>JASXTE010000008.1:11447711-11922711 GCA_030280995.1 Hemileia vastatrix | reverse complement strand
TAGAAAATAAAAATATAAGAGACATTTTAATATTAATTTTATTTATTTACTAACTTTACCTTTTTGTAATTAGTTAATTTATTATAAGTAAATTTAATGTAAATATATTATAATTAATAAAAATAAAAATAATAAGGCATGGCTTCATCCCAGTAAAATATTAATTATTTTACTGGGTAAGTCTAGAAGCCTGGCTGACACTCCCTCACTCTAAAAAAAGAATAAAAAAATCCTATGATTTCTTCTTTTTATATTTCTTTAGCAGAGTAGGAAGATTAGATATCTCTTTCCCAGGTATCCAAGAATCATATTCAGAAGATTTATTCTTGAATCTTAATAAGTATTCAGTACCTTTTTCAGAAGTAACTATTCTGTCATTTAGAATCTTATCAATTTCTGCTATCTCAGTGATTTCATTAGGGATCTTTTTTGGTCTACCCCTCCTTTTGGGAAATAAATCACTATTGGATGTGTAAGGTTTTAAAAGAGATATTGGAAAAACAGTATGTTTTCTGTCATATTGAGAGTACAATATAACTTCAACTGCATTATCACCAACCGTTCTTCTGACAACAAATGGACCTACAAACCTGTCTTTCAATTTGTTATTACCTTGTAAATTGAAGTGGACTGTAGAAATTAGTACTTCATCACCCTTTTTAAAAGTGTATTCTTTATTGGATTTGTCCCATCTCTTCTTCTCATATTCAAATGATTTTTAACACATTTTTGAGCATGACTTCTGCAAAGTTGTTGCATTTGAAAAAAAGATTTTACACCAGGATGTAAATTCAATTTAGGTATTTGGCAGGAGTATTTGGAACATATCCCAGCCAGAGCTCAAAAGGCTTTTTCTGAGTAACAGAATGAACAGTGCTATTATAAGCAAATTCTAACCCAGGAAGTAGGGTAACCCAATCATGAGTAAATCTGTCATTGTCTTTGTACTCAAGGCCAAAGGCACAACACCTTCTTATCATGTCCTATGAAGTCTGAATCATTCTTTCAGATAATTCATCAGTTTAGAGGTGACGGGCAGTAGAAAGTTTCAGATCACAGCCACAAACATCCATCAGAGACATCCAGAATTCAGAAGTAGATTTAGGGTCCCTGTCAGAGATTATGGCCTTAGGAAAACCTGCAGTATTAAACACATGAGACCACCATAAGAAGGATAACTCTTTAGTGGAAACATCCTTGTGGGTGGGGATAAATCTACTTATTTTTGTGAATCTATCCACAATAACCCAACAAGAGTTATAACTGTCTTTTCCAGAAATGGGTAATCCTGTTACAAAGTCCATGTATATTATCTGCCATGGTGCATCAGGAGGTTCAATATGTTGCATTAATCCAGCTATTTTACCAGTCAATCTTTTTGATTTTTGGAAAGAATCACAGGATTCAACATATAGTTTGGTGTCTTCAGACATATTAACCCACCAAGCAGTGTTTTTAATTCTGATCATTGTTTTTTCAAGATCAAAATGTCCAGCTAATATGTCATCATGACAAATTTTCAAGATGATCTCTTTCATAGAAGGAGGAATAATAATAACATTACTCTACTTTCTTCTATAATATAGATATCCTTCATCAATTGAAATTTTACCTTTTTCCAAAGCCTTCTGGTACTTTGGTAGAAGGGTTTTAATAAATGCTTGTATTGAAGCATTTTTTGGATCATTTAATATGGTACATAACTTTTTTAAGTTAGTGTCCTTATCATATGAATCCAGAATAAGCTGTAATATCTCTTCCTCCATATCAACCACATATATCCCCTGAATGTGAAAAATTTCATCTTCAGGATCATATGCAGGATTTGAGTCATCATTTGGAAAATGTAACCTTGATAACATATTCACATTTGAGTGAAAAATACCAGACCTATGAATTACTGTCATTCTCCCTCTGTATTCTTGAACAGCCAGATTTCATCTGAACATATGTCTGTTAGGTGTTTTCAAGTTTAATAGGGATTTAACTGCACTGCAGTCAGTGACAAGTTCAAGTTTTTGGTCACCCAGGTAATAATGTAGCTTCTCCAGAGCCCCAACTACTGCTAAACATTCTAGTTGAGTAGCACCATATTTCAATTCACTATTTCTCAAGTTTCTTGAAATATAACAAATTACTACTTCTGATACTTTATCATTCATCACTTTTTTCTGATGGAGGGCAGCACCAAGACCGATAAAACTGGAATCAGTGTACAAAACAAATGGTTGATTAAAGTCTGGTAAAGAAAGAATTGGTGCTGACATTAAACAATGTTTCATAATGTCAAAAGCTCTTTGTCTTTCACTATTCCAGACAAAAGCAACATCTTTCCTAGTCAGTTGGGTAAGGTGTAATGCTATGTCTTGGTAATTTTTAATATACTGTCTATGGTATCCACACATTCCCAAAAAACTCTGCAACTCTCTAACTGTGGTAGGATCCTTCACCTGTTGTATGGCTGCCACTTTGTTTTGGTCAACACATATCTGTAACCCTGAGACAACATGACCAAGCACTTTTAAGGAATGAAAACCAAATTTGCATTTCTTCAAAGCAAGTGTCATATTTATCTCAGCCATCTTATGGAAAACTTTAAACAGGTGGTTAATATGGTCCTCAAATGTTTTAGAGAATATAATGATATCATCAATATAAACCATCAGCCATCCTTCAATTATTTCTTGATGGAATGTGTTATCCATAACTTTTTGAAAAACTGAAGGGGAATTTTTAGGGCCAAATGGCATCCTAATATACTTATAAATAGCCATATGAGTAGCAATCATCAGAAAATTCTGAGAATTCTTCTCATCAGGTACCTGGTGATATCCCTTATTACCATCCAAACAGCTGATATATTTAGCACCTTGTAGGGTAGCATGTATAGATCTAATTCTGGGTAAAGGATAGATATCATCAACAGTATAAGTTTTCAATGCTCTATAATCACCACATAACCAAGCTTTATCTTTCTCATAAGAAATCAGGAAAGGTGAGATAACACAATGTTTGGGTGTTTCAACTACCTTTTCAATAATATTCATTTTTAAAAGGGTAGAGATATTGTCTTCAATATCTTTTCTCTTTGTGGGAGAAGCTGGATAAGGCTTCTTCTTTAAACTAGGTAGTATTTCTGTCATTAGTAAGGGTATGAAAGCTTCATTTCTTCTTTTACCAATCCTAATTCATGTGACCCATGAGCAAAAGCCATAGGAAAAGATTTTATCAATTTAATGATGGAATCTTTATCCTCACCAGAAAGTTGTTCTCCAAAAGAAGCATTGTCAATTTCAGACACAAGGGCAGACATTTCTTTTGTGGATCTTCCTTTATATTGAACTACAGAATGACATGTGTTCAGTCCTGGTGTTATTAATTTCTTGGGGGAGGAAATTTTAAATTTTCTCTTCTCATTCATCCTCATTGTGAAGCATTGGTTTGAAGGATCTAATTTTATGCCATATTTGGTTAAAATGTCATTTCCCACAATGAACCAACTACTAAAATTATCATTTTTCATGATAACAAAATCACATATGGCTCTTACAAAACTATGGTTATATTTGAAAAATACTGTGTCTGGGGACAAAACAGAACCACAACCTCTCCAATTCTCAGAGATGATAGGCATAAGTTTTGATTTATAATCTTGGTCCACTGAAGCAAGTGCTTTTTCAGATACTACACTTCCTCCAGCTCCAGAATCTAAGACAACCTCAATGTTATTTCCATTGATAAAGACTGGTGCCTTGAGAGGGGAAATAATAATTGAGCTATCCTCAAGATTATTTATGATCTCAGCATCTTCCACTGTAGATAAATCATTATTGTCAATATCAATATTGTTTAAATAATGAATATCCTCTTCCAGAATTAAAATTTCTTGGTGAGATTCATATGAAATATTGCTGGCACAATCACTTGAAGTATCATCCAGTGCTATTGTGTCATCAGAATGTTCCTCTGTCTGTTCAAAAAGATTTATCTTCTTGTCACAAACATGGCCTTTCTGCCAAGGCTTTCTGCATTTGAAGCAAGTGTTTGTTGCATATTTTTTGGGTGCAGCAGGGGAAGAAGTTTTACCAACCTTTTCCAGAGTTTTTTGTTGGTAATTGGAGGTTTTCTCCAATGAAGTTCTAGAAATGAATCTTCTAGAATCATACTTTTTGTTTAGAAGGATCTCATTACAAGTGTTAATGAAAGAAGAAGGTTCCCTTGAGAACTCAGTCCTAGAAACTATTAAGTCTCTCAAAGACATAGGTAATTTAAAGAGGATCCTGTCCTTCCATAAATCAAACTCCATATCTGGGTCCATTTCCCTCAAGATTTTCACAAGTTTCATCAGGAACTCAATAGGTTTTTCTGTAGAAGAGCTATATCTTGTTTCTTCATATTGCCTTCGTTGATCTAACCTTAACTTGGAACCACCAAATTGTGCTTTAATTAATTTTTTCCAAACTTCCCATGAGTAGTCATTTTTATCCAAGAGAACAGATTCTTACCACATTAGGGCTATATTGGTAAATAAAGAAATTAATATTGACAAAGTTTCCTCATCTGGGAGTTTTTAAGAATTTTTTAGATTATCAATCCTGCAAATTAACTGTTGCCAATCAGAGGAAGAGTCACCATCAAATGTTGGATACTGGTCAAGTTTTGGCCAATTCTTTTGATTTGAATTAGTTTCCTTATTAAAAGCTTGTTTCTGAGTGAGAAGGAGATGTAACTTTTCCAATTGGGAATTAATATCATTGTTTAATACTTCTTTAGATGATCCAGGTACATTATCAATTTTTGATGGAAACTCAGTGGTATCAACAGGCATTTCTGGCACTAATTTTACTTTGGATGAACTAGTAACAGGTACAATTGGGGTATCCTGCTCAACATGTTCTTTCAAAGAAATGTCAGAAAATTTTTGATTATATAACAATGAATTAAATTTCTCCTCAATGGTTGTTAACCTAGTTTTTACTCTTGGGATACTAGATAAATTCTCATTGATGGATAAAAAAGATAACTGATTCTTACTTTTTAAAGATGAATAATGGTTACTCAATAATTTTAAGCTCATCTTATGTCCTTCTAGCTCCTGGAAACAGATGGACACATCATCTTTTATATTAGACAAATCATTCTTGATATTTTGCCATTAATCAAATTTCTTTTCATGAGTTACTTTCTAATGAAACAAATCATCAGAAACTCTCTGTAACTCACTCCTCAATTCTTGATAACCATTTTCAGTTAACAAACTATTATATTTCTGAGTCAATTGCATGTTGTTCATTATATGATTTTGTTTAGCAATAATATCCCTCAAATATTCATCATTAATTTTAGCTACATCTGGAGTATTTCTCAATAGTGAAACAGAATAACTTTCCAGATTCTCATAAAACTCAGGATCAAGTGTCTCATCAATAATAGCAATATCTGTATTTATCATTGAAGTAGAAATCAAAACCAAAGGATTAGATACATTAGAATATTGAGAAATTTTTCTACTATTCTCAGCCTCTACTGGTCTCACAGTCTAATCTCCTCTTCCAGAATTACCTGAAGGAACTGAATCAGTTACAAGAAATGGTACTTGAGATTCAATATAGGGGCTTTCCATGGCTTGGGTAAGAATTGAATGTGATTGTTTTCACTCTTTCTTCCTCCTTGATAGGGTTGAGGAGGTGTGGTTCTGAACTGATTGGTTCTTGAAGGACCTGCCTGAGGTACTTGTTGCTTTTGTTGTTGGGACAGATAATCCCACTGGGTGTTCAGCCAATCTCACTGCCACTTTGAGACTTCCACCTTTTCTTGTTGCTGGGGGGGCAGTTGTGGAAGGGCTTTTGGAGGAGTAGGTTTCTTCTTCTCTTGAAGAAAGGACTCTATTTTTCTTACCTTGTCTTCTAGAGAGTCTGTTTTTGACCTCAGCTTGAGGTTTTCTGACCTCAACTCCTTGATGTGAGTCACCACGCAATATTTGGGGGGGAATTGCTAGAAAGTCCTCAACTTGAATTCAGATGGAATTCAGACTGAACTCAGACTGAACTCAGACTGAACTTTACTTTGAACTCATCTTGGGCTCTTAACCAAACATGGATGAGTCTTTGCTTGAGTAATAGTGAAAGTTTAATAAATAATTTATAGAAATAATAACAAGGGAAGATTAATAATCTGATCCATTCACAGAATTTTTTTCACAAAACTCATTTTCATTTTCATTTTGAATTTCACCTGATCACTTAAAAGACTGAAAATTATACTATTTATTTCAAAAACATCACTTTTAACCTCTCTAATTATTTTATTCTATTTTTTTTGAAAAAATATAAAATAATATCAGTGGTTCTCTTTAATGATAACTCCTTTTAACCAAGAATTTGAAGCTTTTATTTTTTAATTTAAACCATATTACCTGATATTCTTTTTTTGGATTTTTATTATTTCTTATTATGCAATATAATTATTTTAAACTCAATGGAATTATTTAATAAAAATATTGAACCATAAAAATTATCAAGTTTCTATTCTAGAATACTGTGAAAAGACTCATAATTAAGAAAAATAAAAGATAGAAATATGTTTTCATAATTTCTGTTTCAATGAAGTTCTCTAATATCTTCTTTACACTTAGCACTAATAATTGATAAATTGTTTAATTATATGTCTAGAAAGAAGTATAATTCTTATACAAGTGAATTTTAATCCAGTTTTTTCCATTTTTGTATGCAAGAAGATGATTAAAATTAAAAGGAAATATCTTTTTGCTCTTTTTTTTTCTATCGAATATTCAACTACTAAGAATTTTCACAATATTAATTTATTCAATGTAATACACATATGATTTTCTGGAACTCTTCATGATGTATTTCATCAAAATTCAATGTAAATATGGTTATTTGGTAGAGTAATCTCATGAGTTGAAATAATTAATCACTACTTAGTGAATTTTTCATATGAAAGACTGAAATTCAAGCTAGATGTAAAAATTTAAAGATAATTAAAACAAAGTAGTATAAATTTATTTAAACTTTAATTTTAGTACTTGATTTTGCTTCAATGCTGTATTGTGGGATAATTTCAGTGTCAACCTGGGAATAAGCACCATATAATTTGAAAAGTGATCTCATGTTAAAAAATGTGCTTCAGGTAGATATTTTGATTGTATTATTGTTCAAGAACTGAATTAAATAGGTAAAAGTGGTAATTTTTCATAATTCTATCAGTTTCAAATTAAAAAACTATTATATGATATTCATTTTGTAAAAAAGACACAATAGGTAATTTAGATTATACCCATGTAGAAAAGCAGCTGTAAAGGCAATCATCTTTTTATTAAAAATAATATTATTCCATGTTTTAAATGAAAAGAAAAAATATTTCAATTCTATGGTTTTGAAAAATAAATTAAATGAAACATTTCAGGTACGCTTTTTTAGTCATTAGAATCAAAGTTTTGATAGGAGTAATTCACAACTGAACACTTACACGCAATTGTAAAATTATATATATGGGTTCAAGATTTATCAATGATTTATTGGAATTATGATATTTATGCTGATTGGTAGATCTTATATGATGTTTCTATTCAGTTTCTAAGTGTATGAAAAACAATCCCTTTGATATTTTATTTAAACAGAAGAATTTAAAAATTTTCTTGAAATTGGCCTTATCACAAAGCAATACTGGAATGGTTATATTGTTATAAAAATTAATTTAAATAGCAATATTTCAAATCTTCATAACAGATTTTAAACTAAACATAAATATTAAAATTTGACTTTTTATAAAAATATATATTGATTTAAAAGATATTTACTTATTTTTTTTTTTACAAAATGACCAATTTTATCCTGTGAGGCTTCCATTCAACTTAAATGTGTAAGTCTAAAAAATTAATATGATGCTCTGAATACTCTATATAATGTGTACCTAAGGCAAAAATAATGTTTTTTTGAAGTACTTTAAATCTAAGCAGAAGAGCTGATATCTTTTTTATGTAATATAGTTGTATAAAATTGATTTTTAGGTAGTTTCGTAATACGTAATATGGAAAGAAATCATATCATAATAATATATAATCAACTTAAAACTTTTTTTAATATAATATTATCTAAAAATAATTCTTAATATGTACTTATTTTTAGAACTTCAAAGTGTTTAATAAAAATATTTTGATATAAAAATATAATTATTTTTATATTTAAAAGTAATTAATAAAACTTCTAAAAAAGTATAAATTTTTTCATGGCTTAAATTATTATGAACCACACTTGGAAACAAGATTGCATTGAGAGTTCAATCTAAGTTCCACCAAAAACATGATAAATAATTTTTTTGAAAATGTATATAGTCATTGAAATGAAAAAAAATTAGTAAAAGAAAGGACTCAGATATTTTATTCTGTTACTGAATAGATTATCATAAATATATTGAGGTAGATAACTTATTGAAGTTTTTTAAATTTGCAGTTATTACAGTCAATTATCCAGTTATATATAGCAATCACAAAACAAGAAATAAGCCTAAATGGTTATATATGTGGATAAATCTTTTCCTCAACCTTTACCCTAATTATTTAATTTAATTCAAAGCTATTTTTAATCTAACCAACATATTTTACTATTACATTTAAAAATAAATACAATAAACTCAAAAAATACATAAGTTCAATAGTTTAAAATTTCTTTAAATGTTTTATTCTAGTTTTTAACTTTTTGCTACAATTTTCCTATTATATTATTTATTTATATCATGTATAGTTATCAAAAGAATTCTGTGAATTATTGTGTAAAAAAGCAAAATAGTATTTCATTATCAATTATTTTACTATATTACTTTCTTAGTCTTAAAGTGCATTGTAAATCAAAAATATAAAATAAAGACGTATAAACTATAGGTTTAAGTTAAAAAATATCAATAAAAAATAATTATCAATCATTTTCCATATCGGCAGAATAGAGCTGTAGATTGAGGGGGTGGACTCTGATGTTCGCCCGAAGAACAAAGTTCACACTCCATTTTTCACTACCTCAATGGACAACCTCTCAATCTCTCCACACAAATTTTTCTGCTTTTTCATTTCTTTTAATTCTATTACCACTAACCACCCTTTTATTGCCCTCCTGATACATTTGCTACACCCTTTAAGCTTCAAAATCTATGTTTAAGCCCTCCTCACTACTCCCCTCCACTCTATTTTCACTTTTAACACAACTACACCCCTTTTGCAACCTCTCGCTCACCTCCCATTCCCCTCACTCACCCCACTCACCTCCATTAGCCCTCACCAGCCTTTCTCTCACATTCTAAAACTATTACTCACCTCCCCAGTTTATTGTCCACATCCCCCAGCTCTCGCTTACCTCCCCTAGCCCTTTCTCACCTTCCCAATCTTTCCAGCCCTTCACTCACCTCTTCCAGCCTCCCCCAGTCCCTTACTTTGGCTGGAGATGTGAGCGAGGTGCTGTAAAGACTAAGGAAGGCTGGAAGAAGTGAGTGAGAGGCTTTTATTACCTCCCACAGACTTTCAAAGCCCCTCGCTCACCTCCCCCAGCTTCCCAAGTCCCTTAATTTGGCTGGAGATGTGAACGAGGTGCTGTAAAGACTAAGTAGGGCTGTGAGTAGTAGGTGAGAGGCTTTTATCAACTCTCCTAGCCCTTTAAGGACCCTTGCTCACCTTTTCCAGCCTTCCCGAAGTGGGTTAGGGGATTTTATAACCTCTCCCAGCCCTGTAAAGCCCCTCTCTCACCTTCCCCAGCCTTCCCCAGTTCCTTTATTTTTCTGGGGGAGGTGAGCGATGAGATTGAAGAGGTGAAAAAAGTGTTGGGGAGGCATGCAAGGGCTTGGGAAGTAGCCAACTTTTTATAAACTTGAGAATAATTAATATGTATAAATTAGAAATAACAAGGAATAAAATTTTGAGGAATTATAACCCATTCCAAGTGGTAAATAATGTAACTAAATACATATTTCAGAATTTGAGTTGCTTGTGTTTACTAAAAAAATGTGGCCAATCGTTGAAAAAGGAAGATTTTTGTAGGGAAGAAACATGAAAAATGAAAAAATACAAAGTAAAATAAAACTAAATAATGACAGTGGGCTGGGAAAGGTGAGTGAGGGTCTGGGGGAGGTGTGAGAAATGAAGAGAAGAGAAGGGAGAGGGGGGGAAGGAGAGGAGAGTTGTTTTCTCACTGTGAAGGAAAGGAATAGGGAAAATGGGTAAGTAGATGGCAAGTTTAGAAATGAGATAAGGGGGTAGGATAGGAAGTCAGATTGAAGATAAGGGAGAATTAGGGGAGGGAGGCATCAGATGGAAGTCCCACTTGTAATTCTACCAGGAATCAATTCAGGAAGCAAAAAAAAGCACTAGACATCTAGTGCACACTTTTTTCCTGCTGTGAATATTTTTTGAACTATTAATCAACTGTGGTTCAATGAAGGTTCAAATCAGTTTCAAGGTGTTTTCAAAGTAAATTCAATATTTCTTCATGATTGTTTCATCACCACCTCAATGTGTGCTGAAAAAGATATGAATTAGGGTTCAAGGTTGCGGACTTGCTAGCAAGTCCGCCCCCCATATTGCGTGGTGAGTGGAGAGATTTTTGACTTGCTGATTCAAGGGCATCTTTTTTATTTTGAAGCCTTTTGGAAGCTCTTCTGGGGAGTTGATAGAAGGCTTTTGATCTTGAGAAGTTGTCTCCACTAATATTTTTATCTCCTGCATTTCTACATCCTGATTGGTCCAGTAATTAATTAATTTGAGACAGTTTTGTAGTTAAAGGAGAGCTTACAGAAGAAGCTTCATCATAATAAATTAAATCAAGCTCCTCATCACAGCCAGCAGAAGCACCTTGATCAGTCATAGTTGTAATTAACCTGAACTGAGAGAAAGAAATATTAAAATTTAATTAGTTATTATTTTTACCTTATTTAAAGAAAAATAAGGAAAAAAAGTATTTTTTTTATTATATAAGTAATTATCAGGATTTTGTAATCAACTGGAATAATTAAAATATAATGTTTATCAGGACAAAAAAATCAACTGAAATAATAATCACAATTTTTATCAATTAATTTTAAGATAATTTTATAACTGGGATTTAAAATAAATCAACTGAAATAATAAGATAATTTAATAATTAGTAATATTTTGATAATTATCAGGACTAGAAGTAAAATGAAGAATATAATTACCAGGACTTAATGTCAACTGAAAATAGTTTTAATTACCAGGACTTAATGTCAACTGAAATAATTTAATTACCAGGACTTATTGTCAACTGAAATAATTTTAATTACCAGGACTTAATGTCAACTGAAATAATTTAATATAATCAATTTAATTAATTTTTAATATTATTAATTTACTGCCAGGAAAATTTTTCAACTGAAACAATAATATAAAATTTTAATTAACAGGACAAAGGCAACTGAAATAGTTAAAAAAATTTAATTTAATTAATTTAATTTTTTATATCACTTCTAGGACTAAGAACAATATAGTTCTATCTTGGTCAACTAGGAAAATATATATATATATATATTTTATTTACCAGGCACCTCCCCCTGTAAAATGAGCAAGTTAATTCCACTTACAGAATGCTGAGTAAAAAAGATACATGTGGACAATGAAATGTGCAAAATGACCCACAACTAGTAATCAATATAATTACAACAATTATATATGACAATTTTTAATATATGAACCTAAATTTTGGAGCGCGGTTTAATTCCTGGTCTCAGCAAAAAAATAAGTCATGTGGTTGATGATGTTTGTCCTTTTTGTTGTCTACTTGTCCTACTGGTACCTTGTCGTCAATGGTCCCTTGGTCTCCGGCTTCAAGAAATCAATGCGCTGTCAAAGATTTGGAAAGGGCCTCAAGTGTCAAAGGGTTCTTTTGTTCTAGAAGACTTTTAACGCAGGTCCAACAGTGGTGATAGGTGGATTTTGGGGTTTCAAAGGTAAGTACGTATATTTTAACTTTTGTTTGCTTTACTCAATTAAAAGAGGTAAAAAATTTAATAATTATTATAATTAATGATTTATAATTTCTGTAAGTAAATACTAAAAACAATAAGAAGTAATAAATATTTGATTGTAATAAATTGGTTTAATAAAATAATAAGTAAGTAAAGGATGATCAAAAACAACCAGATAGGTAGGCCTTATATAGGCAAAGGAGAGACAAAGCACAGAGTTGAAATCCTAAATACAGTAGTATGAGAGAAGAAAAGAATATTCCAGAAAACAGTTTCAAATAATAAGGTTGTTCCAAAAAGAAGGTGTCAGAAAAGTGTATTTACTGTATATAACAAAAGTAAATTAGTTTATTTAAAAATTACTGGAAATGTCAATTCTAAATAAGTAATTTGAATTTTTTGTATATATTTATTTTTATTTGAATATTTACTTTTATTTAATTTTAAAATTTATTAATTTTTATTTCTCTTAACCTGTCATTGAGCATGGGGTTAGAAAAATAAAAATATAAGGGACATTTTAATATTAATTTTAATTATTTACTAACTTTACCTTTTTGTAATTAGTTAATTTATTATAAGTAAATTTAATGTAAATATATTATAATTAATAAAAATAAAAATAATAAGGTGTGGCTTCATCCCAGTAAAATATTAATTATTTTACTGGGTAAGTCTAGCAGCCTGGCTGACACTTTTTATCTATTCAGGTTTTGGAGTTTGAAGAAATTTGGAACCATATATTTCTGTCACATCTTTAACAAAAAATTTGAAACATTCAATTTTGTTGCTAGTACCAATTTGAATGTATTCATCCATGATGTCAGCTGACACACCATATGCCATTTGTTGGAGGGCTGCTGAATTTTTTTGGTTTGTTGATAATCCCCAGGTTCAAGAAAAGTCCTGTCATTGAACCCAATAGATATTATGAGCCTGAAAGTCATTGGCTAATCTCAAAAATATTTTTTATTTACTCTGAAGCAGTGGTTGAAACAGGACTCTGGGTTCTTTGGGTTATCTCCAATATAATTCGAGATGAGTCAATTGTTTTCTTGAGCTCATTTGCAATGTATTTTCCTATGAGTAAAATTAGTCTCATCATCATCTAGAGGATATAGCTCATTGAATGTTTTCACCTTGTTGATAAGAGTTTCAATTGGTTGGTTTCTCAAAACATTGCACCAATTGATGGGTGGCATGGTAGGCAGAGAGAGGGGGGATGTAAGGATTTAATGATGCATGATTGTGGAAGTCCAGCTTTGGCAAACACTAGCAAATTCATATTGAATACTATTTTGAGTGATTGCCAAAACAGGCCAATTAGCCTAATTTTTTAATGTCGCACGACATTTGCTAATTAAATTTTTTATGCACAATTGTACCTGCTCTAAGGGGTGACTAGAATATATTTCTGGCCACTGTACTTATGTAGTTGAGTATTAAGTCCTGTATTCAATTTTATGTCTCAACAATTCTCACCTAGAACAAACTGTAATACTTTGGTGAGAATATGTTCTATCATACAAGTTATATAATAGGGGGTATCAAAGTTAGAAATTAGTAATTATTTAAAAGGTATTTCACAACACAAAAAGAAAGCCACAAACTTGACATTAATTCTCAGTAAAAAGGTTTTTTTGGGGGCACAATATGGCATATTTAAAAAAAAATAATTATGCTTGATTTGGTGGAAACTAGAGGTAATTTGAAATGGAAGATTTCTAACTTTGATTTTTGTATACACACTGCAACACATGTTTGTTTTGTCTTGGGACGCAACAATAGCGCAACAATTACGCAACAGTTATAGCATCCTCAGCCATGTCAGTAAAGTGGTTTGGTATGCATATTTTACCAACTTATTCCCCGATTGTTGCTCAATTAGACTCTAGTAACTAATTTATTCTGTAGTCATATAATCAAATGAGCAAAGTTGCTTGAGTAGCTTCTGTAATTGCCAAGACCTCACACCAGTTTTTTTTCAACTCAACCATTATCTACTGAAGCCACATGTGCCTCATTAATTAATTATCTGTTTTTTCACCCTCACTTCACACAATAATAGCCACTACTATTCATTAAAGTACTACATATAGATGCATTACACACTTCAGCCACACCTTCTCATATATAATAGCTCAATAATAACTCATTTACTTCAACTGAATCTAAAAAAAAAAATCTCCTAATTGATACCCCCATAAAGAACAACATGTTCTGTCATGGATAAGCATCAGTGAGAAACCTAAGTGCTCCACATTTGACTTAAAGTCCTCTGTGTCCCATACACATTATGTAGCTGTATATCATTGGAAATTTTAAGAAATAGAGTTTCCCCAATGCAAAATTGGCAGTGAAACATGGTTGAGTTGTAGGTATTATTAGTATCAAAGAAGTCTTTCATAAGCTGGTGATGTCCATCAATGCAATTGCGATTAATAAATATTTTTTTGTGGGCTTGATTACTTGAATTCATTGACGGTAAAAGTTCTCTAAATATGATTTCTTCTTCTTCAATAGATTGTAGTTCATCTATAATGTGCATGAATCGTTGTGCCATGTTATTGGGAATGTGTTTGTATGAGTTGAAGTGTGAAATGGATGTGCTAGTAGTTATTGAATGAGTTACACGATTGATGAATATTTTTTTAACACGTGTTTAGTTAAAGAATTTGCATACGGCTGATGAATATTTCAATTAAGTAACAAATGGCGCCAATAAAATGCATATAGCTACTGAATATTTGCTGAAACGGCTGCGGATGCTCTTAACACACAGTAACTCGTTATTTTTAACTAGCTCATCTTACCTTCTCTTCCACAACCTAAAATCTTGGCAAGATAATTATTTAGTTGATAAAATAATAACTTATTAAGAATTAATCCTTAACTCCGGAATATTACTCACACTACCAAATCGAAAATTGGAAAATAATCACTTCAGACCAAAATATGAATCCAGAAATCAGTTTGACAAGTGTGCCTCAGTAATGGGAACAGTTATCGATTATGTGATTTTCATTTCAATAAAATACGGATCGTAAAGAGGGCAGAAGAGTGGGGAAAAATCTAGTTTGACGGCTTGATCCATCTTTCAATTAGGCTCCATGAATAATTATAAAAACCTAACATTTACAAAGTAGAAGTATGTGTTTTTGTGCAGATGGGAGGGAAGTGGATTAGGAAGTACTTTTGAGATACATCATATAGTAAAGTCATCAGTTATACACATGTTGATAAACCAAATTAAATATTGTATTGATGAATAATGGAAAGGATGCAAAATTGAGGGCCCTAGCTATGATCTTTCTGATATATTTGATCAGTAAAACCAATCCCGGATTATACTCCTCGAAAAAGATAGCCTGTCTATATAATTGTTAATTTGAAAGACACAAAACGTTTGGATAAAAACCTTGCTTACTGAAATGCTGCGGTTAAGTCATCCAACCAACAGTCTACAAATCGTTTTAATTCCGATATTTTGAAGATAATGATTAACAATCATGATTTCGTCTTTTTTTTTTTCTTTAGGATGAAAGCAGGGGCAACTCCTTAGGCTCCTGCATGATCATCATATATGTTCCAAGACTGAATTTAAGGTGAAGGTGCAGATACAACCAGTGTTTAAGTCATCATCAGGTTCAAATCTACAACAAAAATTGACTTGATTATATAAGTTCAATTTATCATAGACACTTACTTTACGCCACTGTCGGCCAGGATAATGACTTATTGGACCTTCAATCCCCCACGCACAATGTCTGAACCACCAACCTGTTGCGAGTACGGCACCACTTATCATCAAGGAAATCATCAATTTTCGAGCGGGAGGAATTCTTCTCGATCGAAAAATTATGTGGTCGACAAAGATTCCAAATGTAATTATCGCAAACCATAATGTTGGAAGGTAGTGATGCAAGTAAGTGACTCGCCCCATGAAAAGAAATGGAACTTGAATAGAAAAAAAAAATTAACAAGCAAGGCATCAAAATAATCAAGCAATCCAAAATTTTTTACAGATCAACGGTTGGTATAACTAACATTTAATTCAGATTCAAATAATTTAATAAACTTACGATAATGCAAAAGCCAACCTCCAACCCCGATTTTACCCAGCCAAATAAATTTATTCCATTCTCGGATAGGAACATCTCTGAAACCACGCTTTCTACGACCAGCGTACCAAACCACAAGCGTCACATAGCCCAGCATCCCGAAAGAACTCAACCACCATACAATTGGGTTTCCCACTAGATAGTATTTGATTGAATCATCCATCCAACCATTCATTCTCATACCTGATTTCAGAAAAGGCCAGTCCCATGGAAGTGAAGCAATGATATCTTGCTTGTCAGGATCAGGAATCAAAGCATTATTTGAAGTCATCATAGCAACATTTAGATGCCAAAAGTCTTGAAGAAAAGGTGATTTCATCAATTTCATATCCCCTTCAGGCACTAATATGGATGCATAAATGCATGAAGAAATATAGGCATAATCATTTTAATAAACAAAATATAGAAGATTAGATAGCTGCATGCTAACACATTTAACAGAAAAACATTCTTACGACGAGGATTGACATGACTTTCAATATTCCAATGAGTATGAGAGTCATAAGGCGAATTCATTTTATCACATGATACCTCCACTTGCTTAAAGCCCCATTGAGGAAGAATTGCGTTGGCAGCTCTCAAATAACATCCCGAGTTCACATGTCGAAACCTCAGACGAGTAGATAAGATATTGATGTATTTGAAGTTGCTCCTTTTCCCTCTGAGAGTATCGTCAACAACCTCAACAACCCAATAAGAATTGCTATCGTCTATAGTTGCATTGCCATAACACGCAACCTCATAATTTAGTTTGGTGACCGGTGCGGCGATATCATGTGAATGAAGGTTTCGACCTGTCATGGCATGAACAAGACGGATAATCGCTCCATGTTCTAAATAGACAATACTGCTATTATCATTGTAGGGTGGCTCGTGAAGAAGAGGTGTAATAACCCAGTCATTATTATTCTGACCAGGAATTCAAAGATCAGAAACTGGTAGGACAAATCAAAAAAATTATGAATACCAACATCACGATAGTGATAGCATGTAACTTGCTGCTGCTGAGATCCAACAGGAAAAGTTTGAATGTGAGAATGAAGAAGACCACCTCCATAACCCATGTTTTTCAAAGTGATCTTCGAGCCAATAGCAGGAACTAAGTGGATTGGGGCCAAACCAGGTAGAGTGGAATGGTAAATCACCACAAAGTTTGAAAAAAAAGAAAAAAATTAAATTAAATTTTTAAAATTAATTTAAAAAAAAAAAAAAACACACTGGAAGGATGACGAGCAAAATCGTTTCCCCATAAGTTAGCTTGAAATAAAGAACTCATGGTTGCATCTCCTGGGCCAGACCGATTTAGGACTAGCAAAGAAATGAGCATAATAATCAGAGATGAAGAAAGCAAAAACTGTGCAAAGAACTGGCCATAGACTTACTTATAAAATGCAACTTGAAGAACAACATGTAGACCATTATGGGTAAGCAAATTAGACATAGAATGCGGGAAACCCAATGGCGAATGTATACTCGCTGGATCAAATCAACCAGGATGGTACAAATGAGCGAAGGAATAAACAAATTAGTAATTTTGACCTTACAAGAGGCATATTGAGATCTGCAAATTTGTCCCATAATTCCTCAGCCGTATGAATGCCAACAAGAACTGTGACGAATAGCCCAACCCATTTGACACTAGCTACACAACCAATCGAAAGACCAGTCATCACCAACCAAAACCACCATTCGAAGTCAAAAGCACTATAAAGAATAGAAGGGGAATGACGTAAGGGATTTAGCTAGATGAGGTCACTGAACAAAGCCCACAAACTGGCAATAGTAATGATAATGGTATATAAATGTCAAGAAAGAAACAATAACAGACTATCTTCTCTGATTATGAAAACACGCAAGACAATAAACAGTGGTGAAGGTGAAGAATAATAGGATCGAATCAAGCAGAATAAAACGAGAGATAACAGTCCAAGCCAAATCTAATGAAGTGAACAAAGTGTTGGTGGCCAGTAAGTCGAAATCATGAATGAAAAAAAGGAAAAAGAAGACATAAGCCAATATGGACTAACCTGACAGGACCATGATTGTAATAATATGACGAGTATAAGATGTAAAGCCCAATTCTAGAGCAGTAGCCCAACCAATGGGTACCAAAGCTGCCCCAGGCAAAGCCAGCAATACTCTCATTGTAGAATATGGGACATTTGGAGGGTAAACTTGACCACTTGGAAAGTCATATTTGCCATCAAATCCACTAAGAACACCAGCCAATCCGACCACCATTTTGGCCAGGGGTGGATGCACATCAAAATAAAACGTTTGGTTGATGTAATAGGCACCAAACTTTCCAAAATGGGCTTCATCCCAGATCACAGTATTAGCTTTTCCTATTTTATATAGCCGAGTAGCCAACGCCAAGATACTATATAAAGCTAGCGGCACCAATTCGCGACATTCTTCATAAAAGGAGGGCTATGACCAACACAATGTGTTATATAAATATACATCAAATCAACACCAGGAATGAGCCAACACGTCAAACGGAAATCAATGGCAGAAAAAAAAATATGAAGAAACGAACCCAATTTTGTTGAGTCTGAAAATACTGATTATATGGTGATGATTCAAAAGTCTGGGCCTTGTGGAAATGAGAATCTGCAGAGTAAAAACCATCTGAGAGGGATTTTGTTGGAGAAGAATATAAATGAGAATATGGGTTTAAATTTGAACTTTGCAAGTGAAGATGTGAAATTGAACTTTGTAAGTAAGGATCTTGTTTAAAATGGCCATGAACTTCTTCTTTGAGACCCGAATCCGATAATTTGCGCTTAGACATGCCAGGGAATGACGTTAGAGTTGGAGTGTTGAGATGGGCCAAATCAGCTTTTTCGCTCCGGAGACTTAAAGGATTGGATAGATTAGGTTGAAGAGAATCTCCCTCAGAGTGTTGATGGTAAGGAAGAATCAGATCTGGCGATCTGTCATTTGGATGATCACCTCCCTCTGCTCCCACCATTTTAGACATCGAGTCTTGTTTTGGTTGGTCACCAATCCGATTCTGCAGCCAATCACTAAGTTTGACTGTGCCAAAACGGTTTATGAATATTCATATTAACTTCGATCTGTTATGTGCTGCCCTGGAAAGGCAACTTGATGCTTTGGATGGAAAAATTTACTTGAGATCACAGGTATGCACATGAAAATTGTAAAGTTCATCAAAAAAACTCTAACCAGAATCATTTTTAATCCTTTCCTATCTTGATTCTCTATTTTTAACTTGCAAATCAAAGAGGAAATAAATAAATGATGTCGTAACATGTAAGGCTATACCAAAACAGCTTTGTGTGCATATGTATGTATGTATGTACATACCAGTTCAGAAATTGCTTCAACTTGTAAAATTGTGCTCACTGTCTCACGAGAAAAAGTAGCGTATATTTTTTATGTGCTCCATTAATGGATCAGTATTTCGCTAAAAATCATAATTTAAAAAATAAAGCCACCTAATAAAAAGTATGTATACTGCCATATAATTAAGAAATCGTTGTATGTACATTTGTCTGACATAGTAATCGTTATCTTTTCTCTTATTTAAAAAAGGTTTCATACAATTTCGCCCAAAATGGGGAATGAAGGAAAAGGAAACATGTATCGAGGTGCTCACTGTGTCACAATAAAAAGTATGTATGTATGTACAGTGGCCGGACAGAAATTTTCACCCGGTGCATGCATAATCCAGGTTATCGGCCTTTTTTTTTTCTTCCTAACACCACCACCATCGCTACTCACGCCTCAAGATCATACTAATTTTATGATTTACCTTTCACATTTTGGTAATTTGTCCTTTCTTTCTCTTTTCTTGCCAAACTGACTCATTAATCTCTTATCCAATATTTACCTTTTTTTCCGCTTTTCACTCAAACTACGACAGGGTCCTCAGCTCGCAAACGACATCTCATCCATGAAAGGAAGATCGCAATAGTTAAACCATCTACATACTATTCCAATTAAAACACAATCTGTGCTCCTGGCACAATCCAATCACATTATTCAAGCCTTGTTGCAAACACATGAAAACACCTCAAAAATATAGTTTTGTAATTTTATCACCCAATGACAGTTCCTGCTATGTTTAATGCCTTTAAATAGGCTTGGAATGGATTTTCCGACCATATTTCGGAAACTTGATTGCATCTTTGCTTTCAAAGGTGCAAGTTGCCAGGGAAGCAAACAGTAAAGCTACATCTTGGTGATGCTTTTTTTGCTCAATTTTGTCCACTTTTCACCAATCTTTTTTGCTCAACGCTCATACCAACCTCATCCCTTTCATTAAGGAAAAGGATAGACTTGTCAACTTGCTCGTTGTCGATTTCAAGAATGATGTTTTTTTAAAAAATGTAATCTTTCTACGAATCGGTGTCCGGCTGAGTTTATTTTGTGACAGTCCTATTCTACATGGTCGTATGAGTTAGAAATGTACAAGCTCATGTCTGTAGAGTGAATATTAAGGGATTTATGAGGAAAAAAAAACAGGTGGAAATTATTGTCCGGCCACTGTACAACGATCACAAAATCTCTTGGTGAGGGTCTGCATAAAAATAAAAATAAATTGCTTGAAAAAAAAATCACAAAAAAGCATTCAAAACCTGCATATTGATCAGTAAATTGTTTTCTTCGGCAGGTTAAACGTCCACAACCTGTTTTTGATAAGGATACAACTTATAATACAATTTTTTTTTTGGTGCACTCTTACGCCACCAAATGAAATGTTTGGTTTTACTCCACATCCATGTAATTTCTCTACCGCCTTGCACTGTACTTCATTAAGTGATCATTCTTGGGCATAAGCTGCCAGAGTTAAGTCCAGCTCATGATTATGAGAAACATTCTCATATGTGAGCTCTCACCAGTACTTTTGCACATCAGCACTATCGTGATTTTTTTTCACTACTGGATCATCAATTAAGTCTACACAGAACTCCTAAAAAATGGTGTAAGAGAGACAAAAATCAGCATTCATTAAATCATGCCAAAAAAAAGTATTCTTACATTAGGGGGTGTCAGTTCTGGCAAATCCGCACTTATCTAACTGCAGATTTATGAAACACACTAGCCCCAACACTGGTGGATTTCAAAAGTGAAATAAGTCACTTATTTCACTCAAATCTGTACTTTCTCAACCAAAAGTGCTGGTTTCACCATTCCGCACATCCCACTGATTTGTCAGCATCATCTCATTCATACGCAGCACTCCACAGCATAACACTTCTCATTCACACACAGCACTTTGCAGCATAACACTTCATATCTCTTAACATTGTGCATCATCTTCATTTTTCTACCATATAAGAGTCATGCCTTCCTCACTCTCAAATTGTGATAAGCTACATCAAGCAATGACTGTCATAGCTCTTGATCTGCTCTTGGACTCTGATTTTGAATCTGATTCTGACCTTGAAGAAGATTTTCTTTTTTTATCTAAAATGACCATGAAACATTACCTTCTTCCTAGAAAGCCCCAAGTACTTCATACCCCAAGTACACTATCCAAATACTTCTAAACCTATCTGTACCCAGTTTTAGACAGATTTTCAGGACTTCTCAGGAATGTTTCCTTAAATTGCTTCATCTCATTGAGAATCACCCTGTCTTTCACAATAATTCTCAAAAGCCACAACATGATCCATCAATTCAATTGGCCATCACACTATGTTGTTTGGGTTCCAATGGTAATGGAGCTGCCTTGAAATTTTTGGAAAATGTCTTTGATCTAAGCTATGGTTCTGTTAACACTTATACAAAATGTTGCATCACTGCTATCAACTCCTTGGAATCTCAACTTCTCTCCTAGCCAACAAAAGAAGAGCAACTTGAAACATCTCAGGTTATGCAAGCAGAGGTCTTCCTAGGATGTATTGGTTTTGTTGATGGTACTACTATTCCTTTGAGTCATAAACCTGCGCATGGTGGAAACAATTACTTTGACCATAAAAAGCAGTAGCTTATTTTTATTTCTTTACATTCTTTTTCATACTAACACAAGCAACTATATCTTCTCTATAGATATTCAATTTCTGTTCAGCTTATTTGTGATGTCAACAAAAAATTTATATCTTTCTTTGCTGGCTATCCTGGATCATGTCATGATTCCTACATCTTTCAAAGTATGCAAATCTCAAAAGAGCCTGAATTTTTTTTTGATGAAGATCAGTATCTTCTGGCTGATTCAGCTTATGTGAATGGAAAGTATGTACTTCCTGCCTTTTGGGGAGCAGCTTCAGAAGACAGTCAAAATGCCAAGTTCAACAATCATTTGGCAAAGTCAAGAGTCCGTATTGAACATTCTATTGGAATCTTGAAAGGTCGTTTTTCCAGTTTAAGGGAATTAAGAAGTCCTCATAGAAATAGTTCTGAAATGAGGGCTGTCATCAACTGGATTCTGTGTTGCATCATACTTCATAACCTACTCGCTGACCTCAAAGATCAATGGTTAGAGTTGTATGAAGATGAAGAAGTTGAAACACCTCCAACTATATCCAACACTACAACTTCTCAAACCACTAGCATAAGGGCAAAAATTGTTCCAATCACACTAGCACATTGTGAGTATTAGCTATGATTTATTCTTAAACTTTTTTCTTCTCTTTAGACTTTCTAATCACATTATAAGTTCTAAAAATCATTTACTAAATATACTTTTCTAATGATTTACATGCTTTTTGGTAATAATAATACACTTCTTCTTTCAAGGTACGCTTTTGGTCTAGAAGATTTGGTACGGAGTTTTTCAAGGATTTTAAAGGTTTTAAATGGACTCTCAAAGATTTGTACGTATTTCTTAATCTAAGTGATTTATTACTCAAATAAAAGAGGTAGATTTTTAATATTGTTATAGTCTATTGATTAGAATTACGCTATTGTAAATACTAATGTGATAAAATATAAAATATAAGTTTTGTGTTGTAATACGTGGTAATAAAAGTAAGGTGATAAAAGAATGGATTGAAAAGCACAAAATCAGAGGCCTTTTATAGGCAAAATATGAGAAAATAAAATGTAAGGAATTTACACCATCTACTGTGAGTGTGAGAGAAAAGAATGACAAGAAAAAGGAGTACATAAATGACATAAGAAAGTAATAAATTAGTACGTCAACAAGGGCATCAAATTTATTAGCAACAAAGTTTGAATTCCTTGGACTGTCACAATTATTACACAATAAATAATCAATTATATTACTTTCACGGGATTACAGATCTCTCACTGAGGTAATATAATTGTTTTAAAGTTTTTTATATTATAAATTTATTATTAATTTTATTCCCTTTGACATATACTTTTGAGCACGGTGTTAGGGAGTAACATTGTAAGGGACATTTTATTTATATTATTTATTTATACTACTTATTGTACTTAACTTAGTTAATTGTAAGTACTACTTAAGTAAATAAATAAATAATTATTATTAAGAAGAAAGGTGTGGCTTCAACTCAGTAAAATAATTAATTATTTTACCGGGTAAGTCTAGTAGCCTGGCTGACACTCCCTCACTCTAAAAAAATAATAAAAAAAAATGCTATGATTTTTTCTTTTTATACTTTTTTAGTAGAGTAGGAAGATTAGATATCTCCTTCCCAGGTATCCAAGAATCATACTCAGATGATTTATTCTTGAATCTCAATAAGTATTCTGTACCTTTTTCAGCAGTGACTATTCTGTCATTTAGAATTTTTTCAATTTCTGCTGTTTCAGTGATTTCATTTGGGGTTTTCTTTGGTCTTCCCCTCCTTTTTGGAAATAAATCACTATTGGATGTGTAAGGTTTCAAAAGAGATATTGGAAAAACATGATGTTTTCTGTCATATGGAGAATACAGAATAACCTCAACTGCATTATCTCCAATCATTCTTCTGACAAAAAATGGACCAACAAATGGATCTTTCAATTTGTTATTACCTTGTAAGTTGAAGTGGACTGTAGAAATCAACACTTCATCACCCTTTTTAAAAGTGTATTCTTTATGGGATTTGTCCCATCTTTTCTTCTCGTATTCAAATGATTTTTCAATACATTTTTTAGCATGATTTCTACATAGTTGTTGCATTTGAAGAAAAGATTTTACACCAGGATGTATATCCAATTTAGGTATTTTGTTATTGAGAATTTGGGCAGGAGTATTTGGAACATATCCAAGCCAGAGCTCAAAAGGCTTTCTTTGAGTAACAGAATGAACAGTGCTATTATAAGCAAATTCTAACCCAGGAAGTAAGGTAACCCAATCATGAGTGAATCTATCATTATCTTTATACTCAAGGCCAAAGGCACAATATCTTCTTATCATGTCCTCTAAAGTCTGAATCATTCTTTCAGCTAAACCATCAGTCTGAGGGTGATGGGCAGTAGAAAGTTTCAGATCACAACCACAAACATCCATCAGAGACATCCAAAATTCAGAAGTAAATTTAGGGTCTCTGTCAGATATTATGGCTTTAGGAAAACCAGCAGTATTAAACATATGAGACCACCATAAGAAAGCTAATTCTTTAGTGGAAACATCCTTGTGAGTAGGGATAAATTTACACATTTTTGTGAATCTGTCCACAATAACCCAACAAGAGTTATAACTGTCTTTACCAGTAATAGGTAATCCTGTTATAAAATCCATGTTTATTATCTGCCATGGTGCATCAGGAGGTTCAATATTTTGCATTAATCCTGCTCTTTTACCAGTTAATCTTTTTGATTTTTGGCAAGAATCATAAGACTCAACATATAATTTTGTGTCTTCAGACATATTAACCCACCAAGCAGTGTTCTTAATTCTGATCATTGTTTTTTAAAGATCAAAATTTCCAGCTAATATGTTATCATGACAAATTTTCAAGATGATTTCTTTCATAGAAGGAGGAATAAAAATGACATTACTCAACTTTCTTCTATAATATAGATATCCTTCATCAATTGAAAATTTACCTTTTTCCAAAGCTTTTTGGTACTTTGGTGGAAGGGTTTTAATTAATGCTTGTATTGAAGCATTCTTTGGATCATTTAATATGGTGCATAACTTTTTCAAGTCAGTGTCCTTATCATATGAATCCAGAATAAGCTGTAATAGCTCTTTCTCCATGTCAACCACATATATCCCATGTATATGAATAATTTCATCTTCAGGATCATATGCAGGATTAGAGTCATTATTTGGTAAAGGTAACCTAGATGACATATCCACATTTGAGTGAACAATACCAGCCCTATGAATAATTGTCATTCTCCCTCTGTATTCTTGAACAGCCAACTGCCATCTGAAAATATGTCTGTTTGGTGTTTTCAAGTTTAAAAGGGATTTAACTGCACTGCAGTCAGTGACAAATTCAAATTTCTGGTCATCTAGGTAATAATGTAGCTTTTCCAGAGCCCACACTACAGCTAAAAATTCCAATTGAGTAGCACCATATTTCAATTCACTATTTCTCAAGGTTCTTGAAATATAACAAATTACTACTTCTGAAACTTTATCATTTATCACTTGTTTTTGATGGAGGGCAGCACCAAGACCAATGAAACTGGCATCAGTGTACAAAACAAATGGTTGATGAAAGTAAGGTAAAGCAAGAATTGGTGCTGACATCAAAAAGTGTTTCATAGTGTCAAAGGCTCTTTGTCTTTCACTATTCCAGACAAAAGCAACATCCTTTCTAGTTAATTGGGTAAGGGGTAAAGCTATGACTTGGTAATTTTTAATATACTATCTATAGTATCCACACATTCCCAAAAAACTCTGGAGCTCTCTAACTGTAGTAGGAGCCTTCACCTGTTGTATGGCTGCCACTTTGTTTTGGTCAACACATATATGTAAGCCTGAAACAAAATGACCAAGAAGTTTTAAAGAATGGAAACCAAATTTACATTTCTTCAAAGCAAGTGTCATATTTATTTCATCCATTTTCTGGAACACTTTACACAGGTGGTTAAGATGGTCCTCAAATGTTTTTGAGAATATAATGATATAATCAATATAAACCATCAGCCATCCTTCAATTATTTCTTGGTGGAATGTGTTATCCATGACTTTTTGGAAAACTGAAGGGGCATTTTTAGGGCCAAAAGGCATCCTAATATACTTATAAATACCCATATGAGTAGCAATCATCAGAAAATTCTGAGAATTTTTCTCAACAGGTACCTGGTGATATCCTTTGTTACCATCCAAACAGCTGATATATTTAGCACCCTGTAAAGTAGTACATATAGAGCTAATTCTAGGTAAAGGGTAGATATCATCAACAGTATAAGTATTTAGTGCTCTATAATCACCACATAACCTGGCTTTATCTTTCCCATATAAAATTAGGACAGGTGAGATAACACAATATTTAGGTGTTTCAACTACCTTTTCAATAATATTCATTTTTAAAAGGGTAGAGATATTGTCTTCAATATCTTTTCTCTTTGTGGGAGAAGCAGGATAAGGCTTCTTCTTTAAACTAGGTGGTATATCAGTTAATGGACAAGACAATGAAAGTTTCATTTCCTCTTTAACTAATCCCAGTTCATGTGACTCATGAGCAAAGGCCATAGGAAAAGACTTTATCAATTTAATGATGGAATCTTTATCCTCACCAGAAAGTTGTTCTCCAAAAGAGGCATTGTCAATTTCATACATAAGGGCATGCATCTCTTTTGTAGATCTTCCTTTATATTGAACCACATAATTACATGTGTTCAATAATTTTTTAGGGGAGGAAATCTTAAATTTTCTCTTCCCATTCATC
The DNA here is from genome assembly GCA_030280995.1 of Hemileia vastatrix. Lineage (NCBI taxonomy): Eukaryota > Fungi > Basidiomycota > Pucciniomycetes > Pucciniales > Zaghouaniaceae > Hemileia > Hemileia vastatrix. The sequence continues at coordinate 11,895,878 of JASXTE010000008.1, read as the reverse complement.
CCCATTGTGAAACATTGGTTTGAAGGATCCAATTTTATGCCATACTTGGTTAAAATATCATTCCCTATAATAAACCAATTGCTCAAGTTATCATTTTTCATGACAACAAAATCACAAATATCTCTTACGAAACCATGGTTATATTTAAAAAACACAGTGGCTTTGTATTTACCAATGGGGGACAAAACAGAGCCATACCCTCTCCAATTTTCAGAAATGATAGGCATCAGTTTTGATTTATAGTTTTGATCCACTGAAGCAAGTGCTTTTTCAGATACTACACTTCTTCCAGCTCCAGAATCCAGAACAACTTCAATGCTGGTTCCATTGACTAAGACTGGTGCTTTGAGAGGGGCAATAACAATTGAGCTATCCTCAATGTTCTTTATGATCTCAGCATCTTCAACTGTAGATAAATCATTATTATCAATATCAATAGTATTTAAATAATGGATATCCTCTTCCAGCATCAATATTTCTTGTTGATATTCATATGAAATATTGCTGGAACAATCACTTGAAGTATCATTCAATGCTACTGTGTCATCAGCATGCTCCTCTGTTTGTTCTACAAAATTTATCTTCCTGTCACAAACATGGCCCTTCTGCCAAGGTTTGTTGCACTTGAAACAAGTTTTTGTTGCATATTTTATAGGTGCAACAGGGGAAGAAGGCTTCCCAAACTTTTCCAGAGGTTTCTGTTGAAAAGTTGAGGGTTTTTCCCAAGTGGTTTTAGGAATGAATCTTCTGGAATCATACTTGTTATTTAGAAGAATCTCATTACAAGTATTGATGAAAGAAGAAGGTTCTCTGGTGAACTCAGTCCTAGCCACTATCAAGTCTCTCAAAGACATTGGTAATTAATAAATAATCCTGTCCTTCCATAACTCAAACTCCATTTTTGGGTCCATAGCTCTTAAGATTTTAACAAGTTTCATTAAGAACTCAATAGGTTTATCAGTAGAATAACTATATTTAGTTTTCTCATACTGCCTTTGTTGAGCCATCCTAAACTTGGAGCCCCCAAATTGTGCTTTAATTAATTTCTTCCAATCTTCCCATGAATAATCATTCCCATCTAATAGGACAGATTCATACCAAATAAGGGCTACATTGGTAAATAAAGAAATTAACTTAGACACAACTTCCTCATCTGGGAGTTTGTAAGAGATTTTCAAGTTATCAATTCTGAAAATAAATTGTTGCCAATCAGAGGAAGAATCACCATCAAATGCTGGATATTGTTCAAGTTTTGGCCAATTCTTTGATTGGAGGGGTCTCCTTAGTACTAGCTTGTTTCTGAGTAAGAAGCAGCTGTAACTTCTCAAATTGAGCTGTAATCTCATTGTTCAATCCTTCTGTTGAAGATCCTGGTACATCATCAATTTTTGATGGAAACTCAGTGGTATCAACAGGTATTTCTGGAACTATTTTTACTTTAGATGAACTAGCCACAGGTAATATTTGAGCATCCTGCACTATATGTTCCTTTAAAGAAATGTCAGAATATTTCTGGTCATTCAACAATGAGTTCAATTTCTCTTCAATGGTTGTTAGTCTTGTTTTCATTCTTGGAAGACTAGATAAACTCTCATTGATAGTTGCAAAAGATAACTGATTTTTATTTTGAAAAGATGAATAATGGTCATTCAATCTCTTCAGATTCATCTTATCTATCTCCAGCTCTTCACAACAGATAGATAAAGTATCTTTTAATTTGGACAAATCATTTTTGATATTTTGCCACAAAGCAACCTTCTTTTCATGAGTTGCCTTATAATTAAACAAATCATCAGAGACTTTCTGCAATTCACTCCTTAAGGATTGATACCCTTGCTCATTTAATAAACCATTTAACTTCTGAGTTAATTGCATATTGTTCATAATATGATTCTGTTTTGTAATAATATCTCTCAAGTACTCATCATTAATCTTTGCTACATCTGGAGTGTTTCTCAATAAGGAAACTGAGTAACTTTCCAGACTCTCATAAAACTCAGGGTCAAGAGTTTCATCAATTACAGCCATATCAGGGTTAATCATTGAAGTAGAAATTAAAAGTGATGGATTAGATAAATGAGTTATTTGTCTACTGCTCCCAGCCTCTACTGGTCTCAAGGTTTCTTCCTCCCTCTCAGATTTACCTGAAGGAACAGAATAAGCTACAAGAAATGGCAGTTGAGAATCAATAGAGGGGCTTACCAGGGTTTGCTGGGTATTACCATATTGGTTTTTCTTCTTCTTTTTCCTCCTTGATAGTGGTGAGGAGGTGTGGGGTTGACCTGGCTGGGTCTTTACGGACCTGCCTGAGGTAACTGATGCTGATTTTGAGACAGGTTGTCCCACTGAGTGTTTAACCAATCCCACTGCCACTTGGACACTTCCACTTTCTTTTGGGACTGGGGAGCCAATGGTTGATGATCCCTGGGGGGAAGAGGTTTATTCTTCTCTTGAAGAAAGGTATCTATCTTTCTCACCTTTTCTTCCAGAGCATCTACCCTTGCCCTTACTCTCAAGTTTTCTGTCCTTAGCTCCTTTATGTGAGTTGACAGATTCTTTACCTGTTGAGGCAATGGCATCTTTTTTATCCTGAATCCTTTTGGAAGTTCTTCTGGTGGGTTTATTACAGGCTTCTGATCCTGAGTTGTGTCTACTAGGATTTCCACTTATTCCATCTCCACATCCTGTTTGGGGTAAGGATTTATTAATCTGAGAAATTCTTCTTGTTAAAGGAGAACTTACAGAAGTAGGCTCATCATAATCAATTAATTCTAGTTTCTCCTCACGTGCAGCAGAACCACTCTGATCAGTCATTTTTTTTTTAAGATTTAACTGAAATGAAGAAGAGAGACAATAAGATGAATTAGTCTTTTATTTTTAATTTAACAGAAATAAAATAAAAATAAAAAATTTTAGGATAAAAATTATTTAAATAATAATTAATTTATTAATTTTAAAATAATTTAAAACATGATTATAAAATAATCAACTGAAGAAAAAAATTGTTATTAATAATTTTAAGATAATTATTTTCAGGATTTAAATCAACTAATTAACTACCAGGACTTAATGTCAACTGAAATAATTAAATATGAATTTTTATTAATTAAAAAAATTTATTGTATTATCAGGATTTAAATCAACTGATTAATTAACTACCAGGACTTAATGTCAACTGAAATAATTAAATATCAATTTTTTTTAATAAAAAAATTTTTTATTGTCAGGACAATTTGTCAACTGGAGCAAATAAAATTTAAATTATCAGGACAATAGTCAACTGAAAATTATAATAATTAATTATTAAAATTTAATTTTATTATTACTTCTAGGACTAAGAAAAATTGCTCTATTATTGTCAACTAGGAAAAATAATAAAAAATTAATTCCAAATTACCAGAAACCTCCCCCTGTAAAATGAGCAAATTAATGCCACTTACAGAGTGCTGAGTAAAAGGAAATACGTAGCAAATGAAGAGTGCAAAGTGACCCACAAATAGTAATATCAATAATTACCACGATATATACGACATTTAGTCAATATATGAACCTAATTTTTGGAACGCGGTTTGATTCCTGTTCGCAGCAAAAATTTTTTGTCACGTGATGTATGACATTTGTCGTTTTTGTCACTTTCTCGTCCTTAGAGGTACTTGAATTCTGATGGTCCCTTCTATTTACGGCCTCAAATAACAATGCGCCGTCAATAATTCGGGAAGGCCTCCAATTGTCAAGGGGTCCTTTTGGTCTAGAAGCTTTATTCGGGGGTTATACGAGGATTTTAAGGGTTTTAAATGGACTCTTAACACAAAGTACGTATTTCTCTATCAAATTGATTGTATTACTCAAATAATAAGAGGTGCTTTTAAATATTAATATATTTTATAGATTAGAAATACGTAGTTGTAAATACTAATATTATAAAGTATAGCAATAATAATTGATTTGTTGTAAAAATGAAATAAATAAGTAAGTAAGGAATGAATTTAAAAGGTACAAATGTGATGGTCTTTTATAGGCAACATGAGGGAATAAAAGATACAAAAATTGCAACATCTATTACAAGAGTGTGAGAAAGAAAATGACTAATAGGGGTTTATATATAATATAAAAGAAAAGATAGATTAATTGGTACGTCAACAAGGCATTATGTTTATTAGTAATAAAGCATGAGTTCCCTTGGAATGTCACAATTAATACAACATAATTTTTGTTAATTATATTTAATTCACGGAAATGCAGATCTCTCAGTTAGGTAATATAATAATTTTAAGGCTTTTAAATTATAATTTTATTATTAAATCTTTATTCCCATTTAACTGCATTATTGAGCACGGTGTTTAGGGAGTAAAAATATATGGGACATTTACTTACATTAATTATTTATACTACTTAATATTCTTAACTAGTTAGTTGTAAGTAATACATAAGTAAGTAATTAATTATTAGTAAGAAAAAAGGGGTGTGGCTTCAACTCAGTAAAATAATTAATTATTTTACCGGGTGAGTCTAGTAGCCTGGCTGACAATGTCTTAATTTCCCGTATTTTTGCCTACAAAAGGCCCTCACTTTTTGTACTTTTCATCTCATTCCTTAATTACTTACATATCTTACAATATATCATTTAAAACCTTTATTACTATATTTTATAACATTAGTATTTACATCCACGTAATTCTAACATATAAATTATAATAATATCTGAAATCACCTCTTATTATTTGAGTAAAACCATCAAAAGTTATAAGAAATATGTACCTTATTGTTGAGAACCCATTAAATCCATTCAAAATCTTGTAGGACCTCCAATTCTACCTTCTAGACCAAGAGAGCCACCGACATATAGTGTATAATTGGTTACATTGCAGAAGTGTGAGTAAAGGAAAGGCGCAAAGATATAGTGTATAATTGGTTACATTGCAGAAGTGTGAGTGAAGGAAGAAGGCACAAAAGGCCCTTCTTATATATTAGAGTGGAGTCCTACTTGCACCAACTCCAGGACACTCACCCATTTAGCTACAACTCCTGTGAAAAAGGGGTTTGGGAAAAACTATCTCTGTTTTTCTTACTATGACTGGTGAAATTCAAAGTAGTTGATGGTCTTTGCTTTTTTTTGGGGGTAAAATTTTCCTCTTCATTATTGATGCTAGATTCAGACTCACTTGCTTGAGGATCCTGGGTTTGTTCATTAGCCTTTTTAGAGACAAAAAATAATAAAAAAACTAGACAAGAAATAAAAACTCACTGGAGTGGGATCACGTTGGTTTATATCACCATAAGGATCTATTGGAAAGCTATCTAGATTCATTGAATTTAGAACAGGGGAGGCTTAAGTGGAGGAAGAGGATGGGAAAAAGATTTCTTTCAACATCATGCTTGGAGATAGCATCTTCATCATCCAACATGTTGGCAGGATTAACATCAGCTCTCTCTCCAAAAATAGCATCCATCTCTTTAAAGTATGGGCATAGAAAATCAAGTTTATCATCTATGGATTTTATGCCTTTACTGATATCAATGTCAGTAATACCAAAACCAGTAGAAAATGAAAGAGTCTTTGCCTTCTTGTATTTGGCTTGGTAATGCTTGAAACGTTCAGACATCTGTTTAGGTAAAAGATAAATCCTTTTCTTTGTCTTATTTTGTAATTCATTGGCCATTAGAGGATAGCCATTGACTTTTGATGCAGGGGGCTGTCCTACTTTAGTTGCATTCTCAGTAACAAAACATGAATCATAGTTTGTTTTTATTTTTAGCCAGTTGTTAAGTATGAGATGATCATCTTTTTTTAGTTGAACAGTCTTTTATTTCTCAGCTGAGAGTGGGAAAGAGGGAGTAATGGGGCTTGATGAACAACTGGGTGAAGGCTTCCTTTGAGAAGATCTATGATGACAAGGCATGTTGAGATATTTGTAGATGAAAAGGAGAAGAAAAAAACAGATGAGATGGGGAGGGGTTTTGAATGGAAATTATTAGACAGGATGGGAGTGCACAGCAAGGTAGGTAGGCTGGTACATCCAGAAAGTTGTCCAAGATGTGTTTATGAAAAATTGAGGATATAAATGTCAGATAGAGGTGAACATTGACATGCAAAAGGTCTAATAACCCAATTATTAACAAAAATAATTGTGTAAGATAATTGGGGTATAATGATTTTTATCCGCAATTAATTTAATTGCGGATCAGTCAACATTGATACCTTCTATTATATATCTTCTGTTAAATTCTTTTGATAATTATTTTTTGTTCACTTTAGTTTTATAGAACTTGATTTTTGAAAATGGCAAAATAAATTATCCAAGTGAACTTTCTTTTTTAAATTTCTTTTTTTTATTTCACTTATCATTTTTTTGATGATTTAGATGATGATTGTGATGGTATAGAATATGAAGATGATAATAAGGAATATAAAAAAGATCAAGATGAAGATAGAAGAGTAAGGGTTGATTCAGAGAAAAAAAATTTTATGAAAATTTTTATTTCCTGATTGGTCAAAAAACACAATAGGGGGTATCAAAGTTAGAAATTTGTAATTATTTAAAAGGTATTTAATGATAAAAAAATAAAGTTACAGATTTGAAATTCTTTCTCAGTAAAAAGGTGTTTTTGGGGCACAATATGCCATATATGAAATCTAATCATGGTTGATTTGGTGGAAAAACGAGGTATTTTAATATGGAAGATTTCTAACTTTGATGCCTCCTCATTAAACTTATTTAATAATTAAAAAATACTCACATAATTTAAAATGAATTACCTATATAGTTTTCCACCAAAAAGTTGTTTCTAAGTTTGATTGAAAGTGCTAATTTATATTTTAAAATTCTGCAAAAAAATGTTAATGGTCAAAAATAACACAAAAAATTATTAAATACTTAAAAAATACTTGCATACTTCATAATTATTATCATTTAAAGATTTCCACTAAAATTTTGACTGTAACTTTCATTAAAAGTGTGTATTTTATTGTAAAATTATGAAAAAAAATTATAATTAATTATAAATAGCTAGCTAGCTGGCTGGTTTTTTTTAGGAAATGGGAAGTGGGGATGGAAGGGTACATCTGTTCATTTTTTTATTTTTTTTGAATAGGTTGGTGCAGGTAGCTTATTAACTATGCAGTGGGTAGTGGCATGTTGTGGTAGGTATGTGGTTATCTAGTCAGCCAGAAAAGCTGGCTGGGTGGTTATTTAAGAGTGGGATTTGGGGTGGGTGGTGATATTAGGTTAGCCAGGCAGGCAGATTCCTGCCTTCCTTGTCATTAAAGTGTGGTTTTTATATATGTGCTTAGCCATCCAGCCAGAAAAGCTGGCTTGCTGGTCATTTACAAGGGTTCTGGGATGGTGGAGAGGTGGGCTGGAGGGTTTAGAGAGTCAATCCAGGCAGAAAAGCTTCCTGGATGTTGTTTCTAAAAGCAAAAGGAGGTGGGGGGGAAGGGGGGGAAATGACCAGGCCAAGGAGAGATAAAGAGTAGTATGATGGAGAAAAGAAAAAAGAGAGAAAATAGGGAGAAAAAAAACTTAATTTAACCTAGAGAATGATATTCAAAACCACTTACCAATAAAATGAGATATAAAGAAGAAGAAAAAAGAAAAAAAGAAAAAAGAAAAAAATATTATATATAATTAGCAAACATAAAAGTAAAAAAGTAAAAAATGACTTACCTGGAGAGATGAGCTAAGAAAAAAATTGACTTTAAATTATTTGAGGGATGCAATAGGAGAGGAAGACAAATATATGAGTGATGAAAGAGAAACGGGATGGCTGAATAATTATGCAATTTCAAAAAATATGTGATTTCATGTTCAGTTGATGAAGGAAAACAAAGAGAGTTGAAAAAAAGAGACTCTAAGAGAAAATTAAAAATCAGAGTCAACATGCAAAAAATAAAAATAACCATTCCAAGTGAATAAAATATGCAACTTGACCATTTGGAGAGTTCTAAAAAAATTAAAGGGGCTGTGTTGAGAAGTGTTGGACTTCTATTGGCATAATGATGGAGTGTATCCCAGTGGAAAGAAATTTTTGTTAATCAAGGGGGGGAAAGATGGTGTGGGATCAGGATCCTCTTCTTAATAAAGATAATACCACTCACCCTTAAAATCAGCTAGGACATTATGGAGTATTAATCAAGTCATTTTCCAATGATTTTCTGTTTTGATGTCCAATTTTTTTTTTGAAATTAGATTCAAAGCTCCTGGAGACTAGAAAATTTTCCCTTTAAAATCCCAATAGCATTTTCAATTTGTACTCTTGATTGTTCAAGTTGATAATTAAAGGTTTTTTTCGGTGTAAATTTCTCACTACGCAATATAGGGGGTGGACTTGCTAGCAAGTCCCCAACCTGAACTCAGAGCAAGTCCTCAACCTGAAGTCAGATGGAACTCAGATGGAACTCAGACTGAACTCTACTTGAAGACCCACCTAAAACTGTTCTGCTGAGTGGTGTTCATCCCTGATTGTATGGTTCCTTTGTCAATAGCTCAATGTGTGTTCAATCTGTGGTGAATTTGAGTCCAAGGTTGTGGACTTGCTAACAAGTCCTCGCCCTGTATTGCGCGGTGATAACTAGTTTTTTTTATGTGATTTATCTTTCTAGCTAAACTACCTTCAAAAAATAACATCTGTCTAGGTCAACAAATGTGCTTCCATACAGTTTCTCTAACTAGGTGAGCTTCCTGTGTCTTTTCTTAAACTTACTATCTTAGCCATGTTAGCTGAGACTTTCAATCTAGCATCAACCCATTATCCTCCTTAGTTATATTTAGGTATGCACACTACTCTGAATCTCTTCCTGAAGCTCCTTCAAACACTCATTCTAACACTCCTTGTTCCAGTGTTAGCCCCTTTTTTCATTGTTATTTCTTAGATTCTAATTTTGGTAACTACTTCCTTGCTTGTCACACAAAAAACTTTCCATGCTCCATTATTTTTAGCTCACATCTTTTTTTCAAGCTTTGAGTTGCTGCTCATAAATTCTGCCTTTGTATTTGTTTTCTGAACTTCAATCAACCATAGTTTTCCCATTAATATGGCTAACATTAATAAATTAGTCACTCAATCTGATTACACAGACCTTGTCACCTATTTCTGCACTTTTTTATCCTTTTTCTCTAAAAAAACACAATGCAAGTGAGGTATTTTTAAGGCTAAAAACCTTCCTTTGCCCTTTATGTTCCTTTATGCAAGGTGTGTGCCACAATGTATACATTTTCAAAGCCATTGGTACTATTATTCCTCTATCTTTCCCTAATTATCTTCCCTTCTTCCTATCAACTACTGCCATATTTTCCTTTTAAATTGCACTGTTTCTTCCTAATAGTAGCCCCATAATGTATGTAGTCCTCAATTTATTCTATCTCACTTCATTCCCCCCATTAGGAAGTATTGTAAGATAGAAAGAAAGAAAGAATTCCTCTATCTGTGTATTTACTTTTCTCAACATTTAAAATGATGTGTATTAATGAAACAAGCTATAAGGTAACTAATTGAGACCTTGATCAATGTTTGTAACAAGAATCTAACTGTGAATAGTAATGTAGTTATTAATTCCAACTTTCATTTATCTCTCACTCTCACTCTTTCTCTTTCTCTTGTTTTTATCTTTTCTTTTCCTTAGACTGCTATTTTCTTTTGGAGTATCTCCATTTTACAACTTACAATGAATGAATAATATTTTATTTTTATTATAATATTATTTACTTAACTAATACTCAATTTTTTTAACCAATCAATCAATCAATTTTAATTACATTGTGATGTACTTTTTCAGAATCAGAATAAGCTGCAACTTCTAGAGGAAATCATAAGCTATGAAAAACTCTCAATACATTACTCAAAGCCTCAATAGAAGCACAAAAGTATTACACAGGGGGGAAAATTCCTGGACTAGATGTCTAGTTCAGTTTTTGGTTTCAGTTTATGACTCTGGGTCAGATTTGTGAAGTGACCCTGTTTGACCCCACCTTATTTTTTGATTTTCTGACATTGGAATCTTCTTGGATCATGTCTTCTCACCTTCATGGATTCATCCAAACATTCAATTTTCACCTCCTCCATCCTTATTTTACAACCATACCCACACCACACCACCTTAATCCTCTTCAAAAGACAAAAAATAAGGTGGGATCAAAAAGTGACATTCAATGGTTTTTCACAAAAACAATCCTAGGAATAGAATAGGATCACAAAACTAAACTAGACATATAGTTCACCATTTTTTCCTTCTGTGTTAAAATAAAAATTTGGAATGGGGGCACCTCCCTGAAATATCACCTTATAGAAATGAGAAGATTGGAGTTCAAAAAACATTACCAGAATCTTGGTACTTCCTGCAAATATAACTGGTACAAATAGAAATGAAAGCTTAAAAACATATTCATCATCTTGTACCACAACTACTGGGAACTCAAATGTATTGGCAGAAATCTGGCTGTGAAAGGGAGACTCAAAAAAGTTGTATTCAGGTACTGGAGGTTTAAAGAAGCTAATTTGATGAAGATACTGGCTCAGAATTTTTCCCCCAAACAGATGGGTGCAATCTCAAAAACTTGTTGGCAGTTTTTGAATAATGGCTTTCCAAACTGAATCCCAAGACCAATTTATTTTTAGAGATTTTTTATGACAAGAGAAGCCACAGTGGCCATTGAGGGGGAACATTTTGAATGTCTTTAAGACCAAATTTAAATACTTACGGTATTTTTGAAAAATAATTTTCAGAAAATAATGAGCATGTATAAAATTCTGTCACATGGAAGTTTCAAATCTGACTGTTGTGGCCTCTCTTGCCACAGCTTCTAAATTTACAAGGTTTATCTTCTATGAGACCCTTTTCATTAAGAAAATTCTCAAACCCAGAGGGATTACATTTTTCTCAATTAATTTTTTTAGGACTGCCTTGGGGATTATCGACATACTTGGTTTCAACAACAGTAAGTATTGTTTTTCATTCAGATATGTTGATAAGCTGATTTTCTATTTCATGCTGATCTAGAGGAGGAAAATTTTGACAGAAGCTTTCAACTTTAGAAAAAATATTAGTGAGATTTCTTGGTTTTTGGTCCATGATTTCTGCTTGAAGCTTGGTAGGGTGGAACCTCCAGTGCTTGTGAAATAAATTAATGTTGAGTTTTGCATTGCTGTGCTTCAAAAGCTCTTTGATTTGGTGAGTACATGGAAAGCCCATTGTTGTGCAGAAAACATTTGTACATGAAGAAGATGTAGGAAGCAAGTGGTTCGCCTTGTAATAGGGGGTGTCAGTTCTGGCAAATCCGCAGTTAACTTAAGTGCTGATTTCAAACCAAATCAGCACTTACAAATCAGCACTTAAATTTTGCAAAAAAGTCACTTATTTCAAAAAAGGGTGTCAGTTATGACCTCAAATCAGCACTTTTTTCCCGTTTTTTTTCACAACCACATTTTGGCCACAAAACATCCCTTCCTTTCTTACCCCATCCCTGTCACATGTGACACACTGACCTTCCTCGCTACCTACCCATCAATCCTTGGCACACACCCCTTTCTGACATTTTCAATATTTTGGCCAGGTATGTTTACATTCTTTTTTACTTATTTCTTCTACTTCTTAATCTTTTTTCTATGGGTGTCAGTTCTGACCTCAAATCAGCACTTTTTTCGTGATTTTTTTTTCAAAACCACATGTTGGCCACATCATCCCTTTCTTTCCCATACCATTTTGTACTCTCCAAATGTCCTCTTTGTGTACTTCATTCACTTGGGTTGGTATTTTGGTTTGTTTCATATTCATTTTTTTTTGGAATTTATGGTGAAATTTTTTTTTTTGTATGGCTCATTGGTTTTCTTTCACCAGCTCAACATGAAATTGCATATTTTCTGAAATTGCATATTTTGTCAGTGATTTTTTTTTCATTCATCCCTCATATCCTTTTCCTATTCTCCTCCAACATCCCTCAAACAATTTGGCTTCATTCATTTTGTCATCTCATCTCTCCAGGTAAGTCACTTTATTCTTTTTTTTTTGATTTTTTGATTAATATTATAATTTTTTTTGTTTTTTTCTGTTTATTTTTTTTTTTTATCTAAATTTTTTTTGTAAGTGGTTATTTTGGATTTCAATGGTATAATTAACCTTTTTTTTCTCTCCCTCTTTACTTTCTTTTTTAGCTCCATCACCCTACTCTTCATCCCTCCTTGGCATGGTCATTATCCCCCCTTTCCCTTATTTCACTTTTTTTTGGCTCCATTTCATTGAAGCACATACATTGCACATTCTTTATGCATTTCACTTACTCCATATTCAATTTCCCCACAATTCCAACATCAATCTTTCTCACTCTATTTTTCCTACTTTTCAATCAAGGTAAGTTTCATCTCCTTTTTTTCATGCCTATATGATATCTCATTCCTTTTATGAAAATTTCATACTTAAATATATGTATGACTCTTATCTGGAAAACAGTGAACTTATAAAACTCCTTTTGATCTCATCTTCATTACCACTTTTCAAGTTTTTGTAAAATTTTGAAAATCAGACTCGGAATTGGGGTTAGGTTTATTATAATCTAATGTTCTTTTTACTGAAGATTCTCCTGAAGGCTACCTTTCATTTCCCACAAACAGATTTGAATTTGATTCAGTGGTTGCTGAGATATTGACCATTAAAGTTGAGCCTTTTTTTTCCCAATTTAAATTTTTATTTCATTTTTTATGTAACAAATTAGGGTTAGGTTTATTTAAATCACATGTCCTTTAACTGAAGATTCTACTAAAGCATATCTTTCATTTTCCTCAAACAGGTTTGAATTAGGTTCAGTGGTTGCTGAGATTTTGACCTTTGAAGTTGAGCCTTTTTTCCAAATTTCACTTGTCTTATTTCACATTTTTATATTGCATATTTAGAGGATAAGGATTTTGAAACTCTTATATGATTATTATCTAGGCATTTCAATTATATAGGCATGTATTCGTTGCTCAAGAATAGCACTAAAGCTCAAAAAGATGAAGATTTTTGCTTATGGGACACTCTACCTTCCTTTAACTCTTTTCTTGCTCTTCGACTCAAAAAGCACTGTAATAAAGCATTTGAAAAAAATCATGAACTTGCAACCAAACTTGGAATACCGAATTTGTGTGACTCCAAATGGGAAGATATCAGCCACGAATATCTTTTATTTTCTAATGTTATTATCACTCATTCTGGATTTCACAATAAAATTCACACAGATACCAATGACACCAATTTTCTTACTTTTGGTATATTCTCATATATCAAACCGATTACTGGCCAACCAATACCATCTCCAGCTAAAATCAAATGACATGGTTTATATTTTCCAGACCACCGGTGCATCATTGATTTTGGTTTGGGAAATGGTATCATAGAAACTATTTGGAATTCTTCTAAGGATAATCATCAAACGACCAAAGCTCCTCCTGGTTTGGAATCCTGTCAAGATTTAACACTTTTTGGTTGCTCATTTCAAATCAGTCATAAGTTGATTCAAAAAATCAATAAGGTAATGAAAGAAGGTAAAGTTAATCAATTTAAAAAAACTTTATTTAGATCCAAAAAGTATCGGGATTAGAGTTGTCATCAAAAATTATATATTTTTTTGTAAATTTTTAATAAATATTTTTTATGTATCAATTTCCTCAACTAAAGTAATGGGCCCACGACCTTGTGTTGTATAAATGGTAATCATGATAACATTTATTTGTTTCATGGGGTTCCTCTAGCCTATACCTGTGGAAAGTCCCAAACTTTTGTTTCTAGATTTGATCTGCATTTTGGCTTGAGGGATCGTCATTACTTTAAACTAGGGAAATTGATATATATTAGATATTTATTTAATAATTTATGTAATTATATTAAATTTAGATGACTTCCACCACTTACTTCAATAAAATGCAGGGGGGGGGGTATTGCCAAATTTTCAAACCTGACATGTGAAATTGATGACTTCGAAAAATTTTGGTGATATCCACCCCTTGCTTCAATAAAATGCAGGGGAGAGTATTGCAAATTTTTTAAAAAAGATATGGAATTTTTTTGACTGGTAAATATTTTGGTGAAAATTTTTGACAAGAATGTGAAAGTAATTGTTTCCACCTTGAGCAGGTTTCTGGCTCAAAGGAATAGCAGTACCATCAACAAAACCAATACATCCTGGGAAGCCCTCTGCTTGCATAACCTGAGATGATTCAAGTCGCTCTTCTTTTGTTGGCCAGGTGAGAAGTTGAGATTACAAGGAGTTGATGGCAGTGATACATCGTTTGGTATAAGTTTTAACTGAAACATACCCTAAATCAAAGACATTTTCTAAACGTTTCAAAGAGGCTCCATTACCACTTGAACCCAAATGACATAGTGTGATGGCCAGTTGAATTGAAGGATGTTGTTGTTATTTTTGAGAATTATTGTGAAATATGGGATGATCCTGAATAAGCTCAAGCAATTTAAGGAAACAATCCTGAGAAGTCCTGAACAGCTGTCTAAAACTGGGTGTAGATAGTTTAAGAAGTGTTTGGATGGTATACTTGGGGGTATGAAGTACTTGAGGCTTTCTGGGAAGAAGGTAACGTTTCGTGTCCATTTTTGATAAAAAGACAAAATCTTCTTCTAGATCAGAATCAGAATTGCAATCAGAGTCCAAGAGCAGTTCAAGAGCCATGAAAGTCATTGCTTTATGTAATTTATCATGATTTGAAAGTGAGGAAGGCATAACTCTTATATGATATGATATGAAGATGTAAGTGATGTAAGATGTTTTGAGTTATGAAGTGTTATGCTGTGGAGTGCTGCGTATGAATGGGATGATGCTGAAAAATCAGTGAAATGGGACTTGATGGTGAAATCAGCACTTTTGGTTGAGAAAGTGCGGATTTGAGTGAAATAAGTGACTTATTTCATTTTGAAATCCACCAGTATTGGGGCTAGTGTGTTTTGGAAATCCGCACTTATTTAAGTGCGGATTTGGTCAAATTTAAGTGCAGATTTGTAAGTGCGGATTTGCCAGAACTGACACCCCCTAATGTTTCTTTTCTACTTTTTGCAAGGCTAAATGTGATATTGTGTGCATGACCTATTGATATGTTATTTAATAAGTCACCAAAAAACATGGATTAAAAATATACTCTACATATCTTCTCCCAGAATAAAGAATTCTGTGTTTTTAAAGTGGTTGAAGCATTGTGTGCTATATCTGTATGAATCTCTTTTTCTTGACTTGAAGTTGCCAGGCTCAGCCTCAAAACAACATCTTGCACGTTTCCGGTAGACATGTAAAGCCAGGCTTTGTTAACACTGTGCTGCCCTTCTATGCATGAGGATACCAAATGGCCAAAATGTGGAGCTTGTTTTGTCCATGCAAGAACAAAACTTTCCTTATAAATTATCTACCACCTCTCCAAGTGGTCAACAACGTCTTGAGGGCATAGTACATGTAATTGACTACAATTTGTCTCAAACTCAAACTCATCAACTGAGTCCACAACATTTCTCCAATTCTTGGGAAAGTTTTCCCAATCATCATTAAACTCAAACTTCTTTTTCAGATCAACAACCAAGTTATTATTTAGATGCCAGAAACACAAAATCTGCCTTGAGTTTTGAAAGTGGGTTGACAATGCCAGTATCAGGGCTCATTCACAATCTGCAACAATCACTCCTGTGTGTCAATGTTAGTTACTTTATAGCATAAATATATATATATATATATACATATCTAACCTAGATAGTTTTTATCATTTGATTCTATAAATTCAAATTACTTAATCTTTAACCTAACATAATGATAGATTAGCATCTTATATTGCTGCCGGTATCTTCTCATACCAGCATCCATCTTTCTCTTTTATATCTTAATTTATTTTATCTTGTAGTTAAAATACTAACTCATATTTATACTATTACTTAAAGATTTGTCCCACTGTCCATTTCTGTCCATTATCTTTATTCTTCCTTGAGTCCTAAATTTACCTGTTGCCTCTGCTTAACAGGTAATCATGTACGTATGCTCTGTGGTAGCTCGGCATCCATCTTTCTCTTTTATATCTTAATTTATTTTTTCTCGTAGTTAAAATACTAACTCATATTTATCCTATTACTTAAAGATTTGTCCCACTGTCCATTTCTGTCCATTATCTTTATTCTTCCTTGAGTCATAAATTTACCTGTCGCCTCTGCTTAACAGGTAATCATATTTGTCCCACTGTCCATTTCTGTCCATTATCTTTATTCTTCCTTGAGTCCTAAATTTACCTTTCGCCTCTGCTTAACACTGTGAAATCACTTTTGAGAAGATTTTTCTTGAAATTCTATAGAGCCCAAGAGTAGTCTTCTTCTTTTTCTTGTCTGAGAAAGGCAAATGAAATTGAAAACATTTTACCAGTACAACTTAAACCAGCAATGTGAAGAAGAGGCACTCTGTACCTACATTTCAAATTTAAATTTTTCATAAATCTAAAGATTTTTAAGATAGAAATGTTTTTGCTTACTTGTTAGTTTTTTAAGTGGAATCCATCAGTATAAAATGAGAAAAATCATGAAACAGTTTGATGCTGACACTTGGTGCAAAAAAATGTGTGTTATTTGATGTAAGTCATTTTGTTTATATTCATGAATAATTTGATCAGTATAAATGTAATGCAGCAATGCCTCAAGTGATGTTCAACCATCGAATTTTTTGAGTTGATTCTTTTCGAAAATGCTGTAAATATCTTGTTATTTGGCTTTGAGATTAGGGTACTGTTCTAGAAAAATCATCAGTATCATGTTTGGTTTTATTCCACATCCATGTAATTTCTCTACTGCTTTGCACTGCACGTCACTAAAAGATTGTTCTTGGGTATAAGCCGACAAAGTTAAGTCCAGTTCATGATTATGAGAGATATCTTTATATGTGAACTCCCACCAGTGCTTGTGGACATCAATGTGATCTTGAATTCTTTTAATTGCTAGATCATCTATTGAATCTACACAGAGGTCCTAGTAAAAGGTGTAAGAGAGACAAAAGTCAGTGTTCATTGAATTTTTCAAAAAACAATTATCTGATACTCAATTCTTACATTAGGGGGTATCAATGTTGACCGATCCGCAATTAAATTAATTGCGGAAAATAATCTGCATACCCCAATTATCTTCCGCAATTATTTTTGCTAATAATTGGGTTATTAGACACTTTACGTGTCAATGTTCACCTCTTATCCGACATTTATTTACTCAATTTTCCATAACCACATCTTGGACAACTTTCTGGATATCCCAGCCTTCTACCTTGCTGCGCACTTCCATTCTCATCCCATCCTGTTCATTCTATCCGCTCAGAATTTCTCCCCATTTCATCTATTTGATTCTTCTCCTTTTCATCTCGCTATCTCATCTGCTTGTTTCTGCTCCTTTTCATCTTCATTTATAATAACATGCCTCGTCATCCTAGATCTTCTCAAAGGCAGCTATCACCCAGTTGTTCTTCAATTCCCACTACTTCCTCTTTTCCCCGCTCAGCCAAGAAATCAAAGACTGTTCAATTAAAAAAAGATGATCATCTCATTCTTATCAACTGGCTGAAAACCAAATCTAACTATGATTCTTGTTTTGGTACTGAGTATGCCACTAAAGTAGGACGGCCCCCCACATCAAAAGTTAATGGCTATCTTCTAATGGCAAATGAATTACGCAATAAGACCAAGGGAAGGATTGATCTTTTGCCTAAACAGATGTCTGAACGCTTCAAGCATTATCGAGCAAAATACAGGAAGGCAAAGGCTCTTTCATCTTCCACTGGTTTTGGGGTTACTGACATTGATATAACTAAGGGTATAAAATCCATAGACAATAAACTTGATTCTTTATGTCCTTACTTTAAAGAGATGGATGCAATTTTTGGAGAGCGAGCCGATGTTAATCCTGTAAACATGTTGGATGGAGAAGATCCTATCTCCGAACATGATGTCGAAGCAAATCTTTTCCCATCCTCTTCCTCCACTCAAGCCTCCCCTCTTCTAAATTCTACGAATCTAGATAGCTTTGCTATTGATCCTATGGGCGATTTAACCCAACCCAATCTAACTCAGGTCTGTTTCTTTTATCTTATCAATTCTATTTTTTTATTTACTTATATTTTTCTTATTTCTTAAAAGGCTGATGAACAAACCCAGGATCCTCAATCAACTGAGTCTGAAGCTAGTGACAATGATGAGGAGGAAAATGCTACGTTGAACAAAAAGAGAAGGGCTTCAACTAGTCTAAATTTCCTCTCCCAAAGAAGACGAAAAAGTGATACTTCATCACAAACACCTTTTTCTTCGATGAAACAGTTTTTAGAGAAACATGATGCTGGTAAGTGATATCATACCTCTTATTACTTTACTCTGCTTTTCTTCTACTTTATGTTAATTTTTATTCTCACTCTAGAACAAGTGGAAATTGCTAAAGAGACACTGAGCTTTGAAAAGAAGAAATACGAGCTCTCTTTAAGGAGGGATGACAGAGTACAAGATTTGGAAGAGAGGAAGTATGAGCTCTCCTTACGGAAGGATGATCGGATCCAAGATTTGGAGGAGAAGAAGTTTGAGCTCTCTTTACAGAAGGATCGTAGGGCCCAAGATTTGGAGGAGAAGAAGTTTGAGTTAACTCTTAGTATTGAAAAATCCAAAAATAAGGAAAAAACACTCGAGCATCAAAACTTAATGGAACAGATGAAGTATAAGCATGATCTCCAAGAAAGTTCTAAAAAGAAAGATTTCTTGATCGAATGCATTAAAGCAAACAAATCTGTTGAAGAAATAGAACGTTTAATGAAATTTTTTGTTGACTAGTTTCTTTTATTTCTTTCACACTTCATGTGTTCATATTTATTTGTACATAAATTTTACAATTATTTTCTGTATTTCTTGAAATATTGTATTTTAATGATAAATATTCTTTTTTTAAATAAAATTTTCAAGTCTCCTTTGAAAATTTGACAATCCCCCACCCCTGTATTTTTTTGAAGTAAGGGGTGGGTATCACAAAAATTCTTTCATGTCATGAATCTTGAAAGTTTTATATGAAAATTTGGCTTTACTACCCCCTGCATTTTCCCGGTATCCTAAAAATTCTTACATGTCAAGAATTTCACAAGTCTTATAAAAAATTTTGGCACAACCCCCCATGGATTTTATTGAAGTAAGGGACGGGTATCACCAAAAAAATTTCACCAAAATATTTACAAGTCAAAAAAATTCTATATCTGTTTAAAAAAATTGGCAATACTCTCCCCTGCATTTTATTGAAGCAAGGGGTGGGTATCACCAAAATTTTTCTAAGTCATCAATTTCACATGTCAGATTTGAAAATTTGGCAATACCCCCCCCCTGCATTTTATTGAAGTAAGGGGTGGAAGTCATCTAAATTTAATATAATTACATAAATTATTAAATAAATATCTAATATATATCAATTTCCCTAGTTTAATGTAATGACAATCCCTCAAGCCAAAATGCAGACCAAGTCGAGAAACATAAGTTTGGGACTTTCTACAGGTATAGGAAAGAGGAACCCCATGAAACAAATAAATGTTATCATGATTACCTGTTATACAACACAAGGTCGATGGCTCATCACATTATTTGAGAAAATTGATATATAAAAAATATTTATTAAAAATTTATGAAAAAATATAAAATTTTCGATGACAACTCTAATCCCCATACTTTTTGGATCTAGATAAAGTTTTTTTAAATCGAATAACTTTACCTTCTTTCTTTACCTTATTGATTCTTTGTATCAACTTATTACTGATTTGAAATGAGCAACCGAAATGAGTGAAATCTTGACAGGATTTCAAACCAGGAGGAGCTTTGGTCGTTTGATGATTATCCTTAGAAGAATTCCAAATAGTTTCGATGATACCATTTCCCAAACCAAAATCAATGATGCACCGGTGGTCTGGAAAATATAAACCATGTCCTTTGATTTTAGCTGGAGATGGTATTGGGTGGCCAGTTATCGGATTGATATATGAGAATATTCCAAAAGTAAGAAAATTGGCATCATTCCTATCGATATGAATCCTATTGTGAAATCCAGAATGAGTGATAATAACATTAGAAAATAAAAGATATTCGTGGCTGATATCTTCCCATTCAGAGTCACACCAATTCGGTATTCCAACTTTGGTTGCAAGGTCATGATTTTTTTCAAATGCCTTATTACAGAGCTTTTTGAGTCGAAGAGCAAGAAAAGAATTAAAGTAGGGTAGAGTGTCCCATAAGCGAAAATCTTCATCTTTTTGTGCTTTAGTGATATTATTGAGCAATGAATATATACCTATATAATTGAAATAAGTAAAATGATATTAAGAATGGAACAAAAATTATTAGACATACCAAGAGAATATCCTTTGACAAAACCAGGTCTCCAACCAAAACCAATCATGATACCACCCAACAAATTCTTATTCCTTATAGGTAATCGAACCAAAGCCATTTGATAAAGAGTTATGATAAGATCGGATAGTTGATTAAAAGCTTCATCTTTTACACCATCGAATGAATGAACTTCCAAAATGAATTGAGGCTTAAAAGCATTGCTGATAACTGCAACAACTCGATCATCTCCAAATTCTGTTAGATATTTGATATCTTCTGGTAATTTTTTCGGATATTGATTTTTTTTATCTACTTTAGTTTTATAAAAAAAATGTTTGGGATATGACGAAAATAACTTTCGCAGAGAGACTTTTTTTTTAAATATCTTTTCTTCTGATAAGACTGATTATCTTTAATTTTTTTTGATGATTTAGAAGATGATTGTATGGAAGTTGATTTCAAAGAAGATGATAGAGTTGATTTCAAAGAAGATGATAGAGATGATAAAGATGAAGATGATAAAGAAGATAAATTTATTTTTGATGATTTAGAAGAAGATTGTATGGATCTTGATTTTGAAGAAGATGATAGTGATGATAAAGATGAAGATGATAAAGAAGATAAATTTATTTTTGATGATTTAGAAGAAGATTGTATGGATCTTGATTTTGAAGAAGATGATAGTGATGATAAAGATGAAGATGATAAAGAAGATAAAGATGAAGATGAGAGAGAAGTAAGGGGTGAATCTGAAGAAGAAGACATTTTTTTGATCTGAAAAAAAATTAAATGTCAATAAAATTTCAACTCAATTTTTTTTAAAAAAAAATCTCACCTTATTTTTCAAATAAAAAAACTGTTTTTTATTTAAAAATTAAAATAGAAAAAAAAACAAAAAAACAAATAACAAAAAACAAAAAATGAGTAAAAAATTTTCCAAAAAAAAATTTTATTAAAAAAAAAACCTGAGGTTTTATTTTTAAAAAGAAAATAAAAGCAAAATCCTTAAAAAAAAAAAAATTTATCCAAAAAAAAAAATTTCAGTAAAAATTAAATCACAAAAAAAAAAAATTAAAAAAAAAATTAAAAGTGAACCTGAAGATTGGTTATTAAAAACCTTCTCACAAGATCCTGAAAAAAAAAAAAAAATCAGTAAAATCAAAATCAAAAATAAAAAAATTATTTAAATAAAATCAAAATCACAAAAATTAATTATAGAAAAATTAAATATAAAATTATAAACCTTTTTTGTATTGTAAATAAGAGGGACAGTCCTTATCAGCAAAAAAAAATTTTTTTTTTCTATATTACTGCAAAAAAAATAAAAAAAATAATCAAAATTACAAACAAAAATTTGTTAGTATCTTTATTTGAAAGTTAGTAACCCATCTTTATCTCCCATTAAAGTCCCCTTTTCCCCCTCAAATGCTCTCCTTGCCTGCCTCAAAATCCCCCTGAAATACCCCCCTTTCACCCCTCTTTAGGTCCCTCATCACCCTCCTTCCCCCCTCATTAGCTGCCTCAAACCCCCCCCATTCCCCCCTCTTTAGCTCCCTCAAACCCCCCCATTCCCCTCACCTTAGGCGCCTCAAACCCCCCCCATTCCCCCCTCTTTAGCTCCCTCAAACCCCCCCATTCCCCTCACCTTAGGCGCCTCAAACCCCCCCCATTCCCCTCTCCTTAGGCGCCTCAAACCCCCACCCTTCCCCTCTCCTTAGGCACCTCAAACCCCCCCCATTCCCCTCTCCTTAGGTACCTCAAACCCCCCCCTTCCAATCTCCTTACCCCCTCCCAAACCCTTTCCCCAACACCCACCCCCCCCCCCCCCCTGTTTATTAACGAACAATCTATAACGATCGTTCGTTAATAAACTGGGGGGGGGGGGGTAGAGGAGGATATAATGTGATTAGGTAGGGGGGGAAGGGGGGGTGTTTGAGGCGCCTAAAGAGAGGGAAAGGGGGGGTTTGATGTGGGTAAAGAGAGGTGAAGGG
This sequence comes from Hemileia vastatrix, assembly GCA_030280995.1. Taxonomy (NCBI): domain Eukaryota; kingdom Fungi; phylum Basidiomycota; class Pucciniomycetes; order Pucciniales; family Zaghouaniaceae; genus Hemileia; species Hemileia vastatrix. The sequence continues at coordinate 11,873,556 of JASXTE010000008.1, read as the reverse complement.
GGGGGGGGGGGTTTGAGGCGCCAAAAGAGAGGTGAAGGGGGGGTTTGAGGGACATAAAGAGAGGGGAAGGGGGGTGTATTGAAGCACCTAAAAAGAGGGGAAAGGGGGTGATGAGGGACCTAAAGAGGGGGGAAAGGGGGGATTTGAGGCAGCTAAAAAGGGGGTAAAAAGGGGGTCAGAGACAGGTAAAGAGAGGGAAAAAGGGGGGCCTTGAGGATGATAAAGAGAGGTGAAGGAGAGAAAAAAAAACAAAAAAATAAAAAGATAAAAAAGAGAAAAAAGCAAAACAAAAATTAGTTTACCCTAGAACAAAAATAATAGAAGCACTTACAAAAAAAACAAAAAAAAAGCAAAAAAAAAGCAAAAAAAAAGCAAAAAAAAAAAATCATGATTAGCAAATAAAAAACCATGAAAAAAGAAAAAAAATGACCTACCTGGTGAGCTGAGTTGAGAAAATAAATGCAACCAAAATATTTGAGGGATGTTTGAGGAGAATAGGAAAAGGATATGAGTGATGAATGAAAAAAAAAATCACTGACAAAATATGCGATATAAGAAAATATGCGATTTTATGTTGAGGAAGTGAAAGAAAACCAATGAGCCATCCAAAAAAAAGATATTCACCGTAAATTCAAAAAAAAAAATGAATATGCAACAAACCAAAATACAAAACCAAGTGATTAAAGTACACAAAGAGGACAATTGGAAAGTATGAAAACATAAAAATTAAAAATTAAAAGGGTGAAGAGAAATGTTGAAGAGTAATTGGCATTATAATGGGGCGTATGCCGGTTGATTGAATGATTTGTGAATCAAGGGAGGGGAGTGCCAGTGGTGGTTCAGGATCCTCTTCTTCATAAAGATCATTCCACTCATCCTTTAAATCAGCTAGAATATTGTGGAGTATTACGCAAGTCAAGATCCAATGATTTGCAGTTTTGATCTCCAATTTTTTTTGAAATTGGATTCTGAGCTCCCGAAGACTAGAAAATCGTCCCTTTAAAATACCTATAGCATGTTCAATTCGTACTCTTGATTGTGCAAGGTGATAATTAAATTTAGTTTTGGGGTCATTTTCTGAAGTTGCACCACGGAAAGCAGGTATAATGTACTTTCCACTTGCATATGCTGAGTCTGCAAGGAGGTACTGAGATTCGTCAAAGTATGATTCAGGGGATTGAGAAATCCTCATTCTTTGGAAGACGGAAGAGTCATGACATGATCCAGGGCAGCCACTGTGAAAAGCAATAAATTTTTTATTGGCATCGCATACAAGTTGAACGGCAATAGAGTATCTAGAAAGAAGATTAAAAGTTAGATTGTGAAAGATGAGAACTTGGAGAAGATTTTGAAGAAACCTTTTTTTGCGATCAAAATAATGGTTGCCATCATGAGCAGGCTTTTGACTCAAAGGGATGGTTGTGCCATCAACAAAACCTATACAGCCAGGGAAACCTTCAGCTTGCATTACTTGAGAGGATTCAAGTCGCTGTTCTGGAGTTGGCCAAGCAAGAGTTTGAGACTTGAGGGAAAGGATAGCAATCATACAGCGCTTGGTGTATAATATCACGGTACCATATCCTATGTTAAAGAGATTATCCAAACGTCTTACGGCAGCACCATTTCCATTTGAGCCAAAGCGACATAGAGCAACAGCAAGTTGGATGGCAGGATTACGCTGTTTGTTATGAGAATTGTTATGGAAGATAGGATGATTGGAGATGAGTTGATAAAGTTTGAAGAAAGAATCGGGAGAAGTTCTAAAAAGTTGTGTGAAGTTTAAATGAGGAATGTTGAGAATGGAGGCCAGATCATATCGGGGATCATGATAAAGATTTGGCCCCCTGGTGATGATGTAACGCTTTTTGGAAAGAAAACACATATAAGCTAAAGCATCTTCCAAATCAGAGTCAGATTTATAGTAAAGAACTAAAAGAAAAGTGATAGCATTCATTGTTGAGTGAAGTAGATTCCTAGTAGAGAGGTGTTTCATTGTTGCTGGTGGAAGGGTTATGTGATGAGGGAAGTGGGAATTCACCGCCAAATGTGCAGTTGGGGTGTGTAGATAGAAAAAAAACTTAAGTGTTCGCCACCAAAATTAAGTAGCATAGAGTGAGGAAATACTTAAGGATGGCATCAGCAATTATAAGTCATGTGACTTTCTTATAAATCCATCATGGATGAGATGAGTTTGGGATCAGGAATTAGGAATGGAAATTGGGGTATAAGAGGCGGGATAATGCATTATCGTGGATTTCTTATCCACTAGCCCTGGGGCTAGTGGATAAGAATCTTCCGCAATTAATAATGTCTGATCCCGGGAAAAAAAATTCCTGATCCCTAATTGCGGATCCCTGAACATTGATACCCCCTATTGAGGAGCAAGTCTCTTTCAAACTCGCACAACTTTCTTCAAATACATGTGATACATATTTATGTTTCAGTTTTTCAACTGTCCTTCAAATTATGTGAGCCTTCCATGGATAGTTTCAGCGAACACATTTTCGGTTTTGTATTTGTATTTCTCCTGTAATAAACGGCCTTTTGATTTGTCTTTTTTCCTGAGTGAACACAAGTAAGCCACACACGCTCAGTCTTACTATTAGAGTCTTTGTTCGAACGTTGGCAAGAGATACTTGCTCCTTGGTTGGCAGCAAATATTTTAGCAGCTTCTTTTGCTTTATCCAAGGTATGATAAATTGCAGGCCTCGGTATCATCACTAACATTGAGTGAAGTAGAAGAGCTACAAACTTTTTTCTCGCAGAAGTAGTGAGCAGTTATATGTATGATTGCATAAAATATAATATGTGACTAGTAGTTAATATGTACAGTGCCCGGCAATATGTTCTCGTCACCCTCTTTTGTTTGTGCTACTCTCACAAAAATGATTGGATTTCATTCAAATTTCGTTACATGGTCAAGTAAGACCTTGAGCTTCAGAATATAAAATAAAAAAAAATGTTCAGTAGTTTTTCCACATTTTAAAAATTTGTCAGACCTCCAGTTTCTATATAAAGAAGCAAGGACCAGAGAGATATAGGATTAGCACGAGTAAATAGCCAGAGAAAACCAGAAGGAAATCACAAAAAGAAAAAGAGGAAAATCACAAAAATTGATGAAGAAAAACGGAAAAATGGTTTGAGTTAAATGGCAGGGGGTCGCCATATGTAACTTCATTGTGCGGTTTTAGCAGAATTTTGGCATGTCTCGTAAGATGAAATTTGATGCCACAGATAGGTGAGTTGATTAGATAAACGTTCTATGTGTATTTTGATAGTTATTGAAGTGCTTCTTTTGCAGTCGGTGGTGTTATTTGGACGAAAAAGGATGGTGTCGAGACGATGGTGGTTGTAAGAAAGAAAAGTGAGCTAGCTGTATGCATATTGTGGTTGTTTGTGGGCAATAAAAATTTTAAGTGGTGACGAGAATATATTGCCGGGCACTGTACATTTGTTTGGTGGCGTAAGAGTGCATTGAACGAAAAAAAAATGTATTTTAGGTTGTGGACATATAACCTGCCTTTAAAAATTGTTTTTTGTTTGTCTCAGGCTTTACAAGTCTGACTGTACTAGCAGTTGCCAATCCCTAATGTCATTTGTGACTCAAAAAAACTCAGATTTGATGCTATGCAAACTGATCTGCCTGATGGCTTTTAGAAATGGTGAAGTAGCTCTCAAAAGAGCAGAGACTCTCTTTTGAAATGGTAGTAGTCCAACTGAGAGTTTTACAATAGTAACACTAAAAAATTTAAATAATCTATATCTGATTTATATTAATTATATTTCAGTAATACTTGATTTACTAAAGGAAACCTAGAAAGGTATGTTTATATTTCTCTCTAGAGTTTCACATCCAAAATGAATCTATCTAAAAACTATAGTGCACTCTAAGAATTTTATCTGCCATGTTATTTTAAAATGCTTTGCATTACTAATTACTGCTTGAATGTAGTGTGATACTTTGAAATGTTTCTTCAACATAATTCCAGTTCTTTATCTATAAAGGATTATCGGGGAGGATTTGGGCAACAGATAAATAAAATAAACAGATAAGACTTACTCACCGTTCCTGCGCTTTGATTGGAACTGCAAACGCACTTTCGATCATCAAATTGTTTGCAGTCAAATGAAATCAATTTTGAGTCTAGCCAATATCCTAAACGATTTCAACGAGGCTGGAACTGCCAAGTGGTGATGTTTGTCTAATGATAGCATCAACTATCTATAATATTCCGCCAATTCAATGGCTAATGAAATTGAAAATTAATTATTGAAATGATAGTTTTGTGGATTGTCAAGCTGATATCGAATACTCACCACGGATCCTTCAGATATTTTGGAACGTTTTCCTTAGCCACGTTTTCTTAATGCAAAAATCTGCTACTTTTTCCAACCCTTGGTGATAATAATGGAAGTTGAGTAGGCGAAAGTAGGGAGAAGATATTGCGCAAAAGCTGGGAAAATGATAGCTTTAATTCAATATAGGGTGGTAGGAATGTTTTGTTTACTTATTTACTCGGTTTTATATCTCTGCATACCGTCACTATTAGCCTAAAAGATCCGATTGATGTTTGGTAGGATTAAATCGAAAAAAAAACTTCCACAGGAAGCCTTTCACAAATGTAGGCGCCCTCTGACCATGTTCAAAACAAGATAAGGTTGGCACATACGTGTTCACGTTAAAATTCTATAGGTTTGAAAGTATTCTTTCCTTCTTTTGACTGTTAATGCTCTCTGGCTGTCGCCATGATATAAACAGTTAACTTAGTGTTCTTCGTTTCCTACAGTATTGAACTATTGCTGAAAATTTTGGCGATTGTCGAGTATACACGTCAAGTAAATATGGGAAGATAAGAGGCCTATGATAAATTAAGGCGGTTTAATCATGCTGAAAGTTGGGAAATATTTTGTTCCTGTCTGTTGCGCTGATGAACAATCTGTCATAGTAAGCGGATTAAGGCCGTTTGCTGGAACTGAAGATCGCTTGCCGGGACAGCCTTCCTTTTCAAATTGTCAACTCGGCAAAAGGACTACACAACTGTTAATTTCAAGCATCACATTCACTAAAAATTCAACCTTATGAAGGGGAGGTTGAAGATTTACGCTTCAAATATACCTTTCTGTTCACCTTCCACAAAAACTTACCCGAAAGACAATTTGTAACAGTTTATCACATTATATAGTCAACAAGAATGTTTGACGTTTCTTTCTAAAAAACACAATTTTATGTCCATCGATAAATGATGGCTATATAGTCCGTGTCTTTCTTCCATACGTTGGCAGGCCACATTTGGACTGTTTTCAATTGCTTCGTTAGCCTACATATTTTTGTTCATCAGATTTGGTTGGGGGAGAGGTATTTCTTTCCTTAAGAGTATAAGGCCTTCATTTGTGAGAAATCATTTTTTTACTGGTTGTTAGTTTCCATGACGGATCCGCCTTCGCTTTCTGCCCAGCGTACATGGCAAAATATACTTTTGGCTTCTTTTGTTTCTTCGGTCGCCGCTATACCGCTGGGTGATGCGCTGCTGTTCAATTTTACCTATAAAAAACCGCTAGCTATTGGGGTGGCAAGATCAATCTTTGTTTCTTCTCTAGGAGCCTCAATATCAATGGTGATCGTCTTTGCAGTTTGGTATTGTGCTGAATCCATTCGCAATATCCATCTAGATCAAACATTTTATGGGATAATACAACACCTCATCACCTCTAAATCATCATTCGGAATACCATTGGTTTTCGTCATAACTGAAATTTTCTTCCTCCTTCTAAGCGCTTTAGTGGGCGGTCTTTTAGCGAGCGTCACAACTTTTGTCGGTGAACAAAATCAAACGCCAACCAAATTTTCGTTTGCAGGTGTCTTCATCGACATACCCCTTGGTTTGGCCTTGGTTTCCTTTTTTCAGGCCATAGGATTCGGGGTAATCAAATGTATAGAGCACTTTAGAAAGCCTCCTGCGATGGCCACTTTAGAACAACAAATTCGTAACTCTAATCCTTCAAAAACTATTCGCAAAGTAACTTTTGAAGATTTCGATTTGAAACAATCATTCCATACAGCTTCAGCAGCCTCTAGCTTTGGCGAAATTTCTGACAAAATGGTCAAATCAGAAGATCAAAATTTTTCTGCTTCTTCAAATCAAACTTCCCACTCATCTGGCCGTTCATCGCCATTGCCACCCCTTACACTCTCATATTGTGGTCGGAATTCATTTGAAACCTTTGGCGCAATGTTGGAAAAAGAAGCCACTTCTCATACGGATGCAAATATCCAGATTGCTACAACTCCCCCGAGTCAGAAAGAGATTGGGAGCAACCCTCCACCCCGTTCGATTAGACCAGATATTGGTTTAGTGAAAACTTGTTACAATAATATGTTTTATAGCTCTTCTCCTCCAATCCTACCAGCCAATACTTCAACAAGTGAAAACATCTCACCCCAATATCCACAAGCTGCAGCCACTCGCCATCAGCTTGGAAAAGAAAAGCTTTTTAAAAGATTATCACCATTCAGCACATCGCCAAATAGTTCAGGTAATGTCTATCGTCGAAGTGTAGGTTTCGATTTAACTCCCAATACCCTTAAACAAGGCAAAGGTGGATCTCCATATTCTTCAACACCTAGTACGCCCAAAGTTACGACGCAATCTCCATTTTCAGGCTATGCCAATAGTATGCCGTTTAGTAAAAAGGACGATGATGATACCGATGATGACTGGTATGATGCAAAAAATGATTCTTCTGGTCGATTCAGAAGTGTAGAAAGTCTTCAAAGTCATGAAAATGATAAAACAGGCTGGGTGGAGTCTAATGTCAATTTTAATTAAGGTACATTTTTTTCTTGACTCTCCTTCCAGAATTTTTCGGGGTTTTGAGCAATTATATTTTTCATGTAACTGTTTTCCAGAGAGCGCAACATACACATAATCTCAATCTCTACAGGGTGGTGCCGAATTTCATAAACTAACGATTTTATAAATGATTTTTTTTGTTGCTACATTTTCGAAACAACTTCGTTTCAATGTTTTTTTCCGCCCTAAGCTAGTGCGAAACAGAAAATCAAAATGACGATTTTTCCTGATTCAATTAAAAAAATAAATTTTGGTCCTGTTGTTGTCTGAAAAGACCCTTGAATAAAAATATTTTTTATAATTATACTATACTATTTTTTTAATTAAATAGCCTTACGATATTATCTAGAAAACGCGCTCTTAATCATGTTTGATTTGTTTTGAAGTTTTGTATTAAATGGTCTAGTATGAACCTAAAATTAAAGTCTGATGTTCTTAGTTTGGCTCTTAGATTGATGTTATGAAGAAATAAATAATTTTGAATCGCTTTTGTGATGTTAAAATATTGTCAGAAATCAAAAATAAAATTTTAAATAGATAAAAAAAATCATATTATCAATAGGTTTTTCTTTTCTTTTCTTTTTTGAAGTACATGTGATTATGGCGAAGTTTCTTTAACATGTGATGTTTTTTTCAGTGAGTCTACCAGAAACATATTAACCAAATTTCATAGCGTGAAGTTTCATTTATTGTAAAACTGTAATAAAATAATTAATAGGTGTGTGTAAAACAAAAATATGGCAGAACTAAACTTTTTCAAATCAGGTTTTTTTTCCTTGAAAATATCTAAATGAGATATGCATGCATTCTGAAATGTAAAATATTTTGTTTTGTTTTATTATATACAAGGACTTTTTAAGCTGAAGCGGATATGATTCAGCGTGGATCTAATAGAAGGACAAAAAAAATTCAAAGAATTCAATCCATTTTTATACTCTTTAAGTATTTTTTTTATCAGGTGATGATTTAGTCAACTGAGACACGAGACGGTTATTTTCTAAAAAGCAAGGTTAGATAAATCTTTTAGGAGAATTTTCTTTTTTTTTTTGATAGTGGTCACTCTGAGGAGAGAAATCATAATTTTTAACTATGAAAAATAGAAAAAAAAAAGATGAAAAAAAAGAGAGATTATGGATGCCCCAATGACATATTTAAATACGTACAAGAAAAAAAAAACCCCAAGGTTGAATTTTTTATTTTTATTTATTTATTTGCTTTATTTTTTTTTTAATATAACTTTTTCATTAAAAATGGAGTAGGTGAGTGAAGGTCACAAAATATTGGCAAGAGTATTAATTTTTTTTTTAAATTAGTTTTATGAACTTTTTTTTATGAAATACTGAATTAAATAATCTAAAATTCATAAAGAAAAATTGGTAAATATAATCCTACTACTCCTACTAATCCTACTCCTACTACTCCTACTACTCCTACTCCTACTCCTACTACTCCTACTCCAACTCCTACTACTCCAACTCCTACTACTCCTACTACTCCTACTCCTACTACTCCTACTCCTACTACTCTTACTCCTACTAGTCCTACTCCTACTACCCCTTTTACAACTACTAATCAGGTTTAGGTTCAGGTAAGAAAACTGAGGACATGTTGAATACTTTTATATATATATATATATTTTTTAAAAAACAGGGGGAGAGTAAGGCAGATATTATTATTAAAGATTATATATATATAAATGGTGTAAATATATAGTGATTTCAGTGTATCTTTAATGGGGGGTCTCAAACCTTACCAAACAGACTTAGAAATTTTATTTAAATAAAACCACACAATCATGCCATGAAAAATTGCTGATTTGGTACTTTTGTTTAAATCCATCCTACTTTTGTACAATTTTCTTAACCACAATTCAGCCCACCAATACCCACATCCTCCTAATCAACTGCACATTGCCTTCTTTCAATCCTAACCCATATACTCTACCTCACATCTCTTCTCTCCCACTCCTTTTCCAAATCATACTTTTCTCCTTCAAATCACAATAAGTCTATTAAATTTTATTTCTTTCTTTATCAAATATTCATACTCAAATTTCTGTCCTTTCAACTTCTTATTTTTATCTAAGGCATTATAAATTTAGTCAAGGTCCAAAATTTTCTGAATATCATATGAATAGTCAAGAATTTTCTTTAAATCCTTTGCTTGACTCTCCTGAATTAGTAGAACCAACTGTGTATTCTGAAATCAAGCTTGATAAGCCCATGGTTGTAAGCTTAAACTAATTTTGGAAATATTTTTTCTTTTGTATTGCTTATTTACTCCCCATCTATTAACCATAACCATGGCTGATTGAATTGATAAAATCAATAAATTCTCAAGGAAGTACCTGGAGATTAAAGGTGTAAAGGGGTGCTTTTGGTCTAGAAATTTTTAATGGTCCAATGGCGGTGATAGGTGAAGGAAGACTCAAGATTTAAAGATAGGTATGTCTTTATTTCTTTAAATATTATTAATCAATGAAAAGGTCAAAAGATTATTATTATTATTACTTTAAAGACTTAGGAATACGCATATGTAAATACTAAGGTAGTAATAGTATTAATAGATTGGGTTTGTGTATATAAAATATATTTTCAAAGTAATAATGGAATGAAATAAAACAGCTAGATTGAGAGGCCTTATATAGGCAAAAAGGAGAGAAACTACTGAACCCCAAGTCTCCATACATGGATATCAGAGAGAGAACATTCCCACAGATAGAAATTTCTAATTTTATAGTGTATTCTATAAAGAATGCTCTCATATAAAGATTTTATCTATATGTGTCAATTTTAATTTAAATTATTTGATTTATTTAAGTTTTCTGTATATGTCAAAGTAAAATAGAAATATTTAATTTTAATAGGGGGTGTCCGTTCTGGCAAATCCACACTTAACTTAAATGCAGATTTCAAACCAAATCAGCACTTAAATTTTGCAAAAAAAGTCACTTATTTCAAAAAAGAGTGTCAGTTATGACCTCAAATCAGCACTTTTTTCTCGTTTTTTTTTCACAACCACATGTTGGCCACAACATCCCTGTCACATGTGACACACTGACCTTCCTCGCTCTCTACCCATCAATCCTTGGCACACACCCCTTCCTAACATTTTCAACATTTTATTACAACATTTTGACCAGGCATTTTTACATTCTTTTTTACTTATTTTTTCTACCTCTTAATCTCTTTTCTTGTTATGTACCAGTTTTATAATGCCTCCCAGACATTCCAAATCTAAAAAGGTAACTCAAAAATCTGCTTGGTCACAAAAGTCTCCTTGTAAAGCAAGCCCAAAACCTGAAAAATCAAAGTCAGGTCAGCTAAAAAAGGATGATTATCTCATCATAATTAACTTCCTTAAAATAAAATCAAATTATGATGCATGTTTTGGATGTGAAAAGTCCACTCGTATTGGACGTCCGCCTTCTTCAAAGGTTAATGGCTACTTATTGATGGCCAGTGAAGTAAGGAAGAAAACAAGGGTGAGAATTGATATCAATCCTAAACAAATGAAGGAGAGATTTAAGAGTTATCAATCAAAATATAAAAAGGCTCATCATGCTGCAAATGAAACTGGCTTTGGTATTGACAATGATGATTTGGAGATTGGAATTACTACTGTTTCAAAAAAGCTCAATGTCATGTGTCCTTTCCATGAGGAAATGGATAATATATTTTGGCTCCCAAGTTGATGTAAACCCTTGGTTTTTACACAATACTACTAAGGATATACCCTCTGGATCCAAACCTTCCTATAATCCTCCTGACACACCTTTACTTGAAGGAGATCAATCCCCTCCACCTTCTAACCATAGTTCAGCTGAAGATGATCCTGACTATCAAGCAGAACAATTATATCGCAGCAGATCTGAATCCTCAGAGCCCCAAAATTTAAATGTATGTTTACTTTTTCTTTTTTCTTCAATTCTTCTCTAAATTTCTTTTTCTTCCTAGTCTCCTCCTACTCAAACTCAAACTCCATTAAATAATCTCGATTCTGGAAATGTGAATCCCACATTAGAAGCTGCTTTAGATGAACTTCCTGAAGCCTCTTGTTCAAACTCCAAACTAAAGAGATGACCCTCAACTTCAATGAACTTGAACCATCTTTTAAAACGTGGTAATACTTCAACAAGCTCAATTGGCTCTCTTGAGGATTATTTTGAAAAAAAAAGATATAAGTAAGATTTGTTTACTATAGATCTTATTCATTAACGTATTTATTTATTTATTTCTATTTAATTTTCTCAGAGAAATCAACTATTGCAAAAAATACACTTGACTTTGAGAAGATGAAGTTTGATCATATTCTAAGGAAAGATCAGCAAACCTTAGATTTGGAAGAAAAAAAATTTGAGGCAGAGCAGACGGAAAGAGTAAATGACCATCAATTTCAAAGAGAAATAGCTACTTGTGAATTGGAAAAACAAGAAAGTTATAAAAAAAGATCTCATTATGGAACATGTAAAAAATGGCCAATCTTATGAGGACAATAAAAAATTGCTTGACCTTTTCAATTGATAAATTATTTTTCTAGGTAAATTAATTTTGTTTGATTTATTTTTGGTAATATTTTCCTATATGCTGACTTATAAAAGGTCTTGAATATAGTACTTTTTTTTTGTCAAATTTTTGAAAATATCATACAATTTTTCTATCTTTACATTCAAGTCAACAAGTTTGCTTATACTTTTTTTGAAAAAAATTTGAAAATATAATACAAATTTTCTATCTTTACTTTTAAGTCAATAAGTTTTCTTATATAAATACTGCTAAGTCATTAAAATTCTATATCTCTTTTGAAAATTTGGTTATACCCCCCCCTGAATTTTATTGAAGTAAGGGGTGGAAGTCATCTAAATTTAATATAATTAAATAAATTATTAAATAAATATCTAATATATATCAATTTCCCTAGTTTAAAGTAATAACAATTCCTCAAACCTAAATGCAGATCAAATCTAGAAACAAAAGTTTGGGACTTTCCACAGGTATAGGCTAGAGGAACCCCATGAAACAAATAAATGTTATCATGATTTCCTGTTATACAACCAAAAGTCATTGGCTCATCACTTTAGTTGAGCTAATTGATATATAAAAAATATGTATTTAAAATTTATGAAAAAATATAAATTTTTTGATGACAACTCTAATCTCCATACTTTTTGAATCTAGATAAAGTTTTTTTATATCGATTAACTTTACCTTCTTTCTTTACCTTGTTGATTCTTTGAATCAACTTATGATTGATTTGAAATGAGCAACCAAAATGTGTGAAATCTTGACAGGATTCCAAACCAGGAGGAGCTTTGGTTGTTTGATGATTATCCTGAGAAGAATTCCAAATAGTTTCAATGATACCATTTCTCAAACCAAAATAAATGATGCACCGTTGGTCTGGAAAATATACACCATGTCCTTTGATTTTAGCTGGAGATGGTATTGGTTGGCCTGTTATCAGATTGATATATGAGAATATACCAAAAGTAAGAAAATTGACATCATTCCTATTGATATGAATTCTATTGTGGAATCCAGAATGAGTGATAATAACATTAGAAAATAAAATGTATTCATGGCTGATATCTTCCCATTCGGAGTCACACCCATTTGGTATTCCAACTTTGGTTGCAAGTTCATGATTTTTTTCAAATGCTTTATTACAGAGCTTTTTGAGTCGAAGAGCAAGAAAAGAGTTAAAGGAAGGTAGAGTATCCCATAAGTGAAAATCTTCATCTTTTTGAGCTTTAGTGATATTCTTGAGCAATGAATATATGCCTATATAATTGAAATAAGTGAAATGATATTAAGAATGGAACAAAAATTATTAGACATACCAAGAGAATATCCTTTAACCAAACCTGGTCTCCAACCAAATCCAATCATGATACCACCCAAAAAATTTGTATTCCTTATAGGTAACCAAACCAAAGCCATTTGATAAAGAGTCATGATAATATCGGATAGTTGATTAAATGATTCATCTTTTACACAATCAAATGAATGAACTTCCAAAATGAATTGAGCCTTATAAGTATTACTGATAACTGCAACAACTCAATCATCTCCAAATTTGGTTAGATATTTGATATCTTCTGGTGATTTTTTTAGATAATAATTTTTTTTATCTACTTTAGTTTTATGAAAAAAAATGTTTAGGATATGACAAAAAAATGTTTGCAGAGAATTTTTTTTTTCAGATATATTTTCTACTGATGAGACTGATTATCTTTAATTTTTTTTTGATGATTTAGAAGATGAATTTTTTTTTCAGAAATCTTTTATTCTGATGAGACTGATTATCATTAAATTTTTTTGATGATTTAGAAAATGATTGTATTGAAAGTGATTTTGAAGAAGATGATAGAGATGATAAAGATGAAGATGATAAAGGGGATAAAGATGAAGATGATAGAGAAGTAAGGGGTGAATCTGAAGAAGAAGACATTTTTTTGATCTGGAGAAAAATTTAAATGTCAAAAAAATTCAACACATTTAAAAAAAAAAAACTCACCTAAGGTGGAGATGGAGATGGTTTTGGCAAAAGGGGTGAAGGTAGAGGTGGAGGTGAAGATGGTGGTGGCGAGAGGAGGTGGAGATGGAGATAGTGGTTGTGAGAGGAGGTGGGGGTGGAGATGGTGTTGAAAAGAGGTGGAGTTGAAGGTGGTGGTGGCAAGAGGAGGTGGTGGTGGAGGTGGAGGTGGTGGAGATGGAGGTGGAGGCAAAAGGAGGAGAGAGGAGGAGGTAATGGAGGTGGTGTAGATGGAGGTGGAGGTGGAGGCAAGAGGAGGAGGTGGAAGTGGAGGTGGTGGAGGCAAGAGGAGGCAAGAGGAGGAGAAGGAGGAGGTGGTGGTGGAGATAGAGGTTGAGGTGGAGGTGGAGGCGAGAGCAGGAGGTGGTGGAGATGGTGGTGGCAAAAGGGGTGAAGGTAGAGGTGGAGGTGAAGATGGTGGTGGCGAGAGGAGGTGGAGATGGAGATAGTGGTTGTGAGAGGAGATGGAGGTGGAGGTGGAGTGTTATGGGTGCTTATATCCACCTCTTGCCACCTCTTTCCTCCACCTCCACCACTTCTTGCCACCTCTTGCCTCCACCTCCACCACCTCTTGCCACCTCTTGACTCCACCTCCACCTCCTCTCTCCTACTCTCTCCTCTTGCCTCCACCTCCTCCTCTTGCCTCCACCACCTCTTTCCTCCACTTGACTTGACCTCCACCACCTCTTGCCTCCTCTCACCTCCTCTCACCTCCTCTTGCCTCCTCTTGCCTCCACCTCCACCTCCTCACGCCTCCACCACCTCTCCCCTCCACCACCTCTCCCCTCCACCTCCACCACCTCTTGCCTCCACCACCTCTCGCTTCCTCTCACCTCCACCTCCTCTGCCTCCACCACCTCCTCTTGCTTCCACCTCCACCTCCTCACGCCTCCACTACCTCCACCTCCATCTCCGCCACCTCAAATACCTCCTCCTCTTGCCTCCTCTTGCCTCCACCTCTACCTCCACCTCCACCACCTCTTGCCTCCACCTCCACCTCCTCTTTCTTCCTCTTTCCTCCACCTCCTCCTCTTGCCTCCACCTCCACCTCCTCCACCTCCATCTCCATCTCCACCACCTACCACCATCTTCACCACCTCCACCACCTACTCCTCTCGCCTCCTCTCTCCACCACCACCTCCTCCACCACATCTCATCTCCACCCCCACCTCTACCTCCACCACCTCTTGCCTCCACCTCCACCTCCACCTCCTCCACCTCCATCTCCACCACCACCACCACCACCACCACCACCACCTCCTCCTCTTACCTCCTCTTGCCTCTACCTCCACCTCTACCTCCAACTCCACCACCTCTAGCCTCCACCTCCACCTCCATCTCCACCACCTCTACCACCTCCACCTCCACCTCCACCTCCACCTCCACCTCCACCTCCACCTCCACCTCCACCTCCACCTCCACCTCCACCTCCACCTCCACCTCCACCTCCACCTCCACCTCCACCTCCACCTCCACCTCCACCTCCACCTCCACCTCCACCTCCACCTCCACCTCCACCTCCACCTCCACCTCCACCTCCACCTCCACCTCCACCTCCACCTCCACCTCCACCTCCACCTCCACCTCCACCTCCACCTCCACCTCCACCTCCACCTCCACCTCCACCTCCACCTCCACCTCCACCTCCACCTCCACCTCCACCTCCACCTCCACCTCCACCTCCACCTCCACCTCCACCTCCACCTCCACCTCCACCTCCACCTCCACCTCCACCTCCACCTCCACCTCCACCTCCACCTCCACCTCCACCTCCACCACCTCTCGCCTCCACCTCCACCTCCACCATCTCCTCCTCTTGCCTCCTCTTTTATCCACCTCCACCACCTCTTACCTCCACCTCCACCTCCATCTCCACTACATCCACCACCTCCTCCTCTCACCTCCTCTTGCCTCCACCTCCACCTCCACCTCCACCATCTCTTTCCACCACCACATTCTCCTCTTGTCTCCACCTCCACCTCCACCTCCACCTCTACCTCCAACTCCACCTCTATCACAATCTCAATTGACACCATTGCCATCTTCAATCAAAAATAAATTATGAGTATCAAGGAGGAGCTTAAGATACAGTAAATAAAACTATGTTTACAGATGATTAAGTTTTTTTTCTGTAAATATTCCTGAGATCTTTGGTGATTTTTCTTTAGCTAAAGATTTCAATGGCAATGAGATAATTGTATTTTTTGATGATTTGCTTGAATAAACTGGTGTTAACATGAATCCTTATCAAAAGTTTGTTGAACATGAAAGAATAATGATAATAAAAAAAAGATAAAGATGAAAAAGAGTCAAGCAGAATAAAAGGTATGTGCAGCAACAGTAATTGCTGTCACAAGATATCTTAATTGGTCCTTTGTAATTTTCAAGGCTAATTTTTAGCTTGCAATTGGCTGTTGCAGGATGGCCTGCACACCAATTTCCCACGTAGTGTAACAGAAAATTCAAAAACAAAATAAATATGCCAAAAAAAATTACCATTCTCAGTGAATAAAACATGTGAATTGATCATTTGAAGAGTATGAAAAAAAATTAAAATTGTGTTAAAAAAATGTTGGAGTGTTATTGGAAGAATTTTTGCCCTTATACTAGTTGATTGAGAAATAGAAGTGTTGGATATAGTCGGAGGTGAATCACCTTGTTCATCTTCATACAGCTCTAACCATTGATCTTTGAGGTTAGCAAGTAGGTTATGAAGTATAGTGCAACACAGAATCCAGTTGATCACTGCCTCCATTTCAGATTTATTTCTAAGAGGACTTCTTAATTCCCTTAAACTAGAAAAAAGGCCTTTCAAGATTCCAATAGAATGTTCAATACAGACTCTTGACTTTGCCAAATGATTGTTGAACTTGGAATTTTGACTGTCTTCTGAAGCTGCTCCTTAAAAAGCAGGAAGTACATACTTTCCATTCACATAAGCAGAATCTTCAAGAAAATACTGATCTTCATCAAAGAATTTTTCAGGTACATTTGAAATTTGCATTCTTTGGAAGACGTAGAAGTCATGACATGATCCAGGATAGCAAGCAAAGAATGAAATAAATTTTTTGTTAACTTCACATATAAGCTGAACAGAAATTGAATATCTATAAAGAAGATACAGTTGATTGTGTTAGTTTAAAAGAGAATGAAAGGAGTTGAAAATAATCTACCTCTTTTTATGGTCAAAGTAATTGTTTCCACCTTGAGCAGGTATCTGGCTCAAAGGAATAGTAGTACCATCAACAAAACCAATACATCCTGGGAAGCCCTCTGCTTGCATAAACTGAGATGATTCAAGACATTCTTCTTTTGTTGGCCAAGTGAGAAGTTGAGATTCCAAGGAGTTGATGGCAGTGATGCATCGTTTGGTATAAGTGTTAACTGAACCATACTCTAAATCAAAGACATTTTCTAAACGTTTCAAAGCAGCTCCGTTACCATTGGAACCCAAACGACATAGTGTGATGGCCAATTGAATTGAAGGATGTTGTTGTTCTTTTTGAGAATTATTGTGAAATATGGGATGATCCTGAATAAGCTCAAGAAATTTAAGGAAAAATTCCAGAGAAGTCCTGAACAAATGTCTAAAACTGGGTGTAGATAGTTTAAGAAGTGTTTGGATGGTGTACTTGGGGGTATGAAGTACTTAGGGCTTTCTGGGAAGAAGGTAACGTTTTGTGGCCATTTTTAATAAAAAGACAAAATCTTCTTCTAGATCAGAATCAGAATCACAATCAGAGTTCAAGAGCAGTTCAAGAGGCATGAAATTCATTGCTTTATGTAATTTATCACAATTTGAAAGTGAGGAAGGCATGAATCTTATATGATATGATATGAAAATGTAAATGATGTACGATGTTTTGAGTTATGAAGTGTTATGCTGCGGAGTGCTCTGTATGATTGGGATGATGCTGACAAATCAGTGAAATGGGACTTTATTGTGAAATCAGCACTTTTGGTTGAGAAAGTGTGGATTTAAGTGAAATAAGTGACTTATTTCATTTTGAAATCCATTAGTATTGGGGCTAGTGTGTTTCAGAAATCTGCACTTAAATAAGTGCGGATTTGCCAGAACTGACACCCCTTAATATTTAGTATTTTTATGGTTTAGTCTAATTTTCAGCTGTCATGAGGACTCTTCCAAGGAATAAAAAATATGAGGGAACAATAGAATCATATCTTTACTTAATTTTACTTATTAATTAGTTAAAAGTTTGTAAGTAATTTATAAAGTAAGTATAACTAATCAAATGAGAGGTAAAGGTGTAGCTCTACTCTAGTAAATGATTAATTATTTACTAGATAAGTCTAGTAGCCTGGCTGGAACTCCCTCACTCTAAAAACAATAAAAAAATTCTATAATTTTTTTATATTTCTTTAGTAGAGCAGGTAGGTTAGATATCTCTTTCTCAGGAGTCCAAGAATCATATTCAGAAGATTTATTCTTGAATCTCTTAGAGTATTCAGTACCTTTTTCAGCAGTTAAAATTCTGTCATTTAGAGTCTTATCAATTTCTGCTGTTTCAGTTATTTCAATAGGGGTTTAATTTGGTCTTCCCCTCCTTTTTGGAAATAAATCACTATTGGATGTGTAAGGTTTCAAAAGAGATATTGGAAAAACAGAATGTTTCCTGTCATATGATAATACAGGTTGACTTCAGCTGCACTATCACCAACCATTTTTCTGACAACAAATGGAACAAAAAAATGGGCTTTTAATTTTTTATTGCCTTGTAAATTGAAGTGGACTGTAGAAATCAGTACTTCATTACCCTTCTTAAAAGTGTATTCTTTATGGGATTTGTCCCACCTCTTCTTCTCATATTCAAAAGATTTTTCAATATATTTTTGAGCATGACTTCTTAAAAGTTGTTTCATTTGAAGAAAAGATTTTACACCAGGTTGTAAATCTAATTTAGATATTTTATTATTGAGAATTTGGGCCGGGGTATTTGGAACATATCCAAACCAGAGCTCAAAAGGCTTTCTCTGAGTGACAGAATGAACAGTGCTATTATAAACAAATTCCAAACCAGGAAGTAAGGTGACCCAATCATGAGTGAGTCTGTCATTTTCTTTGTACTCAAAGCCAAAGGCACAATACCTTCTTATCATGTCCTTTAAATTCTGAATCATTCTCTCAACTAATCCATCAGTCTGGGGGTTATAGGCAGTAGAAAGCTTCAGATCACAACCACAAACATCAATCAGAGACATTCAAAATTAAGAATTAATCTTAGTGTCTCTGTCAGATATTATGGCCTTTTGAAAACCAGCAGTGTTAAACATATGAGACCACTACAAGAAGGATAATTCTTTAGTGGAAACATCCTTGTGAGTAGGGATGAATTTACACATTTTTGTAAATCTGTCCAAAATAAACAATCAAGAGTTATAACTGTCTTTCCCAGAAGTGGGAAGTCCTGTTACAAAGTCCATGTTTATAAAATTCCATGGTGCATCAGGAGATTCAATATTTTGCATCAATCCAGCTCTTTTTCCAGTTAATCTTTTTGATTTCTGGCAAGAATCACAAGATCGAACATATAGTTTGGTGTCTTCAGACATATTAGACCACTAAGCAGTGTTCTTAATTCTGATCATTATTTTTTCAAGATCAAAATGTCCTTCCATTATGTCATCATGGCAAATTTTCAAGATGATTTCTTTCATAGAAAGAGGAATAACAATAACATTACTCAACTTTCTTCTATAATAGAGATAGACTTTATCAATTGAAAATTTACCTTTTTCCAAAGCATTTTAGTACTTTTGTGGAAGAGTTTTAATTCATTCTTGTATTGAAGAATTCTTTGGATAATTTAATAAAGTACACAGCTTTCTCAAGTCAGTGTCTTTATCATATGAATCCAGAATAATCTGTAATATCTCTTCCTCCATTTCAGCCACATATATCCAATGAATGTGAACTATTTCTTCCTCAGGATCATATTCAGGATTAGAGTCATCATTTGGAAAAGTTAACCTTGATAATATATCCACGTTTGAGTGAATAATACCAGTCCTATGAATTATTGTCATCCTTCCTCTGTATTTCTGAAAAGCCGATTTCAATCTGAAAATGTGTCTGTTAGGTGTTTTTAAGTTTAAGAGGGACTTCACTGCACTGCAGCCAGTGACAAGTTCAAGTTTCTGGCCATCTAGATAAAAATATATTTTTTCCAGAGCCCACACAACTTCCAAACACTCAAGTTGAGTTGCACCATATTTAAATTCACTATTTCTTAAGGCTCTTGAAATATAACAAATTACTACTTCTGATACTTTGTCATTCATAACTTTTTTTTATGGAGAGCAGCACAAAGGCCAATACAACTGGCATCAGTGTACAAAAAAAATGGTTGAGTAAATTCAGGAAGGGAAATAATTGCTTCTGACATCAAAAAATGCTTCATAGTGTCAAAATCTTTTTGTTTTTCAATGTTCCAGACAAAAGCAACATGTTTCTTAGTTAATTGGGTGAGAGGTAATACTATGACTTGATAATTTTTAATATATTGTCTATAGTATCTACACATTCCCAAAAAACTTTGTAGCTCTCTAACTGTGGTAGGAGCTCTTAACTGTTGTATGGCTGCCACTTTATTCTGGTCAACACATATATGTAATCCAGAGACAACATGACCAAGCACTTTCAAAGAATGAGAGCCAAATTTGCATTTTTTCAAAGCAAGTGTCATATTTATCTTATCCATTTTATGGAGCACTTTACATAGGTGGTTAAGTTGGTTCTCAAATGTCTTGGAGAATATGATGATATCATCAATATAAACCATTAGCCATCCTTCAATTATTTCTTGATGGAATGTGTTATTTATAACTTTTTGAAAAACTGAAGGGGAATTTTAGGGGCCAAATGGCATCCTAATATACCTATAAATACCCATATGAGTTTCAATCATTAAAAAATTATGTGAATTCTTCTCAAAAGGTACCTGGTGATATCCTTTATTACCATCTAGACAGCTGATATATTTGGCACTTTGTAAGGTAGCATAGATAGAGCCAATTCTGGGTAAAGCATAGATATCATCTACAGTATAAGTCTTTAATTCTCTATGATAACCACATAACCTGGCTTTATCTTTCTCATAAAAAATCAAGACAGGTGAGATAACACAATGTTTAGATGTTTCAACTACCATTTCAATAATATTCATTTTTAAAAGGGTAGAGATATTGTCTTCAATACCTTTTCTCTTTGCGGGGGAAGAAGGATAAGGCTTCTTTTTTAAAATATATGGTATTTCAGCTAATGGGAAAGATAAAGAAAGCTTCATCTCTTCTTTTACCAATCTTAATTCATGTGACCCATGAGAAAAGGCCATAGGAAAAGATTTTATCAACTGAATGATGGAATCTTTTTCCTCACCAGAAATTTGTTTTCCAAAAGAAGCTGTGTCAATTTCAGACAGAAGCACAGGCATTTATTTTTTAGATCTTCCTCTATATTGAACCACAGAATGACATGTGTTTAATCATGGTTTTATTAATTTTTTGGGGAAGAAATTTTAAATTTTCTCTTCCCATTCAACCCCATTGTGAGGCATTGGTTTGAGGATCAAGCTCAATGCCATATTTTGTTAACACATCATTTCCCACAATGAACCAAATACTTAAGTTATCATTTTTCATAACTACAAAATCACACATAGCTCTTAAAAATCCATGGTTATATTTGAAAAAAACATTAGCTTTGTATTTAAAAATGGGGGACAAAACAGAGCCATAACCTCTCCAATTTTCAGAAGTGAAAGGCATAAGTTTTTATTTATAATTCTGACCAAATGAAGCAAGTTATTTTTCAAATACAAAACTTCCTCCAGCACCAGAATCCAAAACAAACTCAATGTTATTTCCATTAATCAAGACTGGCGCCTTGAGAGGGGTAATAATAATTAAGGTGTCCTCAAGATTTTTTATGATTTCAGCATCTTTAACTGTGGAAAAATCATTGTTATTAATGTCAATATTATTTAAATATTGAATGTCTTCCCTCAGCATCAAGATTTTCTGGTTAGAATCATAAGAAATGTTGCTGGCACAATCTTTTGAAGTATCATATAGTGCAACTGTTTCATCAGAAAGATCCTCTGTTTGTTCAACAAGTGTTATTTTCTTGTCACAAAAATGGACTTTCTTCCAAGGATTTATGCATTTAAAGCAAGTGTTTGTTGCATATTTTTTAGGTGAAACAGGGGAAGAGGCTTTACCAACTTTTTCAGGAAGTTTTTGATGGTAGTTGGAGGGTCTCTCCACTGAAGGTCTTGGGAAGAACTTCCTGGATTTATACATGTTATTTAAAAGAACTTCATTAAAAGTATTAATAAAGGAAGAAGGCTCCCTGGAGAATTCATTTATTGTAACAATCAAGTCTCTCAAAGACATTGAAAATTTATAAAGTATCCTGTCCTTCCAGAGTTCATAATTTATCTTTGGATCCATTGCTCTCAAGATTTTCACTAGTTTCATCAGCAACTCAATACATTTTTCTGTAGAGGATGAGCTATATCTAGACTCCTCATACTGACCTTTCTGGGCTAACCTAAACTTTGAACCTCCAAATTGTACTTTAATTAATTTTTTCCCATCCTCCCAAGAGTAATAATTATTATCCAAAGCAACAGATTCATACCACATGAGGGAAACATTTCAAAGCAAAGATATTAATTTTGACACAATTTCTTTATCTGGAAGTTTATAATAGTTCTTAATATTATCTATTCTAAAGATGAATTTCTTCCAGATAGAGGAAGAATCACCATCAAATGTTGGATATTGGTCAATTTTGGGCCAAATTTTCTGATATGAGGTAATTTCCTTCTGCTTTACTTGTTTCTGTGTAAGAAGAAGTTGAAATTTCTCTAATTAAGCGGTAATATCATTATTCAACCCATTTGAAGATTAACAGGGTGCTTCATCATTTTTTAATGGAAACTCAGAGCTATATACAGGTTTCTCTTGTACTAATACTTTAATAGAGGAGTTGGCTCAGGTAGATGTCGAGTAGTCTGTGCAACAGTTTCCTACTCACAAGTGAAAGAGTATTTTTGGTCAAATAATGTTGAATTCAATTTTTCCTCAATGTTTGTTAACCTAGTGTTCACCCTTGGAATACTAGTTAATGTTTCATGCATGGTTGCAAAAGTTAATTGGTTCTTATTTTGCAGAGATGAATAATGGTAATTTATTTTTTTCAAATTAGATTTATGGCCTTATAGTTCTTGGCAACAGATAGACATAGTCTCTTGCGCTTTGGATAGATCATTTTTAATATTTTTCCACCAAGTAACTTTCTTTTCATAATTTACTTTGTACCTAACCAATTCATCAGATACCCTATTCAGCTCACCTTTCAATGCTTGGTAACATTGTTCAGTTAAAAAGCTATTAAAATTTTTGTGTCAAATGTAATTTGATCATTATCTGATTTTTTTTTGTGATTATATCTCTCAAATATTGATCATTAATAGTTGCTGCATCAGGAGCATTTCTCAGGAGAGAAATAGGATAATTTTCAAGAGTCTCATAAACTTCAGGATCAATTGATTTATCTATAATAGCCATCTCTGGATTTATTATTGAAGTAGAAATTAAAACTAAAGGAGTATTTACATAACTAGAAAATTGATTATTTTTTCTGCTTGAACCAGCTTTTCCTGGTCTCAAAGTGTTGTCTACCATCCCAGAGTTACCTGAAGGAACTGAATCAGTAACAAGAGAAGGATCTTGAGATTCAATGGAAGGACTTACCATGGTTTTGGAATTATTTGAATATGATTGTTTTTCTTTCTTCTTCCTCTTTGGTAAGGTTGAGGAGGGGTGGGATTGAAGTGTTGGGGCTTGGAGGGTCCTGCTTGAGGAGCCTGTTGCATTTGCTGAGCTTGAAGGGTGTCCCATTGGGTGTTCAGCCAATCCCATTGCCATTTTGACACTTCAACTTTTTATTGTTGTTGAGGAGCCAACTTTGGAGGGGGATTTGCTGCTTTTGGATTTCTCTTCTTCTCTTGAAGAAAAGTTTCCATGATTCTTATTTTTTCTTCTAGCAACTCTACCTTTGCCTTTATTTTGAGGTTCTCTGACTTCAACTCCTTGATGTGAGCTAAAAGGTTGTTTACTGTTGCTGAACTGGCATATTTTTTATTTTGAAGCCTTTTGGAAGCCCTTCTAGGTGGAGTACCTGGGACTTGGAGTCCAGGGGATGATGTTACTTCTTGATTTCCACCTCCTGCATTTCTACATCCTGTTTGGTTTACTAATTGATTAATTTGAGAAAATTTTGTAGTCAACAGAGAGCTTACAGAATTTGCATCATAATCAGTAAGATCTAATTCCTCTTTATGGCCAGCAGAAATATTTAATTCAGCCATTGTTTCTATAACTTGAGCTGAAAAAAAATATTAATATTTTTTCAGTTATTATTCTTTTTTGTTAAAAAAAATAAGAGATAAAATAAAAAATATTTAAAGTTTATTATCAATTACCAGGACAACTAATCAACTGAAATAATTAAACTATATCAATTATCAGGAATAAAAATCAACTGAAATAATTAATTAATAAAAGTTTTAATCAATTAATTTACTAAGATATTGATATTGTTTATTATCAGGATTTTTTAAAAAAAATTAACTTTATTAATAAAAAAATATATTAATTATCAGGACCAAAAAATCAACTGAAATAATTAATAAAATTTATTAACCAAATAAATAATTTATATATTGTTATTTTTTAATTACCAGGACTAAACTTCAACAGAAATAATTTATTAATATAATTTTCAATCAAGTAATTAATTTATATATTGTTATAATTTTAATTACCATGAGAAATTTTCAACTGAAATAATAAAATAATATTTTAATTATCAGGACAATTTTTCAACTGAAATAATTAAATAGTATAATTTTTTAATTAAATAATTTAAATCATATTAATTCTAGGACTAAGAACAATGTTGCTCTATCTTGGTAAACTAGGAAAAAAATATTATATACCTGACAACTCCCCTTGAAACTTGAGCAATTTAATTCCAACTACAGAGTGCTGAGTAGAAAAGATATACATATATAATGAAATATTCAGAGTGAGACCTGGAGATATTAACCTCTATATTCACTACAAATATATAGGACAATTATGCTTATATAAACCTTAAATTTGGGGTGAGGTTTGAATCACATTTGTGGAAAAAAAGTTAGTCACATGCCTTTGATGTTTGACATTTGTCCAAAAAGATGCTATAGGTGTTGGAGTCAATGGTAACTTGCTCGCTGGCTTCAAGATAACAATAGGTTGATGACTATTTGTAAAAGTCCTCAGTTTTCAAGGAGTTCTTTTGAGCTAAAAGAGTTTTTAACAGTCCAACAGTTGTGATAGGTGAAGGAAGACTCAAGATTTCAAGATAGGTACATATTTACTTGTTTATATATTAGTCCTCAATTAAAAGGTAAAAATACTTTTATTATTATTACTTCAAAGATTTAGAAATACGCATATGTAAATACTAAGGTAGTAACAGTAGTAACACCACACAATATGGGGGGTTTACTTGCTAGCAAGTCCGCAACCTTGGACCCAAACTCACCACAGATTGAACACACATTGAGCTATTGACAAAGGGACCATACAACCAGGGATAAACACCACTCAGCAGAGCACTTTTAGGTGGGTGTTCAAGTAGAGTTCAGTATTGGTTCAGTATGAGTTCAGTCTGAGTTCCATCTGAGTTCCATCTAAGTTCAGATTGGGGACTTGCTAGTGAGTCCACCCCCCTATATTTCATAGTGTAATAGATTGAGTTTGTGTATATAAAATATATTTGTAAAGTAAGAATGGAATGAAATAAAATAGCTAGATTTAGATGCCTTTTATAGGAGAAAATGAGAGAAAATACATTACCACAAGTCAACATACATAAATATCAGAGAGAGAACATTCTCACAGATAGAAATTTCGAATACTAAAGTGTATTCTATAAAGAATGTTCTCATATACAGAATTTATCTGTATAAGCCAATTATAATTTAAATTATTTGATTTATTTAAGTTTTCTGTATATTTCTAAGTAAAATAGAAATATTTAATTTTAATATTTGGTTTTTATATGGTTCAGTCTACTTTTCATCTGTCATGAGGACACTGTCAAGGAATAAAAAGTATGAGGGAACAATAGAATTATATCTTTACTTAATTTTACTTTTTAATTAGTTAAAATTTTGTAAGTAATTTTTAAAGTAAGTATAACTAATCAAATGAGGTAAAGGTGTATCTCTACTCTAGTAAATAGTTAATTATTTACTGGCTAAGTCTAGTAGCCTAGCTGACAAAAGGTTAGAAGATAAAGAATAAACCCATCCTAGAAAAAGACTCAGGAAAAGGGCTTCTGCTAGTTTGTGGCTTCATTCACAATCAAAGGATGAACCTTTTCTTAGAAATTTAGGTAGATTGTTTATTTATAGAGAGGGATAAGGTTAGAATTCAAAGAGAGGACAATGAAAGATTTAAATTTTATACTGCTCATCATTTTTTGTCTAACTAAACTATGGATATCTAATAATCTTTATCCTACTCCCTCCATCATATTTCAATCTTTCTATGTTTATGAATATGTCTTTTGTCTTTGATTTATCACTTTCTTAAATTTTTTTCAAATACTATCTTTATTGTCAGATTCTTTTATTGGTGCAGATCACCAAATTTTTCCTAAGTCAAAAAAAATTATGTTGAATTTTTTTTTTGGCAAAACCCTCCCCTTTATTTTATTGAAGTAGAGGCCTAGATCACCAAATTTTAATCTCATTTGAGAAATTAACATGTAAACAAGTCATTTAAGATAACTAAAAAACTTATAATAATGACATTTCAAGTAAAATGTGGATGGAAATCATCTGTGACAGAGGTCAATGAATTCAAACACTAGTGTATGCATGAACCTTATGAGGAAAGTAAATGTCCCCATGACTACTTTTATACAATACAAAGCCTGCTGGCTCATTAATTAAATTAAGTAGAGTATCATATATGACTTTTTAAATTTTAATTCATGATATAAAATAAATTGAAAACCTATATTATACCCCATACTTTTTTTGGATACATAATAGTTTATTTTTCACATTAACTTTGCTTCTAACCTTATGAATCTGGTTGACCAACTCTATATTTTCAGTTATTTTTATCTAAAAAATGCAAATAAAATCAATCTAAATAAAAAAATTAAATAGGATAAAAAATCCCTGAAATAGTTCAAGAAGTCTCCAAAAAGTTTAATAAAAGGCTTCCAGAATAGTTGAAAAAAGTTCCAAAAAAAGCATCCAGAAGTCTTAAAAAATTTCCCCAAAAACTACCAGAAATGTGCCAAAACTTTCTATAAATTTTTCCACAAAAGTCCCAAAGACAGTGTCCCAAAAGTGCCCTGAAAAGGTGAAGTTTCAGCCTGGATATTCCCAGGCATTGTAAAAAATTTCTCATAAATAATTTTAAAAACATTTAGTACACATGGGAACAATAAAAAAGGGTATAAATATGTATAAATAAGTAAAATTAATGTTTAAATACAATATATGCCATTATAATACCTTATATACATGCATATATCCACCTTTTATAATTCTTAGCTACTTAATATTTAGTTGGAATATGTTAGAGTAATCTCAAGAGCCTTAAAGCCAAGGCTTAATAATTTTTAAGTAGACTTAAACCTGTTGTTCTCATTTTTTATGGAAAAAATAACAAATGTGCTTTAAATCACTTAAAAGTTGAATATGTGTGCTATAAATTTAATAAATTGAAAATGTGCATTGAAAGATAAATTTTTCTTAATTATAACTATTTTTTGGCTATTCAAACACATAAAAATAACAATTTTCAATGATTTTTTTATCCCAGAAATGGCTTCTGTGTACTGGCAACATACTGCCTGAATTTTTCCCATGTGAATAGCTTCATTTTTAGCAAAATTAGAAATTTTACACTAAAATTACCCCACATTGTATGCCCACTATAAGAAAAAACACTAAAATAAGCAACAGGTAATTATGGTTTCAGGCTGATCCCAAGTACAGAGACATGAAAAGTTTGATTAGTCAGTTTTCTAGAAGATTTTAATGGTTCTATATGAATACTGTAGTACAAATCCAATAAGTATTAAAATATAACTCAATATAAGGGTCTCAGTAATTTTTATCTCACTAATTATAAATAGGTCACAATCTTATAGTTTGTAGAAAAATAGATATAATCACCACGCAATATTTGGGGGGGACTTGCTAGCAAGTCCTCAACTTGAATTCAGATGGAATTCAGACTGAACTCAGTCTGAACTCAGACTGAACTTTACTTTGAACTCATCTTGGGCTCTTAACCAAACATGGATGAGTCTGTGCTTGAGTAATAGTGAAAGTTTAATAAATAATTTATAGAAATAATAACAAGGGAAGATTAATAATCTGATCCATTCACAGAATTTTTTTCACAAAACTCATTTTCATTTTCATTTTGAATTTCACCTGATCACTTAAAAGACTGAAAATTATACTATTTATTTCAAAAACATCACTTTTAACCTCTCTAATTATTTTATTCTATTTTTTTTGAAAAAATATAAAATAATATCAGTGGTTCTCTTTAATGATAACTCCTTTTAACCAAGAATTTGAAGCTTTTATTTTTTAATTTAAACCATATTACCTGATATTTTTTTTTTGTATTTTTATTATTTCTTATTATGCAATATAATTATTTTAAACTCAATGGAATTATTTAATAAAAATATTGAACCATAAAAATTCTCAAGTTTCTATTCTAGAATACTGTGAAAAGACTCATAATTAAGAAAAATAAAAGATAGAAATATGTTTTCATAATTTCTGTTTCAATGAAGTTCTCTAATATCTTCTTTACACTTAGCACTAATAATTGATAAATTGTTTAATTATATGTCTAGAAAGAAGTATAATTCTTATACAAGTGAATTTTAATCCAGTTTTTTCAATTTTTGTATGCAAGAAGATGATTAAAATTAAAAGGAAATATCTTTTTGCTCTTTTTTTTTCTATCGAATATTCAACTACTAAGAATTTTCACAATATTAATTTATTCAATGTAATACACATATGATTTTCTGGAACTCTTCATGATGTATTTCATCAAAATTCAATGTAAATATGGTTATTTGGTAGAGTAATCTCATGAGTTGAAATAATTAATCACTACTTAGTGAATTTTTCATATGAAAGACTGAAATTCAAGCTAGATGTAAAAATTTAAAGATAATTAAAACAAAGTAGTATAAATTTATTTAAACTTTAATTTTAGTACTTGATTTTGCTTCAATGCTGTATTGTGGGATAATTTCAGTGTCAACCTGGGAATAAGCACCATATAATTTGAAAAGTGATCTCATGTTAAAAAATGTGCTTCAGGTAGATATTTTGATTGTATTATTGTTCAAGAACTGAATTAAATAGGTAAAAGTGGTAATTTTTCATAATTCTATCAGTTTCAAATTAAAAAACTATTATATGATATTCATTTTGTAAAAAAGACACAATAGGTAATTTAGATTATACCCATGTAGAAAAGCAGCTGTAAAGGCAATCATCTTTTTATTAAAAATAATATTATTCCATGTTTTAAATGAAAAGAAAAAATATTTCAATTCTATGGTTTTGAAAAATAAATTAAATGAAACATTTCAGGTACGCTTTTTTAGTCATTAGAATCAAAGTTTTGATAGGAGTAATTCACAACTGAACACTTACACGCAATTGTAAAGTTATATATATGGGTTCAAGATTTTTCAATGATTTATTGGAATTATGATATTTATGCTGATTGGTAGATCTTATATGATGTTTCTATTCAGTTTCTAAGTGTATGAAAAACAATCCCTTTGATATTTTATTTAAACAGAAGAATTTAAAAATTTTCTTGAAATTGGCCTTATCACAAAGCAATACTGGAATGGTTATATTGTTATAAAAATTAATTTAAATAGCAATATTTCAAATCTTCATAACAGATTTTAAACTAAACATAAATATTAAAATTTGACTTTTTATAAAAATATATATTGATTTAAAAGATATTTACTTATTTTTTTTTTTACAAAATGACCAATTTTATCCTGTGAGGCTTCCATTAAACTTAAATGTGTAAGTCTAAAAAATTAATATGATGCTCTGAATACTCTATATAATGTGTACCTAAGGCAAAAATAATGTTTTTTTGAAGTACTTTAAATCTAAGCAGAAGAGCTGATATCTTTTTTATGTAATATAGTTGTATAAAATTGATTTTTAGGTAGTTTCGTAATACGTAATATGGAAAGAAATCATATCATAATAATATATAATCAACTTAAAACTTTTTTTAATATAATATTATCTAAAAATAATTCTTAATATGTACTTATTTTTAGAACTTCAAAGTGTTTAATAAAAATATAATTATTTTTATATTTAAAAGTAATTAATAAAACTTCTAAAAAAGTATAAATTTTTTCATGGCTTAAATTATTATGAACCACACTTGGAAACAAGATTGCATTGAGAGTTCAATCTAAGTTCCACCAAAAACATGATAAATAATTTTTTTGAAAATGTATATAGTCATTGAAATGAAAAAAAATTAGTAAAAGAAAGGACTCAGATATTTCATTCTGTTACTGAATAGATTATCATAAATATATTGAGGTAGATAACTTATTGAAGTTTTTTAAATTTGCAGTTATTACAGTCAATTATCCAGTTATATATAGCAATCACAAAACAAGAAATAAGCCTAAATGGTTATATATGTGGATAAATCTTTTCCTCAACCTTTACCCTAATTATTTAATTTAATTCAAAGCTATTTTTAATCTAACCAACATATTTTACTATTACATTTAAAAATAAATACAATAAACTCAAAAAATACATAAGTTCAATAGTTTAAAATTTCTTTAAATGTTTTATTCTAGTTTTTAACTTTTTGCTACAATTTTCTTATTATATTATTTATTTATATCATGTATAGTTATCAAAAGAATTCTGTGAATTATTGTGTAAAAGAGAAAAATAGTATTTCATTATCAATTATTTTACTATATTACTTTCTTAGTCTTAAAGTGCATTGTAAATCAAAAATATAAAATAAAGACGTATAAACTATAGGTTTAAGTTAAAAAATATCAATAAAAAATAATTATCAATCATTTTCCATATCGGCAGAATAGAGCTGTAGATTGAGGGGGTGGACTCTGATGTTCGCCCGAAGAACAAAGTTCACACTCCATTTTTCACTACCTCAATGGACAACCTCTCAATCTCTCCACACAAATTTTTCTGCTTTTTCATTTCTGTTAATTCTATTACCACTCACCACCCTTTTATTGCCCTCCTGATACATTTGCTACACCCTTTAAGCTTCAAAATCTATGTTTAAGCCCTCCACACTACTCCCCTCCACTCTATTTTCACTTTTAACACAACTACACCCCTTTTGCAACCTCTCGCTCACCTCCCATTCCCCTCACTCACCCCACTCACCTCCATTAGCCCTCACCAGCCTTTCTCTCACATTCTAAAACTATTACTCACCTCCCCAGTTTATTGTCCACATCCCCCAGCTCTCGCTTACCTCCCCTAGCCCTTTCTCACCTTCCCAATCTTTCCAGCCCTTCACTCACCTCTTCCAGACTCCCCCAGTCCCTTACTTTGGCTGGAGATGTGAGCGAGGTGCTGTAAAGACTAAGGAAGGCTGGGAGAAGTGAGTGAGAGGCTTTTATTACCTCCCACAGACTTTCAAAGCCCCTCGCTCACCTCCCCCAGCTTCCCAAGTCCCTTAATTTGGCTGGAGATGTGAACGAGGTGCTGTAAAGACTAAGTAGGGCTGTGAGTAGTAGGTGAGAGGCTTTTATCAACTCTCCTAGCCCTTTAAGGACCCTTGCTCACCTTTTCCAGCCTTCCCGAAGTGGGTTAGGGGATTTTATAACCTCTCCCAGCCCTGTAAAGCCCCTCTCTCACCTTCCCCAGCCTTCCCCAGTTCCTTTATTTTTCTGGGGGAGGTGAGCGATGAGATTGAAGAGGTGAAAAAAGTGTTGGGGAGGCATGCAAGGGCTTGGGAAGTAGCCAACTTTTTATAAACTTGAGAATAATTAATATGTATAAATTAGAAATAACAAGGAATAAAATTTTGAGGAATTATAACCCATTCCAAGTGGTAAATAATGTAACTAAATACATATTTCAGAATTTGAGTTGCTTGTGTTTACTAAAAAAATGTGGCCAATCGTTGAAAAAGGAAGATTTTTGTAGGGAAGAAACATGAAAAATGAAAAAATACAAAGTAAAATAAAACTAAATAATGACAGTGGGCTGGGAAAGGTGAATGAGGGTCTGGGGGAGGTGTGAGAAATGAAGAGAAGAGAAGGGAGAGGGGGGGAAGGAGAGGAGAGTTGTTTTCTCACTGTGAAGGAAAGGAATAGGGAAAATGGGTAAGTAGATGGCAAGTTTAGAAATGAGATAATGGGGTAGGATAGGAAGTCAGATTGAAGATAAGGGAGAATTAGGGGAGGGAGGCATCAGATGGAAGTCCCACTTGTAATTCTACCAGGAATCAATTCAGGAAGCAAAAAAAAGCACTAGACATCTAGTGCACACTTTTTTCCTGCTGTGAATATTTTTTGAACTATTAATCAACTGTGGTTCAATGAAGGTTCAAATCAGTTTCAAGGTGTTTTCAAAGTAAATTCAATATTTCTTCATGATTGTTTCATCACCACCTCAATGTGTGCTGAAAAAGATATGAATTAGGGTTCAAGGTTGCGGACTTGCTAGCAAGTCCGGCCCCCATATTGCGTGGTGAATGATTCACATACTATTCAAAGACTTTAGAATTGAAATTTATACATATTGTAATTGTATTGGTCATATATTTTGATTGTAATGATAAAGAATGTATAAAACAAGACCAAAAACCTCCTCCTTTTATACCCAATAATTCAAAAATGTACCCCTTGATTTACCAGTCCTATACATGGCTAATGATGCCTCATTATAGCTAATAAACCTGAAAATCAGCATAAAGAATGACCAATAACATAATTAGAATGATATGACCTGCCAAAATCTAGGAATAACCGAGATAATCCATCAAAATAAAAGAATAAGCAAAAAATAGAGTATATTTTTGTAATATCTTAAAAAAACACTAAAAAAGAAAGAATAACACTAAATATTAAACAATATTAAGGGGTTTAACAGTAGAAATTATGGGGCTAATTATTGCAAGACTATGTGAAATCCTTATCCAAATTGACCAATTGTGGCTGAAAAACCACTGAGAAACCCAAAAAAGGATGTAAGATGTGGGGTAACTACATGCAGTCCTTGGAAGGCTGTTGCATAGGTGAATCCTTTCCTAATTTAGGAAAATTTAAGCATGGTAGTGAATTAAAGGTGCCAAGCTTGAGGCTATTAATGAGATTAGTGCATATAACAAAGTATATGCACCAATAATCAAATTAGGACACTAAATAAGCACTTGATGCCTATTTTAGTGTGTTTCCCCATATTGGGTGTATAATGTGAGGTAATTATAGTGTGAAAAAGCTAAGTTTGTTAAAAATGAAGCTATTCACATGTGAAAAATTCAGGCAGTATGCTTCCAGTACACAATAGCCATTTCTGGCATACACCATGCAATATTTGGGGGGGGAGTTGCTAGCAAGTCCTCAACTTGAACTTATATGGAACACAGATGGAACTCAGACTGAACTTATAATGAACTGGTACTGAACTTTTTTTTGAGCTCATCTTGAGCTCTTAACTAATAATGGATGAGTCTGTGCTTGAATAAGAGTAAAATTTTAATGAATAATTTATAGAATTAATGACAAAGGCAGATTAAGAATCTGATCCATTCACAAAATTTTTTTCATAAAACACAATTAAATTTTCATTTTGAACTTCACTTGATCATTAAAAAGACTGAAATTTATTCTATTTATTTAAAAAGCATCACTTTTAAACTCTCTAATTATTTTATTAGTTTTTATTTTGAAAAAATATATAATAAGATAAGTGTTTCTTTTTATTGATAACTCCTTTTAACCAAGAATTTGAAGCTTTCATTTTTTAATTTAAATCATATTACCTCATTTTTTTGTGTTTTTATTATTTCTGATTATGAAATATAAATATTTTCAGTTCAATGGATTTATTTAACAAACATATTGAACCATCAAAATTCTCAAGTATTTTATACTATAATACTGTGAAAAGACTCATAATTAAAAAATAAAAGATAGCAATATGTTTTTCTAATTTCTGTTTCAACAAAGTCCTCTCATAGCTTCTTTACACTAAACACTAATAATTAATAAATTATTTTATTATAAGTTTAGAAAGAAGTATAATTCTTATACCAGTGGATTTAAATCAATTTTTTTTTACATTTTTATATGCAAGAAGATGATTAAAATTAAAAGAAAATATATTTTTGCTCTTTTTTTTGTTCTACTGAATATTCAACTACTAAGAATTTTTGCAATATACATTTATTCAATGTAATACATATACCATATTCTGGAACTTTTCATGATTTATTTCATCAAAATTGCATTTAAATATGGGTATTTGGTTGAGTAATCCCATTAGTTGAAATAATAAATTACTACTCAGTAAATTTTTCATATGAAAATATGAAATTCAGTATAGATGTAAAAATTTAAAGATAATAAAAACAAGGTAGTATAAATTTATTTAAACTTTAATTTTAGTGCTTGATTTTGCTTCAATGCTGTATTGTGGGATAATTTAAGTGTCAACTTGGGAATAAGCACCATATTTTTTGCAAAGTGTTATCATGTTAAATAATGTGCTTCAGATAAAATTTTTGATTGTATTATTGTTCAACAGCTGAATTAAGTAGGTAGAAGTGGTACTTCTTCATAATTCTATCAGTTTCAAATTGAAAAACTATTATATGATATTTATTTTGTAAAAAAGACACAATAGGTAATTAAGATTATGCCCATGTAGCAAAGCATCTGTAAAGGCAATCATATTTTTATTAAAAATAATATTATTCCATATTTAAAATGAACAGAAAAATATTTCAATTCTATGGTGCTGAAAAATAATTCAAGTGAATTTTTTCAGGCACACTTTTTTAGTCTTTAGAATAAAAGTTTTGATAGAAGTAATTCACAACTGAACACTTACATGTGATTCTAAAAATTAAATATATTGGTTCAGTATCTATCAATTATTTATTGGAATAATGATATTCATGCTGATTGGTAGATCTTATATGATGTTTCTATTCAATTTCTAAGTGTATGAAAAACAATCCCTATGATATTTTATTTTAAAAGAAGAATTTATAAATCTTCTTGAAATTGGCCTTATCAAAAAGCAATACTGGAATGAGTATATTGTTTTAAAAATTAATTTAAATAGCATTATTTCAAATCTTCATTACATATTTAAAACAGAAAATAAATATAAAAATTTGACTTTTTATAGAAATATATATTGATTTAAAAGATATTTACTTATTTTTTTTTTAAAAAACCACCAATTTTATCCTGTGAGACTTCCCTTCAACTTACAAATATAAATCCAAAAAACTAATATGATGCTCTGAAGACTCTATATGATCTGTACCTAAAGAATTTTTTTTTTGAAGTACTTCAAATCTAAGGAAAAGAGTTGATACCTTTTTTATATAATATAGTTGTATAAAATTAATTTTAAGTTATTTTCTTAATCTGCCATATGGAAAGAGCTCATATCAGAATAATATATGAAAAATTTAAAACTATTTTTAATATGATATTTTATCAAAATGATTCTTAATTTGTACTTATTTTCACAAATTCAAAGTATTTAATAAAAGTATTTTGATATTAAAATATAATTATTTTTATACTTAAAAATACTTAATAAAAATTCTAAAAAATTCTAAATTTTTTAATGGCTTAACTTAGATTGAACCAAACTTGGAAACAGGATTGCATTGAGAGTTCAATCTAAGTTCCACCAAAAACATGATAAATATTTTTTTGAAAAAATATACAGTCATTGCAATGAATAAAACTAGTAAAAGAAAGGACTCAGAAATTTTTTTCTGTTACTGAATAAATTATCATAAATATATTGAGGCAGATAAATTATTAAAGTTTCTTAAATTTTCAGTTATTAAAGTCAATTATCCAGTTATATATAATAATCACAAAACAAGAAATCAAGCTAAATGGTTATATATGTAGATAGATCTTTTCTTCAAACTTTACTTGAATTATTTAATTTAATTCAAAGATTTTTTTAATCTAAAAAACATATTTTACTATTACATTTAAAAATAAATAAAATAAACTCATAAAATACATAAGTTCAATTGTTTAAAATTTCTTTAAATGTTTTAATTAGTTTCCAAATTTTTGCTACAATTTTCCTATTATATTACTTATTTATATCATGTATACTTATCAGAAGCATACTGTCAATTCTTGTGCAAAAAAGCAATATATTATTTTGTTACCAATTATTTTATTATATTACTTTCTTAGTCTTAAAGTGCATGTCAATAAAAATATTAAATAACAATATATAAACTATAGGTTTAAGTTCAAAAATATCAATAAAAGATAATCATCAATCATTTTTCATATGGGCAGAATACAGTTGTAGATTTAGGGGGTGGACTCTGATGTTCACCCAAAGAATAGAGTAAACTCTCCATTTTTTGCTACCTCAATAGACAACCTCTTAATCTCTTCACACAATGTTTTCTACCTTGTCATTTCTGTTGATTCTATTACCACCCCACCCTTTTATTGCCCTCCTGATACATTTGCTACATCCTCTAAGCTTAAAAATCTAAGTTTAAGCCCTCTTCACTAGTCCCTTCCACTCTATTTTCACTTTTAACACAACACCACCCCCTTCACTACCATCCTCATCCCTCACTACTCCTTTCTTGCCTCTCCCTACCTTACCCCACCCCTTTCAATCTTACCCTATCTATTTTTGCCTCAACTACACCCCACTCCTTTTATAACTAATTAAAATGTTTTTGTGTTCAACCCCCATTTTTTCACTCTTCACCCCAGACATTCCCCACCCCACCCCAGTCCACCCTTTCAATTTTCATCCAACCCCTATGGCTTTCCAAATCACCCCCTTTTCTGCCCTAGAGAGTAAAAGGGGTTAGAAGGGGAGCAAACGGATTGATATAAAGAAAGTTTGGGTGGAAAGTGGTGAAGAGGGGAATAAATAGGGTGTTATGGGGAGAAAAATAAGTGAGGAGGGGTATAATGGGATGATTAGGGGTGGATAAGGGGGAATAAGGGTTTGGGATGGGACAGTTCTTGGTAGACTTAAATAAAATGTAAGAGGGAGAAAATTTTAGATTGGAGAAGAATGAGATTTGAAGTTTAGGGAGGAAAGTACTTGTAAGGAACATTTTAAAACAATGTAAGCACAAAAATTATATAATATATTTTGAGACTATGAAATCATAATGGCATGAAACATCCCAAAAAAACTCAAAAATATTTTCCAATATTTATTAACCATAGATTTTATTCTCATTAAAATTGCATTTTTATTCTTTTGATATAATGAAGATCATGATAAGTTATATTTTTAATAGAACTGGGCCCATTTTCTGTTTTAACTTATATAAATATGGGATGTAACTCAATCTTAAAAACTTTTATATTGACTAAATTTCATGTTAAATGATTTTAAAGAGTGTTTCAACTTCCACAAATTTTTTGAAAAATGGATAAATAAATAATAATATTGATTGATATAATGAGAAAAGGCTTTTATTTCTCAATTTTTTACTGATAAAAAATTAATGATATATAGAAATTCAATTAATATTTCTTAATGAATAATTTCTTAGAATATTGGATGTTTTATCTATATATCCATAGGGTGAATACCCTAAAATTTTTTGTGAAATCTCTTATAATTCAAAGTATCTCAGAGTTTCATTAGATTAAAAAAATGAAAAAATTTACAATTTTTCATAATCTTATGAAGCCACAAGGCTAGATTGATAGTGGGGCTCATTTATTTCTATCTCTTCAACAAATCCTCTGATTCAAGTCTAAATATTTTTTGAACTATTAATCAACTGTGGTTCAATGAAGGTTAAAATTATTTTAAAGGTGTTTTCAAAGTAAATTCACTATTTCTTCATCATTGTTTCATCACTGCCTCAATGTGTGCTCAGTTAGATTTAAATTAGGGTTCAAGGTTGTGGACTTGCTAGCAAGTCCGCCCCTCATATTGTGTGATGATAAAAAACACCAAGTTTTAAAAAGTGTTTTTTATGCATTTTAGTAGCCAAATAAATAGTGCTAATTAAGAAAAATTGATCTGTCAGGGTGCAATTTTAATATAATTTAAATTATAGTGCATATATTCAAATTTTAAGTGATTTAAAGTGCATTTCTTGTTTTTGACATAAAACAATGAAAACAACAGCTTTAACTCTACTTTAAAACTATGTTGCCTTACACTTAAGGTTCTTAATGTTACCCTAACATATTCTAACTTAATATTAAGTACATAAGACTTATAAAAGGTGGATATATGATTGTATATAAAATTTTATAATAGCATATATTGTATTTTATCATAAATTTCACTTATGTATACAACTTGTGTACCTTTATATATTGTTCCCATGTTAACTAAATGTGTTTAAAACAAATTATGAGTACTATTCACTCAGTCCTGCGAATAAATAGGCTGACATATTTAGTGTCCTAATTTCCTTGTTTGTGCATTGACCTTATTATATGCACTAATTTCATTAATAACCTCAAGATTTTTGCCTATCATTCACTACCACACATAAAATCTCCTATTTAGTCAATGATTTACCCATCAAAGGGCCTGAAAAGAGACTTAATACAGTTAACCCCATCTTTCACATCTAATTTTGGGTTTCTCAATGGTTTCTCAGTCAATATTGTTCATATTTGAATGGGTATTTCACATATTAATTTAGTATAATTAGCTCTATCATTTCTACTGTTGATAATCCTCAATTATGTACTATAATTAGTGCTATTTGTTCCTTTTTTATTCTTTTATTTCAACACATTAAATGCAGATACTCTCTTCTTTTGGTTTATTCTTTTATTTTGATGGATTATCACTATTATTTCAGCATATTGATATGTGATATTATTGTATTTTGTATTATTGATTACTCCTTAGGTCTATGGGAATTTGTCCTAGATAGATTGAAGCTTCATTGGCCCTCTATAGAACTGGTAAACCATGGAAAACATTGTGGAATTATTGGTTATAATAGGAGGGGGTTGTGGTCTTATTTTCTACATTCTTTATCATTAAAATTAAAAAATATAGGCAATAAAATTACAATACATTTAATTAGTACTATTAAAGTCTTTCAATAGTGTTTGAATTATTATCTCTATTTTTCTAACAACAATAGATTGTAAACCATTTATCATTAGTGTGATTGAATTACTGAGAGCCTTATATTGAGTTACATTTTACTACTTATAAGATTTGTACTACATTATTCATATAGGACCATCTAAATCTTCTAGAAAACCAACTAATTAAGCTATTAATGTTTCTGTACTTAAAACCAGCCTGATAGTAAGTGTTTGGATGACTTATTTGATCCATAAGAAGAAATTCTTGGTGATAAATATGCTGTTGAAATACACCTGTCCAGGGTAGGCTTATTTCATTCTTTGATGGTGGGTTTGGAACATTTT
This sequence comes from Hemileia vastatrix, assembly GCA_030280995.1. NCBI lineage: Eukaryota > Fungi > Basidiomycota > Pucciniomycetes > Pucciniales > Zaghouaniaceae > Hemileia > Hemileia vastatrix. The sequence continues at coordinate 11,834,379 of JASXTE010000008.1, read as the reverse complement.
TTGGGGTGTTTTTATGAGGTGTGTTTGGTAAGGTTTGAAACACCCTAATAAAAATAATAATAAAAATTAAAAATTAAAAATTGAAAATTTAAAAATTAAAAATTAAAAATTAAAAATTAAAAATTAAAAATTAAAAATTAAAAATTAAAAATTAAAAATTAAAAATTAAAAATTAAAAATTAAAAATTAAAAATTAAAAATTAAACATTAAAAATTAAACATTAAACATTAAAAATTAAAAATTAAAAATTAAAAATTAAAAATTAAAAATTAAAAATTAAAAATTAAAAATTAAAAATTAAAAATTAAAAATTAAAAATTAAAAATTAAAAATTAAAAATTAAAAATTAAAAATTAAAAATTAAAAATTAAAAGTTAAAAATTAAAAATTAAAAATTAAAAATTAAAAATTAAAAATTAAATAAAAAAAACTTAGTTATTTAATAAATATTTATTCTTTAGTATTGATGATGATGATGATAATGATAATTTTGAAATTATGATAACAATGACAAGTTAGGAATCTTCCTGAAATTTTTTTTGTTGAAATTTACATTTATTTTTAAATATTTAAATATTATATGCAGGCGAAAATTTTTGTGAATGCACATATATATGGTACTCACCTCTTAAGTTTTACTTTCCTATAAATTTGGTCCTCTCCTTATACTTTTACTATCCTCAAGTTGTAATTTTTATGTAGTTGTAATATCCTTGTAGTTGTAATTTCCTGGTAGTTTTCCTTTCCATAAGTGGCTCTCTCCTTAATTTTGTACTCTCCTTAAGTTTTACTTTACTTGTAGTTTTCATTTCCTTAAGTGTGTCTTTCCTTGTAATTGTAGTTGTAGTTTTAATTTCGTTGTATTTTTAGTTATCCTTTGCTTGTAACTGTTCTGTCCTTAAGTTGTAGCTGTACTCTTCTTAAGTTGTTGTTGTACTTTTCTTCTTAATTTAATTTTTCTTATGAGTGATCTTTCCTTGTAGTTTAAATCTCCTCAAGTTAAAGTCTTCTTAAGTTGTAATTGTATTTCCTCAATTTTTCTTCTCCTCAAGTTGTCCTTCCCTTTTAATTTTACTCTCCTTAAGTTTTTGTCTTAATCTCCTTAAGTTATATTTTTCCTTTCCTTGTAGTTTTATACTACTCAATTTGATGTACTCTTCTTTAAGGTTTTTCTTTCCTTTCCTTAGAGTTTTTATCAAAATGATTATTCACATATTAAATACTTCTGCACCCCTGCTGCTCAGTTTAGACTATTGGTCCTGCATAACTTTTTTTCTTACTTTGCTACTCCTACATCTTTAACCTACACTTACTCAGCTACTTGTTTTTTCTTACTTTTATGTGATTAGTTTCTATTAGCTGCACTCCTCTCTGTCACTTATTGCTACTGTTCCCCTGTTTTTATCACCCTGTAAATGGGAGGCCTGTCTCTAAGATAAAAAGGTGTCTCTCTTTGTGCCTTTTTACTCAAGTGAGTACATCCTATTTACAGGTTTGTCACATTTATCTTTACTCTTTTAATATTTCTCTTCATACTTATTACTATACTAACCTATAGGTATAACTGGCTCATTAAGTATCCAATGTGGTTCATTAGTAATTTACTCCTTGGCTTTATACCAAAGACCAAAGGTTCCACTGTTTACAGATTATGAGACTGGGTGGCATCTATACCCTATTATTCAATATCATTTTTTCCTGATATACTCCTCCATTAAAAAATTACTCCTAATACACCGAATGCAATCTAAAGAGGTATCCATCACAAACTATGTAATTCCCCTCCTAACTAAGGAGAACTATTCATTTTGGTCTGATAAAATGAAAACTCTCTTTCTCCAGAATAATCTCTACAATCTTGTCCTCATAAATGCAGAAGATGATACTAATGAGGATGAAACTGTCTAAAAGATATGTGTTCAAAAGGCTTCAGGTTTCATCAAACAATTTTTTGATTCTTATCACATGCAATGCTTTTTTAAAACAGAAAACATCATCCAACATCACCCTCTTTCCAAAAAAAAAGAGAATCTTTATCAATCCCCAAGTGAGAGTAATAAGATGCAAGTTTTTTAAAAATTTCCTCATTTCACCTATCCTTGGAACATTCCAAAATTCATTGAGCTCATCAAAAGCCTTGAATTTTAGTAAGGTGCAGTTGGAGTCAATCTTATTAAAATTCTCTTGGCCTCCTACTTCCTTTTTAAGCTCCCTTCTGGGTTTAACACATTCCAAGAGGCTCAAAAGAAAACAGAAAGTGCCCAAGGTGATCCACTCACTGTAGAAAAACTCATCACTGCACTTAGTAATTACTTACTTCAAGACCAACCTGTTCCCTTTACTAAATCAACTGCTCTTCAAACTACTGATTGAATTCCTTATAGAATCTGCTTTGGGGGTAAACAAAACCCTAAAATAAAACACTCTGAACAAGAATTTTTTCAACTCCATCCTCATCTCAGTAAAGAATGCTCAAAATCCAACACTATAATGAATCTTTTCATTGATCTCTCCTCTGTGTATCTCTTCTTTTCACTCAAATAAAAGAAGTATTTTTTACTTGAAAGAGGTGCTACACAACATATGATTTGCAATAAGTCCATCATCACTCAGTTCTCTGAAGAAATATCCTTAATCTCCTTTGGTGATTACTCAACCATTAGAGGTGAAGTACAGAGCACAATCCACTTATCCCTCAAGGATCAATCAGTTCTCCTTCCAAACTTTCTGTATTTCCCTGCATTAAAAATCAACCTAATCAGCCTCACCCCCTTCAGAAAAACTATGCTGACTTTACACTCAACCTTCAAGGCAACTTTTTCCTTCTCACTAGTTAATGGAAACAACTTATTACTGGTTAAATTTATAATAATATTCTTATTATTCAATAAGCTTCTAGTAAGTGGCTTCCTCCTATTTCATTCTTCTCTAACAATGACTCCTTCACCCATTAGCACAACATATTAGGACACACAGGCCAGCATTTAATGGATTTTTTTACCAAAACTTGCAAGCTTTCCTTTTCCCCTAGACCTAATTTCTTCTTAAAATTTTGTGTTCAATCATAACATCATCATCTTCCCTTCCATGGATCTCTTCCTAAGGCTACTTGTACTTTAGTATATATTCATGCAGACTTGAGTGGAAAAATATACCCACCTTCAGTGGCAGGAAATTTATACTACTATCAATTAAACAATTATTTCACTTCCTATCACCTTATTTATATCATGTGCAATAAAAATGACACATTTAAAACTTTTGTGCAGTTTAAAAAATCAATTGAATTATCCCTTAATAGAAAAATATTCCATTTAATTAATGATGGAGAAGGTGAATTTAAAAATCAAAAATTTTAAGAGTTATTGTCTTGAGGAAGCCATTCAGATGCTCATTACTTCTCCCTATATTCCTCAACAGAATCCTGTTTCTGAAAGAGTAAATAAGAAAGCTACTGAAAAAAGAAATTCTCTACTATTTCACACCAATTTACCTCCAGAATTGTGGGCTTAATCTGTAACTACAGCAGTATATCTCTACAATTGCACTCCCACTTCCACTCAAAAAATACTCATTCCATTTGAAAAACTGTTTGAAGTACCCCCTAAGCTTCACCATCTCCAAGCCTTTGGCTTTAGTGCCTACTCTTTAATACAAAAACACAAGAGAAAAGGAAAATTTTCTCCAGCAGCTACCCATTTTATCTTAATCAGCTTCAATAAGAAACTAAGTTCCTACAGTTTACTAGATCCCAGAAGTCATTGCATCTCATTCTCCTATGATTATCTCTTAAATGAAAATAATTTTTCTTACCATTCCTTGTGCAAACCAACTCTACCCCAGTTACTACCTTATCCTCAAATCTTTGAGGAAACTGAGTATTCTCCTTCAATACCTACTTCTACCTAGGAGACTCCCCCAACTTCACCTTCTAGCTCACCTGCTTCTGAGAATTTTGAAGATTCTGAAGTGCCTCTTGTGCCAAGAAGTATTCCAGTTGCTGAATTTTTCACTTATGTTCCCGAAAATTAAGCACCACCGCAGGAAAGCAACTTTTCCATTGATACCAATAATATTTTAAATAATCCTCAAACTCAAAGGCAGCCCAATCGATATCTTATGTCTACTTACTTTCCTCTGGAATTTGATGTTGATATCCCCAAAAATTATCATGATGCAATCTCAAGCAAACATTTTTCCTCTTGGATTGATTCCTTTATTGCTGAGCTTTTCAAAATGGATACTCATCAAGTTTGGGATATTTGTGAATGACCTCCTTATACTAATCCTATTGGTACTACCTGGGGTCTTACTGTCAAAGAGAATAGTGGTGGGAGTATTTCTTAATTTAAAGCTTTCCTCTGTGCTCAAGTTTTATCTCAGAAACTGGTTATTGACTATTTTGATACCTATGCACCCACTGGAAGTCTGGCTAATTTCAAAGTCCTTTTTGCCATGTGTGCTGATAATGTATTTCAGATGTAACACATGAATTTCAAGGGAACCTATATTTATAGTTGAATCTCTGAATAAGTCTTCATGAAATTTCTGTCATGAGTTCCAATTGATCCTCATTTTCATAATTCCTTCCCTAAATTAAGGATATAAATTTATGGTCCTAAAAAATCCCTGAGATTTTGCTCCCAGGAAATCAAAAGCTCTATTTCTTCAGTTGGTCTAAGTTTCTCACAAGCTGATCCCTGCCTGCTACTGTCTAAAGATCCCAACAATCAAATTCATGTCTATCTTCATGTGGATAATCTTCCTGTCTTTGGGAAAGATCTCTCTAACTTTAAAATTGTAATTTCTAAAAAATACAACATGGATTTATTAGGGGATCTGAAATACTTGCTAGGAATGAAAATATCCCACAATAGTGACTCTAAGACATTTATTCTCTCTCAACCAACTTATATTCTCAAGATTTTGAAATTTTATGATATATCTATCTATAAATCAGCTGGCACACCAATGCTACCTCATTATCAACTATCTGGTGCCATCTCTGAAGAGAAACAGGAGTTTAAAAAACTTAATATGAGCTATTTAATTGCAGTAGTTCCCTAAACTACCTTGTAAAATATTCTTGACCACACCTTTCATTTTCAGTCAGTCAACTATCTCAACAGCTTGAAGAACCAGGAATTAATCACTGGATTGAATTCAAGCATATCTTATAATACCTGGCTGGCACCACTGAATTCCATCTCTTGTATTCTCAAGGTTCAAACGCACCTGCCACCAAAATTGGATGTCACTCCTGGCCTCATCCTACAGGTTTTGCTGATGCAGATTGGGCTGGTTGTCCTAGAACCATAAATTCCACCTCTGGATACATCTTTTTTTTAAAAAAATGGGAGCCACTTCATGGAAATCTAAAAAACAACATACTGTTGCTCTATCTGCTTCTAAGGTCAAATATTGATTCTTTACCTCAGCTGTCAAGGAATTTATTTGGTTACAAATCTTCTTCAAATTCCTATCTCTCCTATTCCTCATCTGCTTACCATCTTTGGAGACAATCAGGGTGTTATTGCTCTCTCGAAAAATCCCATTTTTTGGGCTCAAACCAAGCACATTGAAGCTCAATATCATTGGCTCCTTGAGCAAGTCCTAACTTCTAATCTTCATATTTCCTACATGCCTACCTCTGAAATGCTGGCTGATGGACTTACTAAGTCCATAACTCTAAAACATTTAAACTTATTTTGTGATGCTTTTAGGATTTCACTCAAAGTCTCCCAATTGGGGGGAGTTTCAAAATAATTATTTACATCTTATCTACTTCTTTACCCCTGCTGCTTGGTTTAGACTATTGGTTGCGCATACTTTTTTTCTTACTTCATTACTCCTGCATCTTTAACCTAAACTTACTCAGCTACTAGTGGTTTCTTGTCTTTATGTAATTAGTTCCTATTAGCTGCACTCCTCTCTGTCACTTATTGTTACTGCTCCCCTGTTTTTATCACCTTGTAAATGTTAAATCTCTCTCTGAGATAAAAAGGTATCTTTATTTTCACCTTTTTACTCAGGTGATTCCATACTATTTACAGGTTTTTCAGATTTATCTTTACTCTTTCAATATTTCTATTCTTACTTATTATTCTATTAACCTTTAGATATAGCTGGCTCATTAAGTTTAAAAGTTGTGCATTAATAATTTACTCCTTGGCTTTATACCAAAGATCTATTGTACTTAACTAAATAATTTCATTTCCATTTTACTGAAGCAAGTCTGTCCTATTTACAGGTATAACTGACTCATTAAGTTTCCAAAGTTACCTTGTGGCAGTCTAATAATTAGTATGGCACACAGGATTATTTTTACGTGTACCAAGGATTTTTATTTTAGAAATTGGGAAATCCAATTTAACTTATAATCTTTTTATTATTAAAACAATGGATGGTTTACTTGTGAAAATGGGTTAATTATACAAGTCAAGAAAGATCAATCATTTAACAGTCAAGGAGTACAAGTATAGGTCTAAAATTGCATGAAAATTAATTTTGCAAGTCTCCAGAGCCTTAGAAGATTTATATAATTTCTACTATTTTTCTTAAATTTTTAATTATTTTACCCAGTCTACTAAATATTTTGTGATTTAAAAAACTTTATTTAATTTTAATAATTTTTAATTAGATGAATAGGGCTGCATGAACTACAAAAATTAATTAGGAATATAAAGAAGAAGTATCTCTATCATTTTTAACTTTTTATGAATTTTTATTATGGTTTTAAGGTTCTAATTGAGTCCAGAAGTCCATACAGGCTCCAGGATGCTCTGGCAGGAAAAGTAGGGCACATGACTTAGCTATGCATATAAGGGCTGTAGAATAGAAATTAAAATAATAATAAAAATTATTACTAGCAACTAATAAGGCATAATATACAACTACCATCTTCATTTTACATAACATTTTATATAATTGTTACACCCTAATAAAAATAACACTTTTACATATCACTTCATAAATATATATAAAAACTCATAAATATATATATATAGGGTACCATTGTAAAGTTCTCATCTTCAGGGACTTAATTTTGACATTTTTCACAAAAATAAAGCATCATAAAAACATATAAATTCAATTATTCAAATAAATTTTCTAGTACAACTTTATTGTTGTATATCTTCTTCTACTCCTTAAGAACACCAATTCTTCATCTCTAAAATATCTAAATTAATTGTTCAACTATTCATTTAATATAAAGTAGACTCTATAGCTTAAATTATTGAGAACTTTATTTCTGCTTAAAGGGATAGGGGTATATTCTGTTTATCCAACTCCCTTTGATTCTGCTTACAGCAAGGCAACTGTAAGAGTCTTTCTAGAGCGCATTAATAATTTACTCCTTGGCTTTATACTAAAGACAAAAGGCTCCTCTGTTTACAGTTTTCTTCTTTTTAAGGTTTAAACTCTTTTTACTTCTAGTTTTACTTTCCTTGTATTTTTAATCTCCTTAAGTTGTATTCTCCAGAAGTGGGACTCTCCTCAAGTTGTGCTCTCCTCTACAGTTTTACTCTCCTCAATTTATACTCTCCTTAAGTTCTCCTTTCCTTACATCACAAAAGAATTGGTGATGTTTTTTCTTTTTGACACCCAATCATTTGACATGTCAGTCATGAAAGCTATCATTTTTTGGCTTGAGACATTTCAAAAAAAATTTATTTTCTATACAACAGGCTGAAAGCCTTTTCAGTTAATAAAGGCTATTTGAAAAGTATCAAGCCAATTAATGATATATTTCTCGACTGACAGTTTAAAAAATTGAGTGGAGAAAATCAAAAAATGTCATTGATTCTACCGTGGTATTAAGTTGTACTCTCCTCAAGTTGTCTTTTCCTTGTAGTTGTGCTTTCCTTAACTTGTAATCTCCTCTAATTCTTTACTCTCCTTGTAGTTTTCTTTGACTTTACTTGTAGCTCCACTTTCCTTGTAGCTTTAGTTGTCTCCTTACAGTTATTTTTCCTTGTATTTGTATTTTTCTTGTAGTTTTACTCCCCTCAATTTGTAATTTTCTCATAGTTTTCCTTTACTTGTAGTTGTTTTCTTGTTAAGTTGTCCCTTCTTTTTAGTTTTAATTTTTTCTTAAGCTGTAATCTCCTTGTAGTTTTTTCTTTACTTGTAGCTGTACCATTTTCCTAATTTGTACTCTATTTTCTTGTAGTTTTCTTTACCTTGTAGCCATTCCTACTATATAGTTGTACCTCAGTCACATACTAACTTTAAAATATTTTATTTGTAAGGCTTACAGAATATTTTTTAAATTGTAAGAATTCTTCACAGGCCTCAGATTTATTCTTAATTAAGTAAAAAAATTTGTAGAGAGAGTATTCATCTGTTAATTTAAAATAATATTCATTTGCTGATTCCATCTTCACTAATCTCCCACTCAAGTCACAATGAACAAATTGAAATGGTCTGACTGACTCAGGGATTTTTCTGGAAAAATGAAGCTTGTGCAGCTTTCCTTTAATAAAAGGTTCACACAAAATAGAATCACATTTCATGAATAATTTCTTACAATAATCCATGTTGATATGGACAAGATATTTTTTCCATGATAAAAATTCATATTTCACTGTAAATGCAATCATGGTTTAATGAATTTTGTGCTTACCATTGGTTGCATGTATTTGGTAGAGATTTAATTCAGGGATAAGTGCGCCTGATAAGACTTAATTGATCTTATTTTCAATAAGAATGGATCCATCAGGTTCAGAACTCATCCAAAAATGTCCCCTGAAAAAGGGGGAAAGTGCAATGAAGTTGCAATTAATTTTTGGTTCATGGAGAAAATTGGATATTTTCACTAGTTTGTTATTGTTGTTGATCAGATGAATGGACCCAATTCCAGTGGAGTTAATCATATCCCCATTTCCAATTCAAATGGGTATTCTGGCCTTTCTTTTTGTGATAAAAATGTTAATTTTAGAAAACATTTGTGAAGATGCTCCAGAGTTGAAGATGGATTCAGGTGGATAGAGAGCTTTTTGAAAATTTCCATATACAAATGGAGAATCTCATGTGAGAATTCTGTGACTTCAGTGCTTGTTGATTTTGATTTTAATTTAATTTAAAATTAGGGTGCAGTTCTGAGTGAAGTTCCCAGAACTGGTTCTCTGAGTTAGAAAATTTTTGATTGTGTTTTCCATTTTAAAAATACTCCTGTCTTATAGACTGGTTGCTCTTTTCCTTCTTGGTTGTGATGAGTGAGGTTTCAATAAAGTACAATTGGTCAGTAATAAGAGAGAGATTTTTAATAACAATTTCCACTGTTAATGGTTTTCCAGTGTCTTCTCATGTGTTTATTATCATTTCATGGTGCATTTCAAGTGATTACAGAAGTTTATTGAGAATGAAATAAAGGCAGTGTTAGTCTTCAAATATTTGGACAATCAGAGTAAATCAGTTGATGGATGATTTAATTTTGATTAAAAAAACTCATATGTTTCCTTCAGTAAAATTTATTTCAGATAATCAATTGGTAAGACAGCTTGCAGATAACTTATCATCTATTTTCTTCCACATACACGTTGGGTTCAATCTTTCTATTTCATATACAAGGGAGTTCAGATTGGTTTAATCTAATTTATGCACAATGATATTTTCTGATCAGTGGCATCTTGCTAGGTAAGAGACTTTGGATTCACCATCACAGGGGAAATCAATTTTTCCTTTGAAAATTCTGTCAAGTTAACACTGAGAAATATAGTAGATTATTTTTTTTGATGCCATGTGAGGTAGTTTGAATAATTCAAGATAGAAATGTCCTGTAAAAATTGGCAAGATTTTGTTTTGATTCCATGTTGCCTAATTGAGTCTAATACAGGCTTTTAGTCTATGGGGATTTAAAATAAATTTATTGATTTTTGATGAGTTATGAAAATCGGTCAAAACATTTGGTGTAACTTAAACTGCCAACCTAGATTTGAAAGTAACAGAGATTTAAAGATGGATTTTTGTGATCAAACCATTGATAATAATGATGATAATTGATATAAGATAATAGATAAAATAAATGATGAATAGATGGAGTCGGTTGTGGCTAGATATAGCAGTATCATTGATATTAAACTATTTTTAACCTATTAAATAACAAATATTCTAGAATTAAAAGCTATGTGACTAGATCTAAGTTAGTAGTATGTATAAAAAGAATTAGAAGTTAAGAAATAAGTTTGGTGTTGAGTTAGGAGAAATTTTATTTTGAATTCTGAAAGTCCTTTTGTTGTAGTTTTACTCTCATCTAAAGTTGTCATTTCCTTGTAGTTGTACTCTCCTCTAAATTTGTACTTTCCTTTCCATGTAGCTGTGCTTTTTTTAAGATCTAGTTGTACTATTGTCAAGATGTAGTTGTATTTTTTTTAATTGATTAGAGGGTTTCAGTTCTGGAAAATTTTTAAATACAAATCTGCACTTATCTAAATTAATGCAGATTTCCAAAAAGACACAAGCCTCAGCACTGATGTATTTCAAAAGTGAACTAAGTCACTTATTTCACTAAAATATTCACTTTCTCAACCAAAAGTGGTAATTACACCATAAAGTCCCATTTAACTGATCTTTCAGCATCATCATATTTATACATAGCACACTTCAGCATGACACTTTTTAACTTGAAGCATTTTACATAATTTTCATTTTTTACCATATAAGAGTCAATCCTTCCTTATTCTAAAATTATGATAAACTAAAAAAATTAATTGGTATCATAGCTCTTGATCACCTCTTAGATTCTGATTCTGATATTGAAGAAAACTTGGTTATTTTATCAAAAATGGTCAGTAAATGCTACCTTCTTCCCAGATATCTACAAGTACTTCATACCCCAACGTACACCATCCAAACACCTCTTAACCTACCTGTGCCTAGTTTTAGAAATTTGTTTAGAACTTCTCAAGAATTTTTCCTTAAATTTCTTAAGATTATTCAGGATCAACCCACTTTTCACAATAATTCTCAAAAACAAAAACATGATAATTCAATTTAATTGGCCATTACACTATGTTTTTTGGTCTCTAATGGTAATGGAGCTTCCTTGAAATTTTTTAAACATTTCTTCTCTTTAGGGTATAGTTCTTTTAGCATTTATACAAAATGATGCATGACTGCTATCAATTCCTTTGAATCTCAACTTCTCCTCTGCCCAACCTAAAAAGAAGAGTGACATGAATTTCCTCAGTTTATGTAAGAAGAGGGTTTCTGTCAGGATGTAGTCAAGTACTAAGACGTGAACTAGCTGGAATGGTCAGTTTTCTAGAAGATTTTAATGGTCCTATATGAATACTGTAGTATAAATCCAACAAGTAGTAAAATATAATCAAAAATAAAGGTCTCAGTAATATAATTCTCACTATTTTTATATATGGCTTACAATCTTTTTAGTTGGTAGAAAAATAGATTTTATAATTCAGATACCATTCAAAAGTCTTATAAAAGCACTAATTGATATTTATCTGAATTATTAAATCTATTTTTCTACCAACTAAAAAGATTGTAAGCCATATATAAAAATAGTGAGAATTATATTACTGAGACCTTTATTTTTGATTATATTTTACTACTTGTTGGATTTATACTACAGTATTCATATAGGACCATTAAAATCTTCTAGAAAACTGACCATTCAAGATATTTCACGTCTTAGTACTTGACCTCAGCCTGACAATTGGGGACCTTTCTTCAAGAATTCTGTTATAATCCAGTAAGTAAAAAATTCAAAGAAGGTACACGTCAATAAAATACCTATAGAAATATTTGGATAATTACAACAGGTTGGGGTCACTTTAATAGTGATTTCAGAAAAAGAAGCCCTATTATATAATAAAATTGTGATATTGAATCAACAATTTTACCACTAATTTAACATATAATTGTTCTTAGTGGGAGTCTGTCAATAGACCAATTAAATTTGTGATCTTTGCAGATGATAGCCAATTAAACTGATTAATTGTTTTCTTTTAACAGGATTTTTAATCCTTTTCTATTGGTTTGTAAAATTCATTTATATTTGAATAAAACCTTACTAACAGTTGTTTTCTTTTTAAATTTAAAAACACGGCTACATATTGTAGACCAGTTAAATCAAGTGACCACTTAAAAAGCATTTTGACTTTTGGAGCTTAGAAATTCACTTCATACCAATAAGTAAGCAATAAAATTGTCTTCAGTGGTATTGATAAATACTGATAAAACTAAATTCGAAGTTTTCATATATAAACTTTCAATTCTTTAGAAGAAATTCCACATAAAAATGTGTGACAACAATGACATTGTAAGTAATAAGGAAAAACCTTATAACTTAAGACCTAGAACTGAAAGACCTGCTACAGGACATTCAAATGGAGGGCCAGGACTTTCCCATAATCAACAACACTCCGCCAATGTCTCTGGAGGAAAGGGAAAGGCTTTTAAAGCAAATTTCAATAAAGAAAGTAAAAAATACATTACAAGAACAAATTCACTCCCTATCCACCCTATTGAACACCTTGACAATAAGAGTCAACAATATAGTGGACCAGATCAACAACCCGGAGAAAAGAGCAGCTCAAGGTTTCACAGAAGTCAACCAAGCTCTAGTGGACATAAAGGCTCAACCACAAACAGTGGCACCCACCAATATTGTAGCAACACCTCCAGCCCAAGAGGAAGATCAAAAAATAACAGTAAGCAAATGGAAATGGGATTGGTACGCCCAAAATTACAACAATCCTCAACAGCAGGGCTCCAGCAGTCACCCTTACAGGGGAAAGGCAAGGAGAGGCAGAAGAAGTGGGATAAGACCTTGGTAAGTCATCCAACTCCTCATAATCAATTGTATCAACCTGAAAATGAATTACTTATAGGTAATGAGATTGATAAGGAAATATTGGATATTATTGATAATGATTTAAAGGATTATTCATTTGAAAAAAATATTTTAAACTTGTCTTTACATGAGGACAATATAAATAGTTTTATTGATCACCAGGATAATGCTATTAATATAAAAATGGAATCAAATGATGAGTCTTCTGAGTTGGAAACAGAAAAAATAGAATATTTTTTGAAAGAGAATCCAATGGAATCAAAAATAATAAGTAAATTATTATTGAGAATTGAAAAATTGGATGAGTTCTTGAAAGAGTCAAACAATATTACAGAAAATGTATTATTACAGCTAACACAATCATTGAGTACCACAGCCAATAAATTAAAAATTATTGAAAATTCAAATGATGAATTAATCAATAAAAACAAAAGATTAAACTCTGAGATTAAAAATTTAGAAAATAAATTAGAACATTCTCAGAATATTATGGCTACCATAGAGGGACGTGTAAAATTGTCTTTTTTCAAATGTAAATGATACCTTGACTCATGTACCTGTAATAAAAGATAGCTTACAAAGAGTAGAAATTGAAGTAGCTAACATTTTGAAAAATACTGAAAAAATAAAAGATAATACCTCTTATGTAGAAAGAGTACCAGTTTTCATGAAACACTCTGATGATAAACCAATGATTGAACATGAGCAGTGTCATGGGCTCTGAGAATATAAAATTAGTAAAAGATGAAATATATGATCATCTTTCTAGAGTAAGTGAATTACTCAATATTTCTCAGGTTAAGGAAACAAAAACTAACCAAAAGAACTGGCCTAAGTTAGATCAGTACCCTTCTTTTGACGGGGATTCAAAATCTGATTGGCAGCAATTCATACAAAGAATTGATAACTTAAAATTTTCATAAAAATTACCTGATGAAGAAATTACTTCAAAGTTAATATCTTTATTTACAGATGTGGCCTTACTATGGTTTGAATCTTTATTGAGTGAGGGAATTAATTACTCCTGGAATGAATGGAAGGCACTAATTGAAAGGCAATATGGTGGCCCAAAATTTAGAGTCACTCAACAAAGATTGTATGAAAAAGCCAAATACAATCCAAATTCTGGAGATAGACCCATGGTATTTTTAATGAATTTAATAAAAATCATGAAAGCCATGGATCCAAATATGGATTATGAAGAGTGGAAAGAAAAGATAATATACAAGTTGCCTATATCAGTTAGAGACATTATTGTAGCTAGAACTAAAACCATCAAAGATACCTCTGGATTCATTAATATATGCAATGAGATATTATTAAACCACAAGTATGAAACCAAGTATAACAATTACAGACAAAGTGTTGATGTGGTAAAACCTACTACAAGTAAATTGCCAGTGGAGAGGAAAAAACCTTCAGCTCCCCTTGTCCCTATGAGACAGGAGAATAACACTTGTTACAAATGTAATGAACCTTGGGTAAAGCGACACACGTGTAAGAAGAGAATAAATGTTATTGAAACCTCACAGAATGCTGAACCAAGTAATCATGAAGATGAGAATGTCGAATCGAGTGATGATTTCAAAAGTAACATATCTTACAGTGATGATGAACATGAGATATTTGTATTAGAACAGGATATTATGTTCCTGAATGATGCTATACCTCATACAGACACATCTTCAACTTCCATTGAGGAAGCTGAAATAATTAAAGATGTAACTCATGATACTTACAAAATAAAACCTATCAGAGTACCTGTTATTATATGTGGAAAAGAAATTAATGCAGTTCTTGACACTGGGGCTGCAGGTAGTGTAGTTTCAATTAAGACATTAATGAAACTTGATAGTAAGCACCAGGAAAAACTAGAACCTGTTCACACAAAGAATTGGAGAGGTTTTGGTTCAGTATTAAATCCAATTGGCAAATACAAAACTGCTGTATTCTTTAAATATAATAATGGATATGTTAGAGCAGTGTGTGAATTTGTGGTAATGGATAATAAAAATTGTAGTGATTGGTTTATTATTGGAAATGATTTATTGACAAAATTTGGCATTAAACTAGATCCTGAAAACAGTTGCTTCACTATAGGCGTGAATGGTAAGAGAAAATTTAAAATATGTTCTGAAAACTCAGTGTATGCCATTTCTCATAGAGAAGAACAACTGCAAGGTGGAAGAACCACCACTGAAATGTTTGAATTGGATAATGAAATCCAAAAGGCCTCTTTCAGTTCTCAACTCTCAAAAATTGAAGAAGAAAATATTTTGAGATTGATTAAATCATATCCTATGGCATTTGCTCATGGTTCAAATGAACTAGGATTGGTCAAAGACCATGAGATGAAAATCTCTTTAAGTTATGATTTGGATAATATTCCTGGCAGCTTGAAAAAGAAACCTTACCCAGCTTCTTCTGCAAAAAGGAAAGATATTGAAGACAACATAAAAATGTTGTTAGAAATGGGTATTGTTAAAAAAGTGGACACAACACCAAAGTATTGTGTCATTTCACCAGTATTGATCTCTTATGAAAAGGATAAGGCAAGATTATGCAGTGATTATAGAGCTCTGAATACATACACTGTAGATGATATTTACCCTCTACCAAAGATAGCTTCTATCCATGCTACCTTACAAGGAGCAAAATATATTTCCTGTCTGGATGGAATTAAGGGTTACCACCAGATTCCTGTAGAAAAGAATTCTCAAATTTACTTATTAATAACCACACATATGGGTATATTTAAGTATGTGAGAATGCCATTTGGCCCAAAAAATGCAACTTAGTCTTCCAAAAATAAATGGATAGTGTTTTACATCAGAAAATGGTTGAAGGATGGCTTTTGGTCTATATTGATGACATCATAGTGTTTTAAAAAACATATGATGAACATTTAAATCACCTGGAAAGAGTCTTTCAAAAGATGGATAAAATGAAAATGACAATTGCATTAAAGAAATGTAAGTTTGGATTTCAATCCTTGAAAGTACTTGGACATGTTGTATCTGGATTACAAATTTTTGTTGACCAGAATAAGGTGGAAGCAATTAAAAACACTGGTATACCTAAAAATGTAAAAGAGGTCCATAGTTTTTTGGGTATGTGTGGATATTACAGACAGTACATTAAAAATTACCAATCCATTGCATCTCCTTTAACAACATTTATCAGGAAAAATGAAGCTTTCATTTGGAATAATGAAAGACAACACGCCTTTAATAAATTAAAAGAATGTTTAATGTCAGCTCCAATATTGAGACTGCCAGATTTCACCCTACCTTTTATCTTCTACACTGATGCAAGCTTCATAGGTTTAGGTGCTGCTTTACAGCAGAAACAGATAATAAATGGAAAATTATCTGATGTAGTTATCTGTTATATATCCAGAACCTTAAGTAAAACATAATTGAGGTATGGTGCCACACAGCTAGAATGTTTAGCCGTGGTGTGGGCTTTGGAGAAACTTCATTACTATCTGGAAGACCAGAAGTTTGAACTTATAACAGATTTCAGTGCAGTAAAATCATTACTAAACATGAAAACCCCTAATAAGCACATGTTTAGATGGCAACTAGCTGTACAAGAGTACAGAGGAAGAATGACAATCACTCACAGAGCAGGAAAATTGCATTCTAATGTGGAATTATTATCCAGAAGTCCTTTTCCAAATGATGCTGACAACCCAGCTTATGTACCTGAAAATGAGGTTATATATATATTTGGGACTTATATAGTGGATTTAGAGGAAGAATTTATGCAAACTATATTGGAAAATTATTCATCTGATAAAGATTTGACTAAACTATATACCATTCTAAATGATAGAACTAATGCCTCCATGAGTGCATTAATTAAAACCTTGCCTCCAAAGTATAGAAATGCGTTGGAAAAAGGTAAACTGTCAATTGAAGATGGATATATATATTACAGAAAAAAGTTAAGTAATGTTATAGTGATACCACCTTCTATGAAAGAGTTAATGTTAAGTACTTGTCATGATGACATCTTAGCTAGTCATTTTGACTTTAACAAAACATTAACTGGAGTTAAAAACACAGCCTGGTGGATAAACATGAAAGAAGATGTACAAAAATACATTGAAACATGTGACTCTTGTCAGAAATCTAAAAGATTAACTGGGAAGAGAGCTGGGTTGCTACAACAAATAGAGAAGCCAAAAGCTCCATGGGAAATTATAAACATGGATTTTGTAACTGGCTTGCTATTAGCAGGAAAAGAAATTTTCAATTCTTGCTGGGTAATAGTAGATAGATTAACAAAAATGTGTAAATTTATCCCTACCCATAAAGAGGTATCTGCAAAAGACTTGGCACTACTATGGTGGACTCAGATGATGAATACTGCTGGGTTCCCTAAAGCCATAATCTCTGACAGAGACCCTTAATTCACTTCAGAGTTCTGGACATCTTTATGGAAGTATCAGGTTGTCAATTGAAATTGTCTACAGCACACCATCCACAAACTGATGGGCTGGCTGAGAGAATGATACAGACTCTTGAAGACATGATCAGAAGATATTGTGCCTTTGGATTAGAATAAAAAGACAATGAGAAATTCAAAAATGGCTGGGTAACATTAATTTCTGGCCTTGAATTTGCTTATAACAGCACAACTCATTCTGTAACAGAGAAGAAACCATTTGAACTCTGGCTGAGATATGTACCAAATACCCCAGTAAATCATTTAAATAAATTACCAAGGTTAAATATACACCCTTGTACTAAATCCTTTATTCATATGCAAAAAATGTGTAGAAAGCATGCAGAAGAATGCATCCAAAAAGCATTTGAATATGAAAAGAAAAGGTGGGATAAATCTCATAAAGAATTTGAATTCAAAAAGGGAGATGAAGTCCTTATATCAACACTACATTTTAACTTACAAGGTAATGTTAAACTAAAGGATCCCTTTGTAGGACCTTTTGTAGTAAGTAAAATGGTTGGTAATAATGCAGTGGAAGTCATATTATATGCTCCATATGATAGGAAACATCCAATTTTCCCTATCTCATTATTGAAACCTTACCATGCAAATGATCCTGACTTATTTCAAAAAAGAAGGGGAAGGCCTAAAAAGAAACCTGAAGAAATTGTGGAAAAAGCAGAGATTGAAAAAATACTCAAGAAAAGAATCCTTACTAAATAAAAAGGAACTGAGTATTTATTAAGATTTAAAGGGAAATCAAATGAATTTGAAAAATGGATACCTGAAAAAGAAATTTCTAATTAATCCACCCTTCTTAAAAAATTTAAACAGAAATAAATTTCTGTTCAACTAGCTGAGGGGTTAAAATACCAGTACTCATAATAGTTCATTATGTTTTATTTCTTTAAAGTATAATCTTTAATGCTACAGAATTAATCTGAATACGTGAAATTAAACAAATAAATAAATAAAAATGTATAACTTATCATTTTTTTTATTGTTTTTTTTGGGTGGGAGAGTTTCAGCCTGTATATCCCCAGGACTGTGTAAAAAGTACTTATAAGTTATGTTAAACACATGAACTATACATGGGGATAATAATTAAGAGTACACAAACAGTATACATAAATAAAATTATGATAATATACAAAATATGCCATTATAACACCTTATATACATGCATATATCCAACTTTTATAAGTCTTATGTACTTAATATTAAGTTGGAATATGTTAGGGTAATCTTAAGAACCTTAAGTATAAGGCTACATAATTATTAAGTACACTTAAAGCTGTTATTTTCACTGTTTTATGCAAAAAACAAGAAATGCGCTTTATTTCACTTAAAAGTTGACTATATGCACCATAAATTTGAGAATATCAAAATTGCGCTTTGACAGATCAATTTTTCTCATTTAGGACTATTGATTTGGCTATTTAAATGCATAAAAATAACACTTTTCAAATTTGGTGTTTTTATGCCAGAAATCGCTTCTGTGTACTGGCCACATACTGCCTGCTATTTTCCCATGTAAATAGCTTCATTTTTAGCAAAGTTAGCTTTTTCACACTATATTTACCCCAAATTCTATGCCCACTGTGGGGGAACACACTAAAATAGGCGACAGGCACTTATTTAGTGTCCTAGCTTAATTAATAATGCATTGACCTTGTTTATATGCACTAATTTTATTAATAACCTTACTCTTGGAATCTTATTTCATCACCACGCTTAAATTTGCCTACTTTTAGTCAAGGATTTACCCGTGCAAGCGCCTACCAAGGACTGAATGTAGTTACCCCACATATCATGCTCTTTTTTGAGTTTTTGGGTGGTTTCTCAGTCAATATTGGGTATTTTTGAATGGGAATTTCACGTAGTATAATGTCAGGATTAGCCCCATTATTTCTACAGTCAATCCCCCTTATTATTAAGATATTATTAACCTTAAAAATTCCTCTTTAAACTTTTATATTATTGTTTATTACGCATATATTCTCTTTTTATCTTATTTCTTAATTTTGATGGATTTTCCTTATTAATACAGGATCTTGGCAGTTGTTACCCTTCTAATTATGTCATGGATTACTGGGAATGTTGATGGTCATGTCTATTAGTTGTTTAGAGGCGTCATTAGCTGTGTATTGGGTGGTACATCAAGGTCATCATTGGGGAACTCATTGTGTATAAGAGGAGGAGGGTTTTTGGTTGTATTTCTTCATTCTTTATCATTTACAATTTAACCAATATGACCAAATAAATTACAATAAATATCAACTAGTACTTTTATAAGACTTTTGAATAGTATCTGAATTATAAAATCTATTTTTCTACCAACTAAAAAGATTGTAAGCCATATATAAAAATAGTGAGAATTATATTACTGAGACCTTTATTTTTGATTATATTTTACTACTTGTTGGATTTATACTACAGTATTCATATAGGACCATTAAAATCTTTTAGACAACTGACAATTCAAGCTAGTTCATGTCTTAGTACTTGACCTCAGCCTGACATTTTCACAGGATGTATTGGCTTTGTTGATAGTAAAACTATTCCTTTTTAAGTTGGAAACCTGCTCAAGATGAAAAAAAAATCACTTAGACCAAAATAAGAGGTAGAATTTTTTTCTCTTCCTTCTGTTTTAAAGAGTTCCAAAAAATGCTTTTGTTCATCAGATATGTTTTATATACAAAAAAAGTTTTTTAAGACAGGGTGAAGTTTTTTTATTTTATTTTATTTTTTTTTCAACAAAATGTAATAAGGTACTATAAAAATCTGTTACATCACTTATTTATATATTTTTTAATCTTGAAGGCATGCATTTAAATGCATAAGTCTTTATATATATATCTAATGTACATTTCATAATCCTTTTTCTTTTATAAGGCTTAAATATGATAATATTTTTTTCTTAAATTCTCAATTCAAAAAATAAAAATCCATATAACTTCTTCCCCTGCATTTTTATCTTAGTGAGGGGGGTCCAGGTGTCCAAATTTAAAGTCATCAATGTCTCACGGGCCATGTGACACTTGAAATAAAAGTTAATTTTTAATTCATTAATCAGTACACTAATCCATACACAAAGCACAGAAGCAACATCTACATAGAAACAGCCTTTTCCTTTGTGTGTCTTAATTTGACCACCTTATATAAACCTTAAATCTAAATTATTCAACTATATGCTTATAATTTTAATTCTTAAGCCAATGTGCAATGTACTAGTGTTATGGTTGATGGTATATTTTCAATGTTGGTTTATTGTGTACCTTAGGGTAATTTAAAGTCTTTTAGTAGGAATGAGAGTACAGTTAAAAGATCTGTGGGTTATATTGGAGGTTCAGTGATAAATTAAAGCAGTCTATTAAAGGGGTAAATGTAAGGTGGAGTTATATATTTGATTGGGTGTATTTAGATGTAAATTCCTTAGTATTAAATTATAATATTGTTGTGATAGTAGTTTAATTTATATAGAGATATTATTGTATCCTAAATTTCTTAATAATAAATTTCATTTGGCCTTAAAATTCTTGAATCTTTATTTGATCATTAAGTTCCAACCCTTTGTGAGAATAACCTGAATATTTAGTTTCACTTCAAAGTTACATTATTATTCACCCCAAACTTATTTCAAAGCAGTTTTAATTTCTCTTCAACATATCTTCAAACTACTCCCTTGAAGTACTCCTCTGTGCTTTAAAGAAGTCCTCAATTATCTTTGCACATCTTACTTACTCAGGAACACTCTTGTCCTTGTTTCTAGGCTGTCTGGTGACAGTATAATTCTATTCTCTGTAGTTCTCATTTTGATTTTCCCTAATACATATTTTCAGGTGCTAATTCTAAATGGCACCCATTCCATGCACTCCTCCTATGGGTGATACTACTAGAGCTTGAACCAGGAATAGGACACCAGCATTGCAATGTATTTTCTGCACTCACTCTCTTGAACCTCTCAAACTAAGGGAAAGGGAACATTCAATTCAATTTGTGGAAAACATTCCTCAGGATTTTGAAGATTATAGTGAAGAAGAAGAAGGCAAGGATACTATTCACAAGGCACCATCAGACCTGGATATCAATCCTGGCCCAGCTACTTCATTGGAAGATCTCATGAAATTATTAGTGAAATCAATTTCTAATCCTTCTCCTACTGAGGGCTCTAAATTTAAGTCTCCTTCAATGAGTCTCTGAATAAATTTTATGGAGAACATCCTGACAGATTGAAACCTTTTTTTCCAAACCTTTGAATTATTGTTCCATAATGACCCTCAAACCTTTAACAGCAATTGCTCCAAGGTAAATTATGACTTGTCATTTTTATTTGGGAAAGTATCATGATGGTTCAAGCCATATTTTCTCATGCTTTCTTTGACAGAAACACATTTACACATTAATAACCCAATGATATCAATATTGCCAAAATTCAATTATATTTCCTTTGCATGAAAAATAATGGGAAAGCTTCTGAATAAATCTTAAATTTCAAGGCTCTAAATACTTTAGTAGGTTGGAAGGAAGCAGCTTTGAAGTATAATTTAAATAAGGGACTCATTTAAAGGATTCTGGACCAATTAAATCTTCATAGTCAAAGAATGATGACTTTAATGGACTTAATGGCCTTCATCATGGATATCTCCTAAAAAATGTCATGCTCATAAATCTTGCAGTTGAAATCTTAAATTAGGAACCTCTTTAAATCATAATCAACTCATTGCAAACACAGTCAAAATATTAAAGATAAAGCTCTATCCCTGGTTATATCAGTAAGGTATTGAACCAAAAGGGGAATTAAATGAAGCTGAGAGGAAAAGAAGACCAGATAATTGGTTGTGTATTTATTGTGTAGGTAGAAGAAAGTTGGATGAATTTTATATATTAAAAGATAGATATGGTAATTGTTCCAAGTGAAAAATCTAGTGAATAGTTTACTTGGGTGCAAAGCAAACTATTCTATCTCTCCCAGTGCACAGAATCTTCTTGTTCTAAGCACTGGATTTTCTCTAAGCTGTTTGAGACTAATTTTTTAAGGAGGATATTTGCTTCAGTTGTCTCATTGAATCTGGAGCTTCAATTTCAATTATCAGTTTATCTTTTTCCAGGAACTTGAGCCAAAGTTTGTAGATATATGTCACTGTAAATCTTACACACAAGGTTGAGGGTGTTCCTGAGTAAGTGATATTGGAAAAGATGATTGTGGACACCTTTGAAGCACAGAGGAATAATTTAAGGGAGTGGTTCAAAGATAAATCAAAGAGGAGTTATTAATTCTTGGAGATTAATTCAAGGTGAATAATAATGTATCTTACAGGGAAACTAAATAATCAGGTTAATCTAACAAAGGTTTGGAACTTAACAACAAAAGGATTCAGGTAATATTAAAATTTGAATGAAACTGATTAATAAGAAAGGAAGGATACAATAATAGCTTTATATAAGTTGGAATACTATCACAATAATATTATAATTTAATTTTAAAGAATGTTGGACCAAATCCACCCAATTATATAGATAACTACACCTTTCAATGCAAAATTAAAGAAACTGCCCTTACTTTATCACTGACCCTCCAATATAACCCACAGATTGTTTAACCTTACTTCTGTTGATACTCACAGACCTTTTATTACCCTCACACCAGAAAAAAAACATGGGCACCTGAAAGCAGGTGCCAATTCCTATCTTTCATTTCACTCAATTTCATCTCAGCTGTAATTCTTCTAGAAAGACTGTGCACTGAAAAATGAGCACACTATCTCATGCAATATCAAATAAAATTTACTCTTTAATAAAAAACTGAATATAGGGATAGGAACCTGCTAGCAGGTGCCACATAATTTTTAGTGGTGTCAGACACCCAATAACCCAACATTAAAAATATATCATTGATCCTAGCACTAATACATCACACATTTTTTTAACATTGAAATGTATAAGCATATGATTGACTAATTTAGATTTAAGGTTTAGATAGAGCTGTTTCTAATTTGGTCAAATCAAGACACACAAAGGGAAATGGCAGTTACTATTTAGATGTTTCTTTCTGCGCTTTGAGTATGAATTTTTGTACTGATTTATGGATTAATATATTGTCTTTTGCTTCAAGTGTCATGTGGCCTCTGAGAGATGCCTGGGTATAAAACACAATCTCCATTGAGCCTGAGAACTATTAAACTTATATTCCTTATCTATTTTTTCTTGAATAAAGTTTTTTAATATAGTCTTTTAGATAAAAATAGTAGTACTTTAATATCTTTCATAATTCCCAAACATGACAATCCAAATCCAGCTCCTCTCATCCTTGCACTGATGGCAGTCTACCCGCACAGAAACTCAAAATAGCTTTCACAGCCTGTGTATCTATGGACTTACTCTGTGTCAAAATCACAGCATCCCAGGGTCCTCTCAAGAAGTGCAAGCTTTGTTGATAGCATCAAGTGGCCTGTGATGCATTGGAGAAAAATTTTGTTGCCAAAGGACAATTTGACTCAACCAAATTTTGGCTGATTGTTAAGGATCAGGCCATTGTCAAGGACATCTGGGAGGTGACCCTTGAGAAAAATTTGGTGGTGGATGGCATGGAGGATGCACTGAATCAGGAGGAAAGGAAGAAGATCTCAGGTTGGGTGGCTGCCCTTAATATTGGGAGGTGGCCAATGGCCCCTGAAGATGAGGTCAAAAAACTAGTTGAGGATGGGTTGGATCTGGTAGTTGAGGTAGCTCCTACCACAAAACATCACCAACTGGCTGTCAAGGATGAAGAGGATGAGGTGGTGGAAGTAGTTGAAACCACTAATCCCACTTTTTTTATTGAAGTAGATCCTGAGTTTGAAGTAAGAAATTTAAATTTAAAATTGCTTCTATTTAACAGCTAAGTGATTCTTTGTTTTAGAAGGCAGAAATAATTTGAGAATTTCATGTCAACCTTCAACCTAAAGTTGAATGACTAATTGAAGCTGGTACTTTGAGGGTTGCATACCCCAAAACCACCAAAAATAATTTGACTGAAGAGGTTGAATTGGATCAGGTATGGTTGAAGAAGCCTGGTCAGGCTTGTAAAACCACTTTTTTAGAGAAATGTTTCAATGAGATTGCTGGAATTGTTGATGCAGCTTCATATGATTTAGCAAAGGAGTTACAGCACATTGGAGAAGTGGTGCAAGTTGAGGAGAAAGAAGTTTTTGAGAAGGGTAGAAAGGAGATTCAGAAGGTGTGAGAGAAAACAAAGGATTTTATTTGAATGAAAATAGAGGATAAAATATTGAAGTAGAAAGAAAAAGATAGAGAGAAAAATATGTATATGGTTTTATCTCAATTTTTGGTGAAATTTATTTATTTAAAGAAAAGGGAAATTGAGATTAAGAGAAAAAAAAATTGTAATTTTAAATTATTTATTTGATTTTATTTAAATGTATTTTATTTTGAAGTTTTATTTTAATTTTAATATTTCAGATAAATAGAAGAGAAAAAGAACAAAGGTTGTTTTAGAAAAAAATTTAAAAAGAAGAAAAAAGAAAAATATGTGTTAATTAGGAAAAAATAGAAAAGATTTTTAAAAAATAAAGAAAAATAAATAATTTTAAAAAGAAAAAGATTTCTGGTTTGAAGATAGTTGAGGTGTAAGATGATTTGAGTTGTTTTGTGAAGATATTGAAGGGTTGAGAATTGTTTACATAGAAGAAGAAAAAGAAAAAGTTTTAATTTAAGTTGAAGTGGTAGAATTAAGGAATCAAATTGAAATTGAGTTGAAGTAGTAGAAGAGATAGAGAAGACTAAAAATAAATGAAAATGAAATTTGGTGTAATAAAATTTAGAAAGAAGAAAAATTTAGATTTGTGTTTTATTTAATTTATTTTGGATTTATTTATTTTATATTTATTTAATTTAATTTAATTTTAATTTTAATTTTATTTTAAATTTTATTTATTTGATTTTAATTTTATCTTAACTGTAATTTTACTTTGTTTGACTTTAATTTTAATTTTAATTTTTAAATTTAAATTTGTTTTTAGTTATTAGGGATTTAGAAAGAAGAAAGTAATGAAAAAATAAAAATGTTAAGACTTTTAAAATTTGATTTTAAAAGAAAAAATTTAAAATTTTAGAGAAAGAAATTGGAGGTTAAGGCTTAGATTTTTTAGGATATTTTAAATGAAACAATTTTAGAATTTCAGGAGTGTTTGAAACATTAATAACTGGTTCACAAGATGTTTTATTTGAGTCATTGAGGTAGCTCTCCCATTGCATGAGGTATTGAAGCTTCCCCTTGTACCCTCTTGAATCAAGAATCTGACTTACTTCCCACTCTAGACAATATTCTATCTCAACCTGTTCCAGGGAGGGTTGGTTCTTCCCTGGGTATATTTCTCAAAAAATTTCCAGAAGAGATATGTGAAAGACAGGATGAATTTATTGCCATTTTAAAGGTAATTTGAGTCAAAATGCATTTTTAGAGACTTCAGTGGTAATCTTGAATGGACCCAAGTAGTTTTGAGAAGGTTTCTTTGATGTGAAAGTAGTTCAAATGTTTTTAGAGTCAAGCCATACTCTATTTCCTGGTTCCCTGGAACAGGTTGAGATAGAATATTGTCTAGAGTGGGAAGTAAGTCAGATTCTTGATTCAAGAGGGTACAAGGGGAAGCTTCAATACCTTTTGTTAAAGAATTTGTCAAGTTATAATAAGAAAATTTGGCCAATGGTAACCATATGGTCCAACTTCCTTGTTAGTAATTGACATAAAATTTAAGATATTTTTTGAGGGTTTGGTTGATTCTTTCAGTTTTCCTATCTGATCAGGATGCTTGGCTGTAGAAAGATTCCTCATAATATTTAATTTTCAACAAAATGTGACCAGAAAGTAGAAACAAATAGGGAGCCTCTGTCTGAAATAATATCAGTAAGTTAGCCATGTTTAGAAAATACAAATTCTAAAAATAATTTAGCTAAATAATCTGCAGTTGCACCATTATTATTTTTAATAAAAATAGACATTATGGAGAATCTATCAACTATGATTAACATTCCATCAAAGTTATCTGATAGAGGTAATTAAAAATGTAATCCATTGAAATTAATTCCCATTTTTTAGAGGGAATCGGAAGTGGTAAGAGCCCCCATACTTCCTCTGTCAAGGTACCTTTCTCAAATTACAATCATAACAGGCTTTAATATAGGCACTGACTTCTCTGGTAATTCCTGTCCAGAAAAAATCTCTCACTATCAACTGGTAGGTTTTATCAACACCAAAATGACAAGCTAATGGAGAATCAGGTCAACTATTAAAAATCCATAACATTGTATCCTTATTGTTGGGTATGACTACTCTACCTTTGAAAACTAACAAACTTGATTCTATACTGAATCTCTTGGCCCTTTCTTTGTGAATATTTTTTATTTAATCTCCAAAAAATAATCATCCTTTAATTGAGCTTCTTCAATGTTTGATAGTGGATTTTTAACTGATTGTGTTGTCATAAAATTAAGTTGATGAGTCTTTAACATTGATTCATTAAAAATTGATTACACATTTGCTTCATTTTTTTCAGAAAATTTCTCCCCCCACTGTGGATAAACATTTTCCTGATGCGATAAAACATCTGAGACTACGTGACTCTTCCCTGGGAGGTAGGGAATAGTAAAATAAAATTCAGATACAAACTCAGCTCACCTAGCGTGATGTCTAGTTAGAACTTTGAAAACTTAAACTATTTCAAAGCATTATGATCAGTAAGGATGTGAAAAGTACTATTTAGACTGAGAAGAGAAGAACACCATTTTTAAAGACAATGAATAATAGCTAGTAACTCTTTATCATGAGTTTCATAATTGAATTGTGCTGAAATAAGTTTGCATAATTTAAAGGAAACAGGATAAAAAATATTTGTTTCAGGATTTAATTTGGATCATAACTCTTCTATAGCATAATTTCTAGCATCTGTCTTGACAATTGTAAAGGCTGTAGGGTCAAAATCTCAAAGAATTGGAGCTGAGGGTAACACAGTTTTCAATGCTTTGAATTATTTTTGTGCTATTTCTGTGAAGAAAAAAGGAGTATATTTTTTAAGAAGAGAACTAAGATTTGTATTAATTTTAGAGTAATCCTTTATAAATGTTTAATAGAAATTTGCAAAACCTAAAAACCCTTGCAAGGGTTTTATAGTTGTTGGCTCTAGCCATTCCAAAACCTTTTGAAACTTTTTATCATCCATCACTAAACCATCAGTGGAAAATGTAAAACCCAAAGAGTCAATAGATTTTAGGTGGAAATTGCATTTAGTGTGATTGGGATAGAGACCTTTTTCTCAAAGTTTAATAAGAACCATTTTAACATGTTGGATATGTTCTTTGAGGGTCTTTGAGAAGATTAAAATGTCATCTATATAGAAAACAAAAAACATTTGACAATATTTTGGAGGATATAATTGACAAAATTTTGAAACGTTGATGGTGCATTACACAATCAAAAGGGCATTACTAGATATTCAAGACTACCAAACCTGGAAAACATTGAAGTTAAAGTTTCATGCCTTCTGCAATATGTATTAGATTGTTTCCACCTCTGAGATCAATTTTAGAAAATAAATTAGCACCATTAAAAAAAGTTATAAGTAATGACAGAGGGGGAGCTAAACAAGTGTTGTAGACAATCCTATATTACTAGCTATAGGCCTTGACAAAGGGAGTTGGAGAAAACCAAGAGAGAGAATCCCCTGTCACTTTAGAAAAATATAAGTGAGATTTACCTGCTACAGTAAATTGGTTCCTGTTGCTAAAGCCCTTTTATAACACAGTTTACTGCCTGATCAGCCAAGAAAGTAGTCCCTAGAAAGACTACCAAACCAAAGAACTGAAATGTAGACCAATGTCCACACCAGAGAAAGCAATTATACTTGATGTAAGTTTCAAATCCAAACCAGAGACAGCAATAATACTTGAGATAGCTTGCAAGACTACACCAGAGAAAACAGTTGCCAAAGTTGAGTTAAATGAAGAACTAACCTTGCAACAAACACAGCCAATTGTGGCCAAAAAACAGTGAAAACTGAGTGAGGAACAAGGATATCACCTCTGGATGGTTTTATGATGATTAAGGTTGCCCCAAACTGTCTTATTCACTATATACACACAGACCACTATCTAAGAGCCCATGCACACCAACAAATTTGGCGTTTCTGAGCACCAAGTTGCATAAAACCCCTCTAGAAACACTTCCCAGCCTTCTGGCACTGAGGCGGGCAGTATGCCCAACATTGGGAGGCCTGCCTGAGGGGGCTGGACCACTCTGAAGCCAGAAAACCACCAAAAACCTCCAAAAATACCCTAAATACTTAGGAAAATAAACTATGACTACTAAAATCTTTAAAACACATAATTAGGCTATAACAACCCTGTGAAATGAAACATAGAGAAAAATTAGCTCATTCTAATGGTACTAAGAACTTAACCCTAAGACTTAAGGTTAGCCCATAAAATGCAAAAAAAAAAATTAAACAGCAATCTTTTAAATTGAAAAATGAGAAATAATCCCTTAAATACTTAGAATAGGAAAAATGTCATCAAGACATAAAATATAGAGAAACACCGGGGCTATCCAATGATATTACCTAAATCCCTGTAATCCCAATATTCACTGAATGATTCCAGAAAAACACCCAATTATTAAACAATGCCATTTAAGACATATCAAAACAACACCAAATAGACCAACAAAGGGCTCTGCCAATGTTGGAAGACCACATCCTCCCTCCAATAGAGAATGTGCACATTCTCATTTATCACAAGCTCCATGTTCAGATTTCTTTCCAAATCTGCTTCTGACATGGGTCCTTGCCAATACTGCATTGACAAAAATCTCATCTGCACCATCACACCATCATTTCATCCCTACAGAACCTCCTGTGATGCCTGTCACTCTAGGAAGCAGACTTGTTTCAGACCTGGTCCATTGTTCTCTTCAACATTTTCTCCTTCTCCACAACCTGATCCGCCTTCTACCAGCACCAAAAGATCCAGACCATCCATCCTGATCCCCAGACTGGTCAACAAGTTACACCCTTCAAAAAAGAATGCCAACACCGCTATAACCACTAGCTCTACCATCCCTGGTCCTTCTGATGGTAAGCCCAATACTTCTTCATACTGAAATTCAATCTGACAAATTTCCAGTTCATTTCCATCCTGACAGTGATGGTGACAATGTGGGAACCATTAAACACCCCCACCTAATCTATTTCCCACCATCTAAAACAAATTCCAACAACATTATTCTCAACAGAAGCATCTCATTCTAAATTACTTCCAATCCACTCCTGCCAGGAATCCACAGGACCTTGAGAAAAGGAAGAACTTCATTCACCAGTTCAAAGCCAATGCTGAACATTTTGTTACATCTCTTGATTCTTTTCTGTAATTACTTTTTGCTAAAAAAAATTGATTTAGAAATAAAAATAAATAAAAAAACTCCTCATTTTAAAGTCTTGGGGGACTAATCCTCAGCTCTAAGTCTTGTGGGACTAACAGCCCTCATTTTATAGTCTTAGGGGGACTCAAAAACACTCAGTTTATAGCCTCGGGGGACTCAAAACCTAAATCAAAAGACAGAACCAGAGATCAAAAAATTAAATACCAAAGAAACAAACTAAAATTCTGGGGTAACTGTTCTACAGAGCAGCCAGCTCATCAGTTACCCTCACACTTGCCTTAACAACATTCAGAGACTCCCCCTTGGATGCCCTATGCCAAAATCACACCAACTCCCATTATCAGTTTATAGTCCTGGAGGACTCAACCATTAAACCATCCTCAGTTTATAGCCTTGAGGGACTATACCATTTCTCAGTTTAAAGTCTTGACGGACTGATCAAGGTGTTCAGTTTAAAGTCTTGACAGACTTCCCCAGTTTTCAGTTAAAGTCTTTATGGACTTTTCATCATTTTTCATATAAGGGTGGAGCCACCTCCATGAACAGTGCTCTGCAGCCAACCTGCTGAACTTCCACTCTTTCTTCATCATTTACACATCACTGATAAAATTTTCATTCATCTCTTTTCTCTTCATTATTGTTCCTTCACAGATCATAGCTGAATCCCCAGACTTTGACCCATAAAACCTTCCCTTTTTCACTGCTCCAAAGGACTCTTCTTGTAAACAGTGCATCCACATGTACAGGCCTTGTACTTTCATTCTTCCTACTCCTCAGGCCAAATTCTATAACAGAGCCTGTTATTCTTGCAACTCTAAAAAGAAAAGATGTGACAGAGACCCCAACTATCCAAAACCTCCGCTTTCACCTTCACATAAATATATTTCCAGATCTCCTACCAGGTCACCAGAACTTGGACCTGCTTCCTCTTCTTTATCTTCCGCTCCTTCCAGAAGATCACACAATTCTATTCCAAAATCACTCCCTAAAAGACCTGTTTATTGTCAGCCTAGATATCCCTAGGACTGAGTATTTCTTATGCTTAAAATAAGATAACCTTAAGTTAATTAAGCTTATATCTTAAAAATAAGGTTAAAATAATAATATATATTATTATATTATATATATATATAATTATTATTCTATTATATAACTTATAGTAGTTTAAATAGCTTATCCATAGCCTAATAATACTTATTAAGGTGTTAATGAAGTCATAATATACTTATCTTAAGTGATATGAAGTAATTATTGACATAAATAAGCTTATATGTATACATAAATCTCATATTCAGTGAAATATGCAGTATATTATGTATATTTAGGTGTATAAGTGGGTTTTAGCCCCTTAATAGCCTATAACCTTTGTTTTTCTGCTTATTTTAGGACATATGGACAAAATCAGTGGACTCACAACGCCTACAGAAGCATAGACACCTATATAAGGCGCATACACCCAGTTTGGACAACTTAATTTACTTCCTTGGATGGTTATTCACGGATTTATGGGTTGGAAGGATGTTTCTGGGTTAATGTGGATGCTTGGGGATGTTATTGGGGGCTTGGACATTTTATTTTTTTCCTTTATATGCTTTTAGTTTCATTAAATCTCTTTTTGATTATTTATTTTACCTGTTTCTTTATGGTATCCGCTTTTATCTGGATTTTCTATTTGTGGTATAGATCTGTGGTATCATTAATAGTGATGGAGGGTCCTTACTGGAGGTCTGGGTGTTGAATATGCTTGAAGTGAACTCCATGGGGAGGTGATGGGCCCTCACAGTGCTGTAATTGCCGGGGATAGCAGTGACATCATCTGGATTGAAGGTCTGTGCACTCCAGTGGATTTGGGTATAAGTAAGGAGGGATTTTGACGGTTATTTATCATCATTCAATTACTACAATTCAAACAAACACTACAATACAATTATTAGCATTCAGAAATATATTATAAAGCCATTATAAATTGATATTATCTTTATATAAGCTATAACTATATTTTATACATCTATTTTCCACCACTAGCACGCATTTAAATCCAAGTATTGTGAGTTTTATTTGAGTGTAACTATTTTATTAGTCTTCCCCTGAGGCTTAATCACTAAATCATTTATCAATAAGTAGTAGGACCATAAATAAACACTATTATATCATACTTATATACTAGACTATACTGACATTTATCTTCTCAAGAATCTGCTTTTATTTCAGCAAATTTAGTCAAATCAGCTCCCAGGTAGCCCTCCTGCCTTGCCAGAAAGTAATAATCAGGCTCAAAACCCCCAAACTCAGCCAGATAACAGCCAAAATACACCATTAAACACCAAAAACTCTACGCAACCGCCTCCTAGTGCTCCCAGAGCAATGTGTTCACACAATATTTCTTCCTCAGACAACCCCGAAAATTCCAGAATCTCTAGAAGGCCTGCCAGAAGACCTTCTGAAAACACCAGAGCACACATCACTGCTTCCAAAAAAAAATCTCCTGTTACTTTAAGAAGAACTAACTACACCTCTCCTCTGGCCGCCAATTATTCCTCTGATAGTTTCCTTTCTTCTAGATTTTTATCTAGCAAATCACAACCAGCTTCCAGGTCACCTTATCCTGATCCTTCCTTCAAAAACCCTGGTACTCCACCACCAGTGTCCAAACTAACTGGGCCAAGAAATAATAATATCCACAACAAAAACAGCAGCCCTGCTGCTCCAACCCCGCCACAGGAACACCCTTCTTCTCCTTCATCTTCTCAACACCATTTAGAGAATGATCAGGAGAATCCATACCTCTATCTAGCTGATCTTCCTTCAACATCCATTCAACTTTCTACAACAGCTCAAATCCTGGCCTCTTACAAATTTTATGAGCTCCCAATCTGTATGTACCAAATTAATAAATCCAATTTCTTTGAAAGAGAACAATTACTGATCTAATTCTTCTGTGTAGTTGGAACCCCGCATCCTGAAACTACAATTGGGATTTTCCAACCTCTAGAAACTCTCTTAACACTAGATTACTCTGACATGAAACAACACCTAAGCATGATGTGTTCAAACATGCTAAAGGTATTTGCCCTCCACCGTCCTTTGAATGAGTTTGAAAAGAATCTGAGGAAACATCTCCTTGATGACCACTGGAAGATGTCTAGAATAATCAAGCACACCTTCCAAAACTCTATCCCCACTTCTTCCACTTCTTCCCAAAAATTACCTTCCACTCTAGTCCCTGACCATTACAATCCATATACTCTTTCCAGCCGCCTACACCACAAAGAACACAGCTCTTCTTCCAATCCTTACAAAAGGCAAAAACACCACCATAATTTGGACCAACCGCCAGAGGCTTCTGCTTCCAGAAATTAAAATAAACAATAAAGAAATTATTAAGTCACTAAATAGAGAGAACAATAATAATTAACAGAAATATATATATATATATAAATTTGTTTTATTTTTTTTTTATTTTTTTTATTTTATTTTTATTTTTATTTTAATTTTAATTTTAATTTTAATTTTAATTTTAATTTTAATTTTAATTTTAATTTTAATTTTAATTTCAATTTTAATTTTAATTTTTATTTTTATTTTTATTTTTATTTTTATTTTTATTTTTATTTTTATTTTTATTTTTATTTTTATTTTTATTTTTATTTTTATTTTTATTTTTATTTTTATTTTTATTTTTATTTTTATTTTTATTTTTATTTTTATTTTTATTTTTATTTTTATTTTTATTTTTATTTTTATTTTTATTTTTATTTTTATTTTTATTTTTATTTTTATTTTTATTTTTATTTTTATTTTTATTTTTATTTTTATTTTTATTTTTATTTTTATTTTTATTTTTATTTTTATTTTTATTTTTATTTTTATTTTTATTTTTATTTTTATTTTTATTTTTATTTTTATTTTTATTTTTATTTTTATTTTTATTTTTATTTTTATTTTTATTTTTATTTTTATTTTTATTTTTATTTTTATTTTTATTTTTATTTTTATTTTTATTTTTATTTTTATTTTTATTTTTATTTTTATTTTTATTTTTATTTTTATTTTTATTTTTATTTTTATTTTTATTTTTATTTTTATTTTTATTTTTATTTTTATTTTTATTTTTATTTTTATTTTTATTTTTATTTTTATTTTTATTTTTATTTTTATTTTTATTTTTATTTTTATTTTTATTTTTATTTTTATTTTTATTTTTATTTTTATTTTTATTTTTATTTTTATTTTTATTTTTATTTTTATTTTTATTTTTATTTTTATTTTTATTTTTATTTTTATTTTTATTTTTATTTTTATTTTTATTTTTATTTTTATTTTTATTTTTATTTTTATTTTTATTTTTATTTTTATTTTTATTTTTATTTTTATTTTTATTTTTATTTTTATTTTTATTTTTATTTTTATTTTTATTTTAATTTTTATTTTTATTTTTATTTTTACTATTTTTTATAATTATTTTTTTAAAAAACTACCAACATACTAAAAAAACTTGAAAATAAATAACAAAATTTACCAAAAATATGAGAGTTGAAAAATCAAAATGAAATGAATAATAATAATAAGAAAAGCTAAAAAATAGTTACTAATGGTATCCCCCAGCCAATTGATGAGCTGATCTCCTGATACCTTACCCACATCCAAGTGCATCTTGATGTGGATACACTGTCCAATAAATTTTAAATGAATTGAAATAAAAAAATAAAGATGAAATAAATAGAAATTGAGAGAATAATAAGAGAAAGAAAGAAATTAGCATTTCCTGGCCAATTGATGAGCCTTTCCTGACCAATGCTTTCCCACATCCAGGTGACCCTGATGTGCTGACACCATATAGTATAATTTGTGATTTTCCCTCTTTATATCCTAATAACTCCCATAAAAAATTAAATGAAAAAAAGAGAAAAAAGAACATAATCTAAAGCTTCTATCTAACACAACGATAGACACAAAAATTAAAGAAAAGAAAAAGAAAAAGTCCAGCCCCATAGAAAGTCCAGTCCGAGGAAATGATCACTGGGTGGGCTCCCTCCAATAAGTAAAAATTATGGGAGACCACCAGTGATCCCCCACCAATCAAAAAAGACAAAAGAAGCCAGTTGAAAGCCAGTAAGCCAGTTTAAAGTCATAGTGGACTTGAAACCTGAATAAGAAAAACCAGAACTAGGATTCAACTAGGTCAACAAAATACTTGAAACAGACATTATGGGTTAACTGTTCTACAGAGCAGACAGCTCATCAGTTACCCCCAAACTTCCCAATATAAAATCTAGAAGACCCCCCTGAGTACCTTCTAACAAAAACACAAGATCCAACAAATTAAACCAAAACCAATAAGCGTGAAGAGTCCCGCACTTGAAGAGCAAAAGAATTTTTAGTTTTAAGTCATAGAGGACTAAAAACCTGTGAAGAAAAACCAATACTAGGGTTCAACCAAATTAAGAGAAGGGGTTGGAAACAGACAATCTGGGGTAACTGTTGATAGAGCAGCCAGCCAATCAGTTACCCCCACACTTGCCAAAATTAAATCGAGAAGCCCCACCCATGGGTACCTTCAAACAAAAAGTTTCCAACAAAAAATATGCACAGCATCACCAAAATCCAAAATTAAAGAATGTTCCATAGTTTATCCTCATTGCGGAGTCAATCTTCTTCACTTCTAGTGCCTCTAGGGTAAAATCTCTTCACCTGATCAGCAGCCACTCTCTTCTTTAATGCAGTGCCATCTAACTCCTCCAAAACATAAGAACCTCCAGACACCTGAGATCTGACTCTGTAAGGTCCATTCCATTTGTCAGAAAACATTTTTCCCCACTGACTCTCCAAACTTCTATTATACACCAAAACCAAACAACCAGGTTTCAAGGGATTCCTGAGTCTATGGGCCAACTTCTTGTGCGAGTATCTGAATGATTGATTTCTTTTCTTCATCATTCTAGAGTATGCCTTCTCTTGACATTCCTCTCTATATTCTAACTGTTGCATCCTGGCACAGAGCAAATCTTCTGTTTAGCATACATCATCCCAATCAGTTCCAAGGTAAGAGACGGCTTCCAAATCCACTGGTAGAACAGCTTCTGCCCAAAAATTAATTTATAAGGGGAATATCCAGTTTTACTTTTAACAGTGACCCTATCAGCAAATAACACCAAGGGTAAATAATGCCTCCATTTTTCAGCACTATCTCCACACATTTTCACCAAAGCATTCTTCATAAATTGATGGCCTCTTTCAACCATGCCTTCAGCTTCAGGATAATAAGGTGTAGCCACTCTGACTTTGGAAAAATTACTTGCCACAGATTCTTTGAATTCAGCTCCATACTCTGGCCTGCCATCAACAGTCACCAAATTCATTAACCCATAACTAAACACCCATTCCTTCTTCAAAAATTCTTCCACGATTTTTGAAGTCAAATTCACCAGAGGCACCGCCTCAACCCAACCTGACAAATCATCCCTGGCAACAATCAAGTATTTATACCTTCCCTCTTTGATATTGACAGCATCCAGACTGACTCTTCCAAACACAGTTGTTTCACCAGTAGCAAGGCCAACCTCTTTAGGTCTCAAGTAAATTCTTCTTTGACATTCTCCACAAGATTTAACCCAACCCTGCACAGCCAACTTCATACCTGGCCACCAAAATCTATCTTCTACTCTTCTATAAGTCTCCCCAAAGCCTCTATGACGAAGGTCTTCATGCAAAGACTTCAAAACCAATTCTTTACCCTTCTTCTGAGTCACCACCACTTGAGGATTTGGATGTCTCCTCCTCATCAACCTCCTTCCTGACATATAAAAGCCATGAATCTTCTTCTTGATTGCCACCCAAGTATCATCATCACAAATATCTGTCCTCTCCAAGATTAACAGATATTCAACAATAATAAAATAAAACCCAATCTGACCCCAGGTCTCATCTTCAAAATCCAACAAAACAAAATCCAAGGGTACAAATGTCAGTGTATCTAGTATATAAGTATGATTTAATAGTATTTATAAATGGTCCTACTAATTATTGATAAATGATTTAGTGATTAAACCTCAGGGGAAGACTAATAAAATAGTTATACTCAAATAAAACTCACAATACTTGGATTTAAATGCGTGCTAGTGGTGGAAAATAGATAAATAAAATATAGTTATAGCTTATATAACGATAATATCAATTTATAAAGTCTTTATAATATATATCTAAATGATAATAATTGTGTTTGAGTGTTTAATTTAATTTTAGTAATTAAGTGATGTCTAATAACCGTCAAAATACTCCCTTACTTATACCGAAATCCACTGGATTGCACAGACCTTCAATTCAGATGATGTCACTGCTATCCCTGGCAATTACAGCACTTTGAGGGCCCATCACCTCCCCATGGCTTCCTCTTAAAGCAGATTCAACACCCAGACCTCCAATAAGGACCCTCCATCACAATTAATGATAACACAGACCCATACCATAAATAGATAATCCAGATAAAAGTGGATACTATAAGGAAACAGGTAAAATAACTAATCCAAAACGAATAAAATAAAACCCAAAGCATATAAAGGAAATAAATTAAATTTCCAAGCCCCCAATAACATCCACAAGCATCCATATTAACCCAGCAATGACCTCCCAACCCATAAATCCATGAATATCCATCCAAGGAAACAGATTAGGGGGTGTAAGTTCTGGCAAATCCGCACTTAACTTAAGTGCGGATTTCAAACCAAATCAGCACTTACAAATCAGCACTTAAATTTTGCAAAAAAGTCACTTATTTCAAAAATGGGTGTCAGTTCTGACCTCAAATCAGCACTTTTTTCGTGATTTTTTTTTCAAAACCACATGTTGGCCACATCATCCCTTTCTTTCCCATACCATTTTGTACTCTCCAAATGTCTCTTAGTGTACTTCATTCACTTGGGTTGGTATTTTGGTTTGTTGCATATTCATTTTTTTTTGGAATTTACAGTGAATTTTTTTTTTTTGGATGGCTCATTGGTTTTCTTTCACCAGCTCAACATGAAATCGCATATTTTCTGAAATTGCATGTTTTGTCAGTGATTTTTTTTTTCATTCATCCCTCATATCCTTTTCCTATTCTCCTCCAACATCCCTCAAACAATTTGGTTTCATTCATTTTGTCATCTCATCTCTCCAGGTAAGTCACTTTATTCTTTTTTTTGATTATTTGATTAATATTATAATTTTTTTTGTTTTTTTCTGTTTATTTTATTTTTTTTATCTAAATTTTTTTTGTAAGTGGTTATTTTGGATTTCAATGGTATAATTAACCTTTTTTTCTCTCCCTCTTTACTTTCTTTTTTAGCTCCATCACCCTACTCTTCATCCCTCCTTGACATGGTCATTATCCCCCCTTTCCCTTATTTCACTTTTTTTTGGCTC
Organism: Hemileia vastatrix; assembly: GCA_030280995.1. Classification (NCBI taxonomy): domain Eukaryota; kingdom Fungi; phylum Basidiomycota; class Pucciniomycetes; order Pucciniales; family Zaghouaniaceae; genus Hemileia; species Hemileia vastatrix. The sequence goes on along the minus strand of JASXTE010000008.1, from coordinate 11,796,276 downwards.
CATTTCATTGAAACACATACATTGCACATTCTTTATGCATTTCACTTACTCCATATTCAATTTCCCCACAATTCCAACATCAATCTTTCTCACTCTATTTTTCCTACTTTTCAATCAAGGTAAGTTTCATCTCCTTTTTTTCATGCCTATATGATATCTCATTCCTTTTATGAAAAGTTCATACTTAAATATATGTATGACTCTTATCTGGATAACAGTGAACTTATAAAACACCTTTTGATCTCATCTTCATTACCACTTTTCAAGTTTTTGTAAAATTTTGAAAATCAGACTCGGAATCAGGGTTAGGTTTACTCAAATCTAATGTTCATTTTACTGAAGATTCTCCTGAAGGCTACCTTTCATTTCCCACAAATAGATTTTAATTTGATTCAGTGGTTGCTGAGATATTGACCGTTAAAGTTGAGCCTTTTTTTCCTAATTTAAATTTTTATTTCATTTTTTATGTAACAAATTAGGGTAAGGTTTATTTAAATCACATGTCCTTTGACTGAAGATTCTACTAAAGAATATCTTTCATTTCCCTCAAACAGGTTTGAATTAGGTTCAGTGGTTGCTGAGATTTTGACCTTTGAAGTTGAGCCTTTTTTCCAGATTTCACTTGTCTTATTTCACATTTTTATATTGCATATTTAGAGGATAAGGATTCTGAAACTCTTATATGATTATTATGTAGGCATATATTCGTTGCTCAAGAATATCACTAAAGCTCAAAAAGATGAAGATTTTTGCTTATGGGACACTCTACCTTCCTTTAACTCTTTTCTTGCTCTTTGACTCAAAAAGCACTGTAATAAAGCATTTGAAAAAAATCATGAACTTGCAACCAAAGTTGGAATACCAAATTGGTGTGACTCCGAATGGGAAGATATCAGCCACGAATATCTTTTATTTTCTAATGTTATTATCACTCATTCTGGATTTCACAATAAAATTCACACCAATACCAATGACACCAATTTTCTTACTTTTGGTATATTCTCATAAATCAAACCGATTACTGGCCAACCAACACCATCTCCAGCTAAAATCAAATGACATGGTTTATATTTTCCAGACCACGGGTGCATCATTGATTTTGGTTTGGGAAATGGTATCATCGAAACTATTTGGAATCCTTCTAAGGATAATCATCAAATGACCAAAGCTCCTCCTGGTTTGGAATCCTGTCAAGATTTGACACATTTTGGTTGCTCATTTCAAATCAGTCATAAGTTGATTCAAAGAATCAATAAGGTAATGAAAGAAGGTAAAGTTAATCAATTTAAAAAAACTTTATTTAGATCCAAAAAGTATGGGGATTAGAGTTGTCATTGAAAATTTTATATTTTTTTGTAAATTTTTAATAAATATTTTTTATGTATCAATTTCCTCAACAAAAGTAATGGGCAATGACCTTGTGTTGTATAAATGGTAATCATGATAAAATTTATTTGTTTCATGGGGTTCCACTAGCCTATGCCTGTGGAAAGTCACAAACTTTTGTTTCTAGACTTGGTCTGCATTTTTGCTTGAGGGATTGTCATTACTTTAAACTAGGGAAATTGATATATATTAGATATTTATTTAATAATTTACGTAATTCTATTAAATTTAGATGACTTCCACCACTTACTTCAATAAAATGCAGGGGGGGGGAGGTATTGCCAAATTTTCAAATCTGACATGTGAAATTGATGACTTAGAAAAATTTTGGTGATATCCACCCCTTGCTTCAATAAAATGCAGGGGAGAGTATTGCCAATTTTTTAAAACAGATATAGAATTTTTTTGACTTGTAAATATTTTGGAGAATATTTTTGACAAGAATGTGAAAGTAATTGTTTCCACCTTGAGCAGGTTTCTCTCTCAAAGGAATAGCAGTACCATCAACAAAACCAATATATCCTGGGAAGCCCTCTGCTTGCATAACCTGAGATGATTCAAGTCTCTCTTCTTTTGTTGGCCAGGTGAGAAGTTGAGATTACAAGGAGTTGATGGCAGTGAAACATCGCTTGGTATAAGTGTTAACAGAACCATACCCTAAATCAAAGACATTTTCTAAACATTTCAAAGCGGCTCCATTACCATTTGAACTCAAATGACATAGTGTGATGGCCAATTGAATTGAAGGATGTTGTTTTTCTTTTTAAGAATTATTGTGAAATATGGGATGATCCTGAATAAGCTCAAGCAATTTAAGGAAAAATTCCTGAGAAGTCCTGAACAGCTGTCTAAAACTGGGTGTAGATAGTTTAAGAAGTGTTTGGATGGTGTACTTGGGGGTATGAAGTACTTAAGGCTTTCTGGGAAGAAGGTAATGTTTCTTGGCCATTTTTGATAAAAAGACAAAATCTTATTCTAGATCAGAATCAGAATCGCAATCAGAGTCCAAGAGCAGTTCAAGAGCCACGAAAGTCATTGCTTTATGTAATTTATCACGATTTGAAAGTGAGGAAGGCATGACTCTTATATGATATGATATGAAAATGTAAATGATGTATGATGTTTTGAGTTATGAAGTGTTATGCTGTGGATTGCTGCGTATGAATGGAATGATGCTGACAAATCAGTGAAATGGGACTTGATGGTGAAATCAGCACTTTTGGTTGAGAAAGTGCAGATTTGAGTGAAATAAGTGACTTATTTCATTTTGAAATCCACCAGTATTGGGGCTAGTGTGTTTTGGAAATCCGCACTTATTTAAGTGCCGATTTTCCAGAACTGATACCCCCTATTAAGTTGTCCAAACTGAGTACATGCACCTGAAATAGATTTATATGCTTCTGTAGGCATTGTGAATCCACTGAATACATTCATATTACCTAAAATAAGCAGAAAAATAAAGGTTATAGGATATTAAGAGGCTAAAACACACTTATAGACCTAAATATACATAATATACTGCATATTTCACTGAATATGAGATTTATGTATACATATAAGCTTATGTATGTCAATAATTACTTAATATCATTTAAGATAAATATATTATGACTCCCTTAGCATCTTAATAAGTATTATTAGGCTTTGGATAAGCTATTTAAACTACTATAAGTTATATAATAGTGTAATAATTATATATATATGTATTATACACATATATATAAGTGTTTTAACCTTATTTTTAAGATATAAGCTTAATTTATTTAAGGTTATCTTATTTTAAGCATAAGAAATACTCATTCCTAGGGATATCTAGGCTGACACTCCCTCACGCAAAAAAAAACAATAAAAAAATGTTAAGACATTTTAATTAAAACTAAGGAGTGAAATAAAAAATAAAAAATAAAAAATAATTTTTATAATACATATACTGAATAAACAGTATTATTTAGATTTAAATTTTTTCAAGAGATTTTTAAGATCAGAGATTTCATTTTCTGAAATCCACTGGTCATATTCACTTGATTTATTTTTAAATCTTAATAGATACTCAACTCCCTTTTCTTTAGTAAGGTGTCTGTTTTTAAGTATCTTTTCAATTTCTGCCTTTTCAACTATTTCTTCAGGTTGATGTTTATGCCTTCTTGATCTTCTTGGAAATAGAGCAGTATCATTAGAATGGTATGGTTTTATAAGTGAAATAGGAAATACTGGATGTTTTCTATCATATGGTGCATATAGAATAACCTCAACAGCATTGTTACCAACCATCTTTTTAACTATAAATGGTCCTATGAATGGATCCTTCAATTTAAAATTACCCTATAAATTGAAATGTAGTGTAGAAATAAGGACTTCATCACCCTCTTTGAACATTTGTTCTTTATGGGCTTTATCCCATCTTTTCTTTTCATACTCAAATGCCTTATTTATACATTCTTGAGCATGTTTTCTGCATAATTCTTGCATCTGAAGAAAAGACTTAGTACCTGGATGGATATCTAATCTAGGTAATTTATTAAGAGTTTTAGCAGGGGTATTAGGTACATAACCAAACCATAACTCAAATGGCCTTTTGCCAGTGACAGAATGTACTGTAGTATTGTATGCAAATTTTAAACCTGGTATAAGTGTTACCCAATCATGCGTGAATTTTTCATTGTCTTTAAAGTTAAGACCAAAAGCACAATATCTTCTTATCATATCTTCTAAAGTTTGTATCAAACTTTCTGCTAGCCCATCAGTTTGTGGATGGTGTGCTGTAGAAATTTTTAATTGACACCCTGAAACATCCATAAGTGATGTCCAGAGCTCAGAAGTAAATTTAGGATCTCTGTCTGAGACTATTGCTTTGGGAAAACCTGCTATATTTAACATTTGTGTCCACCATAAAAAAGCTAAGTCCTTTTCAGAAACCTCTATGTGGGTAGGAATAAATTTACACATTTTTGTAAATCTATTTACAATTACCCAGCAGGATTTATAACTGTTATGCCCTGCTCTTGGCAAACCTGTTACAAAGTCCATGTTAATTATTTCCCATGGTGCTTTTGGTTTTCCAATTGTTTGTAATAAGCCAGCTCTTTTTCCTGTTAATATTTTAGATTTTTGACAAGAATCACATGTCTCAACATATTTTTGAACATCCTCAGACATGTATATCCATCAAGCTGTGTTTTTTACTCTGGTTAATGTTTTATGGTAGTCAAAATGACCTGCCAATATATCATCATGACATATACTTAACATTAACTCCTTCATTGAAGGGGGAATCACAATTAGATTACTTAATTTTTTTCTGTAATATATAAAACCATCCTCAATGGAAAATTTTCCTTTTTATAATGCCTCTTTATACTTATTTGGTAATGTTTTTATTAAAACAGTCATTGAAGCATTATATGGATCATTTAAGATTGTAGTGAGTTTACTCAAGTCAGGATCTGAAGCATGCATGTCAAGAATTGATTGCATAAATTCATCCTCAAGATCTAAAATATAAATGCCATAAATTTTAATAATTGCTGACTCAGGAACATAAGCAGGATTATCATCATTACAAGGAAGAGTTACTCTAGATAACAAATCTAAATTAGAGTGAAAGGTTCCTGCTCTATGTGTAATAGTCATCCATCCTCTGTATTCTTGTACAGCTAATTGCCATCTAAACATGTGTCTATTAGGAGTTTTCATGTTTGAGAGTGACTTAACTGCACTACAGTCAGTTATTAACTCAAATTTTTTGTCTTCAAGGTAATAATGTAGCTTCTCAAGAGCCCATACTACTGCCAAACATTCAAGTTGAGTAGCACCATACTTCAATTCACTACTTCTTACAGTACGTGAAATATAGCAAATTACTACTTCTGAAATTTTTCCTTCATTAAGTTGTTTTTGATGCAAAGCAGCACCCAGACCAATAAAACTTGCATCTGTATATAATACAAAAGGTAATTAGAAATCTGGTAATCCCAAGATAGGAGCTGTAATCAGACATTCTTTCAACTTATTAAAAGCCTGCTGTCTTTCATTATTCCAAATGAAAGCTTCTGATTTCTTTATCAGTGTGGTCAATGGTGCAGCAATTGATTGGTAGTTTTTTATATATTGTCTATAATAACCACTCATACCAAGAAAAGAATGTACATCCTTTTCATTTTGTGGAATTCCAATATTCTTGATTGCAGCCATCTTATTTTGGTCGACACATTTTTTTTTGCCAGATAAAATATGACCAAGCACTTTGAAAGATTCAAACCCAAATTTACATTTCTTCAATGCAAGGGTCATTTTTATTTCTTCCATTTTCTGAAATACTTTCTTTAAATGGATTAAGTGTTCATCATATCTCTTAGAGAACACTATGATGTCATCAATGTATACCATTAACCATCCCTCAATCATTTAATTATGGAATGTTATATCCATTAACTTCTGAAATAGTGATGGAGCATTTTTTGATCCAAATGGCATCCTGACATATTTATAAATTCCCATGTGTGTTGTTATCAACAAAAAGTTCTGTGAATTCATTTCAACAAGAATTTGATGGTACCCTTTATTTCCATCTAAGCAACTTATATACTTAGCACCTTTAAGGGTAGCATGTATAGAGGCAATCCTTGGCAAGAGATAAATATAATCTACTTTAAATGTATTTAATTCTCTATAATCACCACACAGTCTTGCTTTATCTTGTTCATAAGAAATTAGCACTGGTGATATTACACAATATTTTGGTGTAGTCTCAACCTTCTCAAGAATTTTCATTTTTAATAAAATCTTAATATTATCCTCTATGTCTTTCCTCTTCATTGGTGAAGCATGGTATGGTTTCTTTTTAAGACTAGCAGGAATATTATCCATATCACAGGTTAAACTAATTTTCATCTCATGATCTTTTACAAGGCCAAGTTCGTTTGTACCATGTGCAAAAGCCATTGGAAATGCTTTAATTAAGTCCAAAATATTATTTTTCTCAGCTTCATTTATCTGAGTGCCAAATGATGCTTTAAAAATTTCTGTTTCATGAAGTTCCATCTCATTGGATTCTCTTCCTTTGCACAGAATATTTGTTACTGACTCAATGTGTAAGACTGTATTAAAAGAATTTATTTTAAATTTTCTTTTACCATTCATGCCAATTGTAAAATTGTTATTAGCAGGGTCTAATTTCACACCAAATTTAGTCAGAATATCATTTCCAATGATAAAAAAGTTACTACAGCTAGTATTATCCATTACTATAAAGTCACAAGTTACTCTTACATAACCATGTTGACGTTTAAAGAAAACAGCAGCTTTGTATCTACCAATGGGGTGTAGAACTGATCCAAAACCTCTCCAATTTTTACTTTGAAGGGGTTCAAGCTTAGACTTATATTGAATATCAATTTTCTGTAATGTATTTGTTGAAACAACAGAACCAGCAGCTCCTTTGTCCAATACTATATTTACATTTTCTCCAGAAATGATAGCTGGAACCGTGATAGGTGTCATTCTTTAGTTATCAGCTTGTATATCTTTAATGATTTCAGCATCCTCAAAATTCATTAAAGATTCATTTGAGTCCATATTTAATATTGGATTTTCAAAGATGGACAAATCATCTTCCAACATACAGAATTCATTTTCATCAGTATATGAGATATTACTGTCATAATAACTTGAATCTTTACTTTTTTCTGTTTCATTTTCAGATTCATGCTGATTTTCAACAATATTTATATTCTTCTCACATTTGTGACTTTTAACCCAAGGTTTATTACACTTATAACAAGTATTAGTTTCATACTTTTTAGGTCCTACAGGTGCAGTAGGTTTTTTCTGCTTCTCATCAAGTATTTTTGAATTCTGATTTTTAACAGGTTAAATATTTTGTTTATAAGTGGAATACCTTTCTTCATACTTATGGTTTAAAAATATTTCATTACAAATATTAATAAAGTCAGAATATTCAGTAACATTAATTGTTCTAGCTACAACAATGTCTCTGACAGATATAGGTAATTTATATATTATCTTATCTTTCCATAAGTTAAAATACATATTAGGCTCAATGGCTTTTAATATTTTATTTAAATTCATTAAAAATACCATAGGTTTGTCACCATTCAACGGATTATACCTAGTTTTTTCATATAATCCCTGCTGAGTGAGTCTGAATTTAGAACCTCCAAATTGTTTATCAATTAGTTGTTTTCATTCAGCCCAAGAGTAATCTTTACCCTCATTCAAAACAGCTTCAAACAATAATAAAGCAACATCCTTAAATAAAGAGATCAATTTTGATGTTATTTCTTCATCTGGTAGCTTATATGAGAATTTCAAGTTGTCAATTCATTGGATAGAATGTTGGCAATCTGAGCTGGCTTCCCCATCATAAGTTGGGTACTGATATATCTTAGGCCAGCTCTTCTGATTGGATTTTATTTCACTAATCTTAGGTAATTTCAATAACTCATTTACTCTTGATAAATGGTCTTGTATTTCCTGCTGTATGAATTTGCGACTTACCATTTCAGATTTGACACTTCCACCAGATGGTTTTAGTTGTGGTGGTATAGGGAAGGAATGAGATTCACTTTTTCCAATGAAAGGATTATTATTATACTGATTATACTTATGATTATCCTGGTTCATTAGTAGATTGGCAGTTTCAATCTCAAATTTAGTCAATCTTTATAGAAGCTCAGAGACACTTTGATTTGTCTGTGCAAAAGATAACTTAGTTCTTGATTCAATTTTCAATAAGTGTGCTTCATACAACTTTTCTAACTCACAGAATTTGTTTGAAATTTTACTATATTTATTACTCAATGAATCATACTTAGGAGTTAGAGACAGATGTTCATTCTATAATTCTTCATTTTGTGTTGCAAGCTGAGAGATGTTCAATGTTAAGGATGAAATTGTATCACTTGTGAGCTTAACTGTCTGTTCCTCACAATCAGTCATTCTATTCCACAATGATGAAAAAATTCTATGGACAGTTGGATTATTGTTAAAATACTCCATGTCTTCCTTCTCAATTCTCTCACTATATTGTGAAATTCTGATCTCATCAGTAAGTGGTGGCAACTGAAGATTAACTGTATTATTATTATAAATAGTACTGTTGTTATTGCCAAAAGATAAGTCAGGTTTATCTACATCAAAACATAATTTTATCAAGTCCTCCTCAATTCTCTGCACAGATTTAACATCAATAATATTACCTATATTGTAATCATCAATATTGTGTTCAATCTGAGGGGGTAATCTACTTACCACAGGATTTGTTCCAGTCCTGATATTTGGCGCTTTTTCTTTCCTTTGTAGGGGTGAGCTGAGGAAGTCTGATGAGGAGGAGGATCCCTGTTGCAGCTGTGACTGGACCAGACTTGATGGAACCAATCCCACTTCCATTTGTCTACCAGGATTCTCCCCTGGGAGTGATGTGACCCTCCTGGGGTAGGGGGTTTCTGACTTGGCTGGCCTCCCTTTAGCTCTGCCAAGGTTTGAATTATCTGTTGCAATCCTACCTTGCAATTTTTTTGCAATTGCTCTACTTCCTTCAGCATTAGAGACTTTGATTCCTTAAACTTCTGGACCTGTTTTGCAAGATTGGACAGTTTATCCTGCAGAGGAGGAGACATCTTTTTTATTGTAATCTTTTTTAAGAGGGCGTCTTTTTCCTCTAAACTCATTTGCTCTGGATGGGGGTATGATTGACCCTCCATGGGTATGTCCTGGAGAAATGATTTTATTAGCTTTGGACCTGGTATTATAAGCAGTCTTTTCACTTAAATTGTCTTGGGGAGCACTCATATTGATAAGAATAACAATATTTTACGTCTACAAAAGAGAAAACCTATATGTTGATTAGTAGACAAGAATTATTATCAATATAATTACTAAAAAAAGCTCTGGAGCTTACCCTGAATTTATATCTTTATTTATTCAAATAAAATATAAATTTTTTTTGAAAAAATCTGTTAAAAATAAAATAATAAGTATAACTAGACCTTTATAAGGGTTAATAAATAGCTTACCAAGCTTTAACCAAATACCAATTTAATTGGGTGTTATATTGGTGACCAAATACCAAGTGAAATTAAGTTTATATTGGGTACAGTTACTACTGTAAATACCTAATTTTTATTATAAAAAAATAGTAAAATTATTATAAAGGTTCTTTTCCGCAATAACTGAGTTATGATGGCCCACTAATGTTCATAAGACCTAAATATTAGGTTTGTTTGAGCTATACTAAAGTAAAAATCACGTCCCAAGGCTTAAACTAAATAATAAGTAAAAACCTAGGAAAGACCCCCAATTGTCAGTGTATCTAGAATATAAGTATGATTTAATAGTATTTATTAATGGTCCTACTACTTACTGATAAATAATTTAGTGATTAAATCTCAGGGGAAGATAAATAAAATAGTTATACTCAAATAAAACTCACAATACTTGGATTTAAATGCGTGCTAGTGGTGGAAAATAGATAAATAGAATATAGTAATAGCTTATATAATGATAATATCAATTTATAAAGGCTTTATAATATATTTCTAAATGATAATAATTGTGTTTAAGTCTTTAATTGAATTGTATTAAGTAATTGATGTCTAATAACCATCGAAATCCTCCCTTACTTATACCAAAATCCACTGGAGTGCACAGACCTTCAATCCAGATGATGTCACCACTATCCCTGGAAGTTACAGCACTTTGAGGTTCCATCACCTCCCCATGGCGTACACTTCAATAATATTCAACACCCAGACCTTCAGTAAGGACCCTCCATCACAATTAATGATAACACAGACCCATACCATAAATAGAAAATCCAGATAAAAGCGGATACCATAAGGAAACAGGTAAAATAACTAATCCGAAGAGAATTAAATGAAACCCAGAGCATATAAAGGAAATAAAATAAATGTCCAAGCATCCATATTAACCCAGAAATGACCTCCTAACCCATAAATCCGTGAATATCCATCCAAGGAAACAGATTAAGATGTCCAAACTGAGTACATGCACCTGAAATAAATGTATATGCTTCTGTAGGCGTTGTGAATCCACGAAATACGTCCATATGACCTAAAATAAGCAGAAAAACAAATTTTATAGGCTATTAAGAAGCTAAAACCCCCTTATAGACCTAAATATACATGATATACTGCATATTTCACTGAATATGAGCTTTATACATACATATAAGCTTATTTATGTCAATAATTACTTAATATCACTTAAGATAAATATATTATGATTCCATTAACACCTTAATAAGTATTATTAGGCTATGGATAAGCTATTTAAACTAATATAAGTTATATAACAGTTTAATAATTATATATATATGTATTTTAAACATATATATAAGTGTTTTAACCTTATTTTTAAGATATAAGCTTAATATATTTAAGGTTATCTTATTTTAAACATAAGAATTACTCAGTCCTGGAGATACCTAGGCTGACAACAACCCTGTCATCAAAATCTCCAGTGTACACATGAGTGACACAACCGGTGTAGAAAATCCTATAGTACTAGCTATAGGCCTTGACCAAGGGAGTTGGAGAAAAACCAGAGAGAAAATCCCCTGTCCCTTTAGAAAAATAGAGTGAGATTTACTTGCTAAAATAAGTTGGTTCCTGTTTTGCTAAAGCTCCTGTTTAACACACTTGACTGCTTGATGAGCCAAGAAAGTAGTCCCCAGATAGACTACCAGACCAAAGAACTGAAATGTAGAACAAAGTCCACACCAGAGACAGCAAAGATACTTGATGTAGGCTGCAAATCCACACCAGAGACAGCAATAATACTTGCTATAGCTTGCAAGACTATAACAGAGAGAACAGTTGCCAAAGTTAAGTTAAATGAAGAACTCACTTGCAACAAACACAGCCAATTGTGGCCAAAAACAGTGAAAACTGAGTGAGGAACAATGATATCACCTCCAGATGGTTGTATGATGATTAAGGTTGCCCCAAACTGTCTTATTCACCATGTACACACAGACCACTAACTAAGAGCCCATGCGCACCCACCAATCTGGCGCCTGTACCTGCCAAATTGCATAAAAAACCCTCCTGGAGCGCTCCCCAACCTCTTAAAACAGAGGCGGGCGGGCCGCCCGACGTCAGAGATGCCGCCTGAAGCGGCCCGGCCTCCCTGAAGCCAGAAAACTAATAAAAACCACTAATCTACTTAGAAAAATTAGCTACAACTACTAAAACCTTTAAAACACGGAATTTCACTATAACAACATTGAGACATGAAATATAGAAAAAAATTAGCTCTATCAAATGGTACTAAGCACTTAACCCTAAGACTTAAGGCTAGCCCGTAAAACACGAAAAACAAAATTAAACAGCAATCTTTTATAAATGAAAAATGAGGAAATGACCCCTTAAAACTCAGAATATGAAAAATGTCTACAAGACATAAAATATAGAGAAAAACCAGGGCTATCCAATGATAGTACCCACATACCTGCAGACCCAATATCCACAGAATAAAACCAGAAAAATACCAAATTCCTTAACAGATGTCAATTAAGACATGCACAAACAGCGCCAAATCACACAACAAAGTCCCCTGCCATTGTTGGAAGACCACATCCTCCCTCCAATTGAGAATGTCCGCATTCTTTCTTCATCCAACCACCATGTTTAACCTCCTTTCCAAATCTGCCTCTGAAATGGGCCCCTGCCAATACTGCATCAACAATAATTTAATCTGCGCCATAAAACCACCTGTTCATCCATACAGAACATCCTGCGATGTCTTCCACTCCAGAAAGAAGACCTGCCACAGACCTGGTCCACTTTCTTCTACAACAGATTCACCTCTGCCTCAACCTGGTCCTTCTTCTGCCAGCACCAAAAGATCTAGGCCATCCATCCTGATACCCAGATTAATCAAAAAGCTCCACCCTTCCCAGAAGAGTGCCACAACCCATAAAAAAACTAGTTCCCCCATCCCTGGTCCATCTGATGGTAAAGAACATTCATTCCTTCCTTCAACTTTAAAAGTGATAACTTCTCAGTTCCTTCCTCTTCTGATAGTGATGATAACAATGTAGGATCCATTGCACCACCAACACCAACACACTTGCCCACTATCAAGGCCAAGTTACAACAACACACATCACAACAGAAACAACTTCTGCTTCACTATTTCCAATCCACTCCTGCTAGAGATCCACAGGACATTGAGAACAGAAGACACCTCATTCACCAGTTCAAGGCTAATTCTGAACACTTCATTTCATCTCTTGATTCTCTCTGTATTTCCACTAGTACTTGAGTTTGATTCAGAAAAGAAAAATTGACCACACCCTCTATAGTATGTAACCACAAACAACCCTCAGTTTTAAGTCTTGGGGGACCATCCTCATTTTATAGTCTTGGGGGACCCAAAAACCCTCAGTTTAAAGTCTTGGGGGACTCAAAAAACCTAAATCATAAACCCAGAACCAGAGATCAACCACATTAAGACACAGAGAAAAAACTAACATTCTGGGGTAATTGTGAATAGAGCTGCCAGCCCATCAATTACCCCCAAACTTGCCTTTGCTAAATTCGGAGGCTCCCCCTGTGGATACCCTCCACCAATCTTTCAAAACAACTCCAACAACAAAAACTTTTCCCTCAGTTTATAGTCTTGGGGGACTTACAACCCTCAGTTTAAAGTCTTGGGGGACTAACACAGTGTTCAGTTTAAAGTCTTGATGGATTAATTCTTGACAAAATCTTGAAACCAGCCAGTTTAAAGTCTTGGAGGACTAACAGAAACCAGATTTCAGTTTAAAGTCTTGATGGACTGACTTGATACCATAGCTTTTTCAGTTTAGAGTCTTGATGGACTGATAAAATTTCCAGTTTAGAGTCATAGAGTACTGTCAGAATCTTGCATGAATCTGACCCAGCCAATTTCATGCAATACACACACAGCCAGACCCACGGAGCGTCCACCTTCACTTCATCTTCTACTCATCACTGACAAAATCTTCTCTTATCCTTTTCATCACCTTTCACACCACAAATCATGTCTGGATCCCCTGCTGTTGACTCCTCTACTCTTCCTTGCTTCACTTCTCCAAGGGAATATGCCTGCAAACAGTGCATCCACATGTGCAGACCTTGCACATTCACTCTTCCAAATCCAGAAGCCAAATTCTACAGCAGGGCTTGTGACTCTTTCTATTCCAAAAAAAAGAAATGTGACAGAGATGCCCACTATCCTATTCCTCCGCCTTCTCCTTCTCACAAGTACATCTCCAGATCCCCTACCAGGTCTCCAGAACTTGGTCCATCCTCTTCCTCTCTATCTTCAGCTCCTTCCAGAAGATCCAGAAGCTCAGCTTCCGGCACTCTTCCCAAAAGACCAGCCTTATCTTCTCAAGAAACTGCTTTTATCACTGCTAAATTAGCTCCAAAGCTTCAAAACCAACCCCTAGGCTTCTAGACCGCTTCCAGGCAGCCCGGCCGACATCGGGCGGCGCCCCCGCCTCACCAAACAGTGAAAATCAGGGCCAAAACTTCCAAAAACGGCCAGAAAATAGCCAAATTCATCCAGACAAAAATAACAACTCAACCCAACTACCTCCTACTGCTCCTAGAGCAATGCAATCCACCCTTCCAAAATCCAAAAACACCAAAATTTCCCAGATTTCTAAGAGAACTGCCAGAGAACCCCAAGAAGAAACCAGAACACAACACACTGCTCCACAACAACAACTTTGTCCCCAACTAAGACAAAGAAACTACACCTTCCCTCTGTCAGCCAACTACTCTTCTGACAGTTCCATCTCTTCAAATTCTCCATCCAGAAGAGAGCAGTCTGCTTCCAAATCCCCCTCTCCTGCTCCATCCTTTAACAACCCTGGTACTCCATCACCAGCACCTCCTCCAGCTGAATCCAACAGAAATAACAACCACAACAACAACAACAATCTCACTGCTCCAACTAGGCCCCAGGAACATCAGCATCCCAGTTCACCTTCTCAGGATCCTTCAGAGGAAGACCATGAGAATCCATATCTTTCCCTAGTTTATCCACCCACTATGACCATTACAAAATTGTCAGAGATCCAAATCCCAGCTGTTTACAGATTTGATGAGCTTCCAATCTGTAAGTACCAAATTAATTTATCCCATTTCTTAAACAAAAATAATTACTGATCCAATTCTTCTTGTCTAGTCTGCACCCCTCCTCCTGAATCTATTATTGGAGTTGGCCAAACTCTTGAAACTTCTTTGACCCTGGATTATGGAGACATGAAGAAAAACCTAAGCACCATGTGTTCCAATATGCTAAAAGCCTTTGCCCTCCATGGACCTTTGAATGACTTTGAAAAATCCCTGAGAAAGCGCCTACTGGACGACCACTGGAAAATGTCTAGGATCATTAAACACACCCTCCAGCACTCCATTCCTGCCTCTTCTTCTTCCTCCTCTGAACTTCCCTCTAATCCAATTCCTGATCATTACAATCCCTATCATCTCTCCAGCAGGATGCACTTCAAAGAACACAGTGCTACCCACAATCCCAACAAAAAACAAAAACGTCATCACATTCCGGACCAGCCTCCAGAAGCTTCATCATCCAGACAATGAGCTCCTGCAAAAAGATTAGAAACATAATAATAATATAAAACAATTAATAAAAATAATTTCAGAATTTTTTTTTTTTTTTTACTAATATACTAAAATAAAAAATTAATAAATAAAATGAAATAAAATAAATGAAATAAAATATAATATAAAAAATAATAGAAATGGTATCCCCCAGCCAATTGATGAGCTGATCCCCTGATACCTTACCCACATCCAAGTGCACCTTGATGTGGATACACAATTAATTCTTTTAAATGATTAACAAAAAGCAAAATTCAAAAAAATTTAGAAATTCAGAAGATAATAAAATAATGAAACACAGAAACACATGAAATAAATAATAAATAAAAATAAAATAGCATTGCCCGGCCAATTGATGAGCCTTTCCCCACCAATGCTTGCCCACATCCAGGTGACCCTGATGTGGTAACACCCTATATTTTTGATTTTATAATTTTAAACAACCCCCATAAAAAAATTAAAAGAAAAAAAGAGAAAAAAGAAAATAATCTAAAACTGCTATCTAGCAAAAACATAACTGCAAAAATCAAAGAAAGTCGAGCTCCATATATTGTCCAATAAGGGAAAGTCCGGTCCATAGAAATGATCACTGGGTGGGCTCCCTCCAATAAGTAAAAATGACGGGAGACCACCAGTAATCCACCACCAATCTGAAAGAACCAAAGACAAAGAAGCCAGTCCCAAACCAGTTTAAAGTCATAGTGGACTTAAAACCTGAATAATAAACAACAGAACTAGAATTCAACTAGGAAAAACAAAAGACTTGAGACAGACATTCTGGGGTAACTGTTCTCCAGAGCAGCCAGCTCATCAGTTACCCCCACACTTGCCAAAATAAAATCTAGAATCCCCCCCTGGGTACCTTCTAACAAAAACACAACTTCCAACACAAAAAAAACCAAAAGCAATAAGAGTGAAGAATCCAGCACTTGAAAACCAAAGGAAATTCCAGTTTAAAGTCATAGAGGACTAAAACCTGAGAAAATAAACCAATACTAGGGTGCAACCAAATTAAGAGAAAGGGTTCAAAACAGACAATCTGGGGTAACTGTTGACAGAGCAGCCAGCCCATCAGTCACCCCTACACTTGCCAAGATCAAATCTAGAGACCCCACCCAAGGGTACCCTCTAACAAAAATTTCCAACAAACAGATGCATAGCATCACCACAAAAAAAAACAAAATTAAAGAATGGTCCGTAGTTTATCCTCATTGTGGAGTCAATCTTCTTCATGCCTAGTGCCTCTGGGATAAAACCTCTTCACTTGGTCTGCAGCCACCCTCTTTTTCAAGACTGCACCATCCAACTCTTCCAAAACATAAGAGCCTCCAGACGCCTGAGATCTGACTCTGTAAGGTCCATTCCATCTGTCAGCAAACATTTTGCCCAAATGACTCTCCAAACTTCTATTATAAACCAAAACCAAACAACCAGGTTTTAAGGGATTCCTGAGTCTATGAGCCAACTTCTTGTCCCAGTACCTGACTGATTGATTCCTAATCTTCATCATTCTAGAGTATGCCTTCTCTTGACATTCCTCTCTACATTCCAACTGTTGCATCCTGGCACAGAGCAAATCTTCTGTTGAGTACACATCATCCCAATCAATTCCAAGATAAGAGACAGCTTCCAAGTCCACTGGTAGAACGGCTTTCTGACCAAACATTAACTCATAAGAAGAATAGCCAGTTGTCCTCTTCACAGTGACCCTATCCGCAAATAAAACCAAGGGTAAATAATGCCTCCACTTTTCGGCACTATCTCCACACATATTCACCAAAGCATTCTTGATAACTTGATGGCCTCTTTCAACCATGCCTTCAGCTTCAGGATAATACGGTGTAGCCACTCTAACCCTAGAACCAACACTAGCCACAGCTTTTTTAAATTCGGCACCAAACTCTGGCCCACCATCAACAGTGATCAACTTCATCAACCCATACCTATAAATCCACTCCTTCTTCAAAAACTCTGCCACATTCTTGGCAGTCAAATTAACCAGAGGCACTGCCTCAACCCAACCAGACAAATCATCCCTAGCAACAATCAAGTATTTATACCTGCCCTCTTTAATATGGACAGCATCCAGACTGACTCTTCCAAAAACAGTTGATTCACCAGTAGCACAGCCCACCTCTTTAGGTTTCAAGTGACTTCTTCTTTGACATTCTTCACAAGATTGAACCCAACCCTGCACAGCCAACTTCATACCCGGCCACCAAAATCTGTCTGCTACTATTCTATAAGTCTCCCCAAAGCCTCTATGACCAAGGTCTTCATGCAAAGACTTCAAAACCAATTCTTGACCCTTCTTCTGAGTCACCACCACTTGAGGATTAGGATTTCTCCTTCTCATCAAGCGCCTTCCTGACACATAAAATCCAGGACTCTTCTTCTTGATTGCCAACCAAGTATCATCATCACAACTATCTGGCCTCTCCAAGGTCAACAGATATTCTACCAAAATAAAATAAAACCCAGATTGGCCCCAGGTCTCATCTTCAAAATCCAACAAAACAACATCCAAGGGTACAACTCTGTCATCAAAATCACCAGTGTGAACATGAGCCAATTAAGCAGCCCAACCAGGACACCAATCCTTAAATTTTGGCACGTCCTTCTCTTTCCACTGAACCTTGTGAGAATCCAGTTCACTAACAAAAACACCCTTTTCCAATTTTGAGCTGTCCCAAACAACAACTCCATCTTCATCAACAAAAACATCCTGATCACCAGAATCAAGATCAGATCCAGCCAGTTTAACCTCTTGGGGGAGGTCAGAACAATCATCCAGTTTAGCCTCATGGGGGAGGAAAGAAAAATCCTCAGCACCCTTTGTGCTGGCCCTAATCACTGGAACATCTTCGTCAAACTCTTCAGAATCAGAATCCTCATCTGTAGGTGGCCTCCTTGATAACCCATCAGGCATAGTAAAAGTTTTACCTGGTTTGTGTACCAGGTCAAAAGAAAAATGTTGAATAAATTCCACCCACCTAGTCATTGGAGCATTTGGAAGACTAGGTGTATTGATCATCTGAACCAAAGATTTTGCATCCACCTGAAGCTCAAAATGCTGCCCCCACAAAACCGTCTGTAGCTTCTTTAAAATTTTAGCTACGCCACACAATTCCAACTTAGGTTGAGAATACCTAGATTCCACCTCATTAAACACCACAGACTCATACCTTACTGGCCTAACCCTCCCAGTCTTATCCTCCTGAGACAAAACAGCACCATCAGCAATATAGCTTGAGTCCACTGCCAGATAAATCTTTCCAGCACCAACACTATAATCCAACTTGTGAAGAATTATATCTTCACCAACAACCTTTTTCAGCTTCTGAAAAGCCTCTTCACACTCTTCCGTCCATTCCCAATCTGCATCTTTTCTGGTCAACCTTCTTAAAGGTGAAGCCAACAAAGAAAAGTCCTTAATGAAAATCCTGACATATACACATACACCCAAAAATCCTCTGACTTCAGTAGTATTTTTAGGCCTTGGCCATGCCTGAATTTTATTAATCTTCTTCTTTGCCATAATCCTTCCCTCTTTACATACCACATGACCCAGAATTTCCAAAGCAGGAACACAACAACAGAATTTTGACCCTGAAATGGTCAAACCAGCCTCTTCAATCCTGAACAACACTCTCTCTAGAGTTATTGCATATTCCCACTCAAACCTCCTTATTCCAGGGTTCTCCGATAACACCTCATTACCATAATCAGTGGATGGTCCTTTAATTCCACCATCATCAATAAAAATACCAGCATGAGTAGGAACCTCATCCTGCAAAATCCAAGCCATCTGTGCTTGATAAACTGCCACCAAATTAGTTGCTCCTTGAGGCAACCTAGTGAGCTGAAATCTTCCCAAAGGAGTCTCAAAAGTTGTGAGAGGCCTTAAATCCGTATGTAGTTCCCTCTCATCATAACCACCCATAATATCACCCAAACCATAACACACCCTTCCAGCAAAAGCTTCAACAAAATCCTCTGCACTTGGCAGCATACCAGCATCCTTGATAGTGACTCTATTCAAGGCTCTAAGATCATGAACCACCCTCAACTTTCCATTCTGCTTCTTTACACAGAACACCGGACTTGAGTAACTGGATGTTGATTGTTCATATAACCCAGTCCTGACTCTTTCCCTAACAATCTCTACAAAATCCTCTCGAATAGCGGCTGGAATCGGAATAGGTTTGATTTGACAAGGTTCATGACAAACAACAGGAATCAAGTAAGATTCCCCATATGAGTGCTTCAATACACCCCTTTCCTCATCAACAAATGCCACCGCTTTTTCCCTTAGCACAATAACGTGCAACAACAACTTCTTTTCTTCCTCAGACAACCACCCATCAGGACCAAAATTAACAACTTTCAATCTTTCCACGGTCACCCTCGCCGTCTCTACAAATTCTGGAGGATTCTTCACCAAAGGAGTACAGTACGGATCTCTTGACAAAGGAGGTCTCTTCAAAGGCGGATTCAAACCCACAGGCATAGGCTCATTGACAGGCCTAATCTTCTGCGCTACCTTCTTATAATTTGCCGCTCCACCTTCAACTTGAGGGATATTCAGGAAATCTTCACCACCAGACCTGGAACAAAAACCGAGGGTTTCCCCATTGCTCACATGTGTGGCCAAGGTAATGTTTTTAAAAGGTGTAGAAGAAACCCTAGCGGTGCACAATTGGGAGGACTTACTTTTAGACCCCAATCTCACCACTCCAAAACTTTTCCGCAATTCCACATCTTCATCCTCACTTCCAACTTCCAAATCTTCAAATCTTGATTCATCTTCTGAATCACATCTTCTAAAATTGTGCAGTTTATCCTCATGCTGGAGGTCCAAAAATTGATCTTGATGATCATCATGCTTCAAAATTTTCTGCAGTTTAACCTCATGCTGGAGGCCCAAAAATAGATCTTGACGATCTTCACAAAAATATTTTGCATCTTCCTTCTTCATTATCTTCAGATTTTTTTCTTGATTTTCTTGAATTATCTTGAAATTTTTATCTTCTTTTCTTGAGTTTTCTTCTGTCCTACAAAAATAACCAGGGGTTTCCCCAATGCTCACAGGTGTGGCCCAGGTAATGTTTTTGAAAGGTGTAGAAGAAACCCTAGCAGTGCACAATTGGGAGGACTTACTTTTAGACCCCAATCTCACCGCCCCAAAGCTTTTCCGCATATCTTTAAATAAAGATATATAACCAATCTTCTTCTTTAAACTTGAATTATAAATAATTAAGAATCTTGAGAGAGAACAGAGACTTGATAAAAAACTTGATGAATACTTGCAGAGAAGAGAAACATTAAAAAGAGAAAGTTTAAAATCCACTTGGTAAATCTCCAAGGGAGCTGACCTACTACAACCTGGGATTTCCTCATCTCGGGGAGAGGTTGTAGCACTAGGGTGATCAGCCCTCATTACTCTAAAAAAGACAGACTCTCAATAGAGCCTGAGCCGCACTCCAAAAAACCAGAGGCAGAACCCACTTCCTTCCTTCTCCTGCAGCAGTCCATGCACTGGCACATTGAAGATAAACCAGGCCAAGTCTCCCAACCATCCTCTCCAGGGGATGATAACCTCATGTGAAGCCTCCTTTCGTCTTCACCAGTCAACTCCAAACTGATTCCCAAATCAAATTGATAACCTATTCTTGCCTGAAAATCCATCAAGAATGGCCCACCCAAAACTGCTTTTACATTACCTTTAGCAATGTAAAAATGAACCTTCCCTGAGGCTCCTCCAACATCTAACTTCACAAACTCTGAAGTTCCGACCAATTCAGTGACATGGCCACCAATCCCTCTCAAATTCCCACCAATACCAGTTTTGATGGGGAGGCCCATATGAGTTGCCTCAAACAAAGAAATCAGGTTTATCTGAGAACCTGAATCCACCAATGCCCTTGCCTCCCTGCCATTCAGAGTGACATTGACATATCCCAGAGGAGCAGAAAAATGAGTTTCCAACCCCTCACCAAACTTTTCAGCAGAATCACAAATGTATTCTACCTCACCAGAAGAAACCCTTCTCCTGGTCAACAACTTCTTCTACCTATCAGCCAACCCTGGACTGATAGCATACAATTCCCCATAAGATAGGGAAACCTGACCCTGGTTCATCCTTTCCAGGACAGAGTCCATAACATTAACTTGACCAGACACTACTGGCCTCTCAAAGTGAGCTCTTTTCTTCACCACCTTGGTCCTAGAAGATTCTTGAGGACCAGCACCACCAACAGATTTACCATTAACAGGAACCAAACCAGATCCCTCACCAGAACCTCTGACTCCAACAGGCTTTGGCAATGAAGCCAAAGGGACATCCTCCTCGGAGTCAGAATCCACCTCCATTGGCATTGGCTCACCATTCAGGTCCAATGCACCAAAACTAGGGGGGCCCATGTCAGCCATACCCTTCTGCATCTTGTACAGCTCCTCTTTTCTGTACCTCTTCCTAGCTGCACTCAGCTTAGGATCACCCTTTGAAGCATTTGGCTTTGGTTGTGCCTGAGAACTGCTCTTAGGCCTACCCACCTTCCCTGCTTCCACATCATAAACACCAGCCAAGCATTCACCACTTGACTGTCCACCACAAGAATACAACTCCAAACCACCAAAAGAAGTAGAAAAAGAGACCTTATTGACCTCCTTCCCCTTTCCCTTGACGTCCTCATCTACCTTAACAGAAGACTTCCCCTGATCAGGAATCTCCTCAAACCTTGGCCTCCTTTGATTGAGACCACCTCTTCTCCTGACCAAATCAACAGGAGCCTGCCCCTCACTGGGCTTCACAAAAGAACCGTCAGGGAACTTAAAAAACCTGCCATCAAACTCCACTTTTCCTTCAGACACATCTCTTTTCAATGCCCAACAATCATTGGACCTGTGCCCCCTCCTACTGCAATAAGAGCAAACCCAAGGATCACTCCTACCAGCCCTCCTTTCAAACTCTCTTGGCTGATAAGGTGCCTTATTAACCTTCTTGGCCTCCTGGACAAAAATGTGCAGCTGTTTTGTCAGATTAGCCAGCTGCTCCACCATTGGGTCCCTCTCCTGTTTGGGAACCTGCACCAAATTCTTCTCCTCCTTCTTCTCCCTAACTTCCTCTTCAGCCAAAGCTTCACTGACTTTGCTGACATACTTGGCACACCCCTCCTGATAGGTGTCCACAACCAATAACTTTAAATGGGCCTCAACAGCCTACTTCACCTTATCCAAGGCAGGCAACTTCTGATCCCCATTAGAAAGAGTCTTCATCAATTCCTTTCTTGACAACTCCTTCAACACATCCATCCTGACATCTCTAGCCAGGGCAGACCAAAAAACATCCTTGGCAGCATTTTCATGTGCCAGCTCCTCCACTTCCACCAAATATTCCACCACAGGATCAAACTGTAGCAGAAACTTCCTGTAACTATGTAAGTTACCAACATCACCATAAGATTGCCATTCACTGACAACCTTGTTCAAATCCACCATAGTGAACCTGACACCCCATCTATCCACCATTTCCCTACACAACAATTTCCAATCCCTCTTCTTGTAGCCAGACATGGCCACAATCTCCTTCTCCACTTCCCTATCACCAATGAAGAAGATAATCTGCTTCACCATGTCCAGGTAGGAAGCACCATCCACTCCAGCAGAAGTTTCATACTTCTCTAGAAACCACTTGACATCCTCCCCATTAAACTTGGTACCATCCCAAGTTTTAATCCTCACACACTCCCTAACCATCACAGAAGGAGGACCATCCCCCCCACTGACAGTCACCACAGGAATAGAGGAACCAGAAGCCATTCCTCCAGTCCAAAACACCAAAAAGAGCCAACCAAAGCAAACAGAGATTCCAAAGAACCAGCAAGTTCTACCCCACGTTGGGCGCCAGAAATGTAGACAATCCTATAGTACTAGCTATAGGCCTTGACCAAGGGAGTTGGAGAAAAACCAGAGAGAAAATCCCCTGTCCCTTTAGAAAAATAGAGTGAGATTTACTTGCTAAAATAAGTTGGTTCCTGTTTTGCTAAAGCTCCTGTTTAACACACTTGACTGCTTGATGAGCCAAGAAAGTAGTCCCCAGATAGACTACCAGACCAAAGAACTGAAATGTAGAACAAAGTCCACACCAGAGACAGCAAAGATACTTGATGTAGGCTGCAAATCCACACCAGAGACAGCAATAATACTTGCTATAGCTTGCAAGACTATAACAGAGAGAACAGTTGCCAAAGTTAAGTTAAATGAAGAACTCACTTGCAACAAACACAGCCAATTGTGGCCAAAAAACAGTGAAAACTGAGTGAGGAACAATGATATCACCTCCGGATGGTTGTATGATGATTAAGGTTGCCCCAAACTGTCTTATTCACTATGTACACACAGACCACTAACTAAGAGCCCATGCTCACCCACCAATCTGGCGCCTGTACCTGCCAAATTGCATAAAAAACCCTCCTGGAGCGCTCCCCAACCTCTTAAAACAGAGGCGGGCGGACCGCCTGACGTCAGAGATGCCACCTGAAGCGGCCCAGCCTCCCTGAAGCCAGAAAACCAATAAAAACCACTAATCTACTTAGAAAAATTAGCTACAACTACTAAAACCTTTAAAACACGGAATTTCACTATAACAACATTGAGACATGAAATATAGAGAAAAATTAGCTCTATCAAATGGTACTAAGCACTTAACCCTAAAACTTAAGGCTAGCCCGTAAAACACAAA
This sequence comes from Hemileia vastatrix, assembly GCA_030280995.1. Classification (NCBI taxonomy): domain Eukaryota; kingdom Fungi; phylum Basidiomycota; class Pucciniomycetes; order Pucciniales; family Zaghouaniaceae; genus Hemileia; species Hemileia vastatrix. The sequence continues at coordinate 11,772,510 of JASXTE010000008.1, read as the reverse complement.
AAACATAATTAAACAGCAATCTTTTATAAATGAAAAATGAGGAAATGACCCCTTAAAACTCAGAATATGAAAAATGTCTACAAGACATAAAATATAGAGAAAAACCAGGGCTATCCAATGATAGTACCCACATACCCGCAGACCCAATATCCACGGAATAAAACCAGAAAAATACCAAATTCCTTAACAGATGTCAATTAAGACATGCACAAACAGCGCCAAAACACACAACAAAGGCCCCTGCCAATGTTTGAAGACCACATCGGCTCAACCAGGACACCAATCCCTATACTTTGGCACCTCCTTTTTCTTCCACTGAATCTTGAGAGAATCCAGTTCACCAAAAAAAACACCTTTCTCCAATTTTGAGCTATCCCAAATAACAGCCCCATCTTTATCAACAAAAACATCCTGATCACCAGAATCAAGATCAGAACCATCCAGTTTAACCTCTTGGTGGAGGAGAGAACAATCATCCACTTTAGCCTCTTGGGGGAGGAGAGAAACATCTTCAGCACCCTTTGTACTGGCCCTAACCACTGGAAAATCTTCATCAAATTCTTCAGAATCAGAATCTTCATCTGTGGGTGGTCTTCTTGATAATCCATCTGGCATTGTAAAAGTCTTACCTGGCTTATGCACCAGGTAAAAAGAAGAATGTTGAATAAATTCCACTCACCTAGTCATTGGAGAATTTGGAAGACTAGGTGTGTTGATCATTTTATCCACAGATTTAGGATCCACCTGCAGCTCAAAATGCTGCCCCCAAAAAACAGTTTGTAGCTTCTTCAAAATATTTGCTACACCACCCAATTCCAATTTTGGATGAGAATACCTAGATTCCATCTCATTAAAAACTACAGACTCATACCTTACTGGCCTGACCTTCCCAGATTTATCTTCCTGAGACAAAACAGCACCAGCAGCAATATAAATTGAGTCCACTTCCAGATAAATTTTTCCAGTATCCCTTCCATAATCCAACTTGTGAAGAATAATATCTTCACCTATCACCTTCTTCAACTTCTGAAAAGCCTCTTCACACTCTTCAGTCCATTTCCACTTCACATCTTTCCTGGTCAACCTTCTGAAGGGTGAAGCTAACAAAGAAAAATCTTTAATAAAAATCCTGAAGTACACACAAACTCCCGAAATTCCCCTAACTTTAGTAGTATTTTTGGGCCTTGGCCATGACTGAATTTTATTAACTTTCTTCTTTTCCATAATCCCTCTCTTCTTACATACAACATGACCCAGAATTTCCAGAGCAGGAACACAAAAACAAAACTTTGAGCCAGAAATGGTCAAACCAGCCTCTTCAATTCTGAACAATAATCTTTCTAGAGTAATTGCATATATCCAAAAAAAATCTCCTTTTACATGGGTTCTCCTTCAGCACTTTATTTCCATAATCAGTGGAGGGTCCTTTAATCATCAATAAAAATACCAGCATGAGTCGGAAACTCATCCTGAAAAATACAAGCCATTTGAGCTTGATATACTGCTACTGAATTAGTTGCTCCTTGATGCAACCTAGTGAGCTGAAATCTTCCCAGAGGAGTCTCAAATGTTGTGAGTGGCCGTGAATCGGTGTGAAGTTCCCTTTCATCATAGCCACCCATAACATCTCCCAAACTATAACACACCCTTCCAGAAAAAGCTTCCACAAAGTCCTCCGCACTTGGTGGCATCTCCGCATCCTTGATAGTGACTCTATTCAAGGCTCTAAGATCATGCACCACCCTCAACTTCCCATTCTGCTTCTTAACACAGAAAACCGGACTTGAGTAACTAGAAGTTGATTGTTCATACAATACTTTCTTGACTCTTTCCCTAACAATCTCCCATCAAAATCATCCCTAATAGCAGCTGGAATTGGAATAGGTTTTATTTGCTAAGGTTCATGACAAACCACAGGAATCAAGTAAGGTTCCCCATAAGAGTGTTTCAAAACACCCCTTTCCTCTTCAACAAATGCCACCACTTTCTCTCTGAGCACAATAACATGAAACAAAAACTTTTTTTCCTCATCTGACAACCACCCATCAGGACCAAAATTAACAACTTTCAACCTTTCCACAGTCACCCAAGCAGTTTCCACAAAATCAGGAGGATTCTTCACCAGAGGAGTATAAAACGGATCTCTTGACAACGGAGGTCTCTTCAAAGGAGGATTCAAACCCACAGGCGTATTCTCATTGACAGGCCTAATCTTCTGCACTACCTTCTTTTACTTTGCAGCTTCACCTTAAACTTGAGGGATCTTCATGATATCTTCACCACCAGACCTGGCACAAAAACCAAGGGTTTCCCCATTGCTCACATGTGTGGCCCAGGTAATGTTTTTGAAAGGTGTAGAAGAAACCCTAGCAGTGCACAATTGGGAGGACTTACTTTTAGACCCCAATCTCACAACTCCACAACTTTTCCACAATTCCACATCTTTATCCTCACTTCCATCTTCTAAATCTTCAAATCTTGATTCATCTTATGAATCACATCCAGAAATCTATGCAGTTTATCCTCATGCCAGACGCCAAAAAATTGATCTTGACGACCTTCTTTCTTCAAAAATTTGTGCAGTTTAACCTCATGCTGGAGGCCCAAAAATTGATCTTGATTATATTTACAAAAATAATTCTTTTCTTCTTTTTTAATTATCTTCAGATATTTTTCTCGCTTTTCCTCAGTTATCTTGAAATTTTTATCTTCTTTTCTTGAGTTTTCTTCCATCCTACAAAAATAACCAGGGGTTTCACCAATGCTCACAGAAGTGGCCAAGGTAATGTTTTTGAAAGGCATAGAAGAAACCCTAGAGGTGCACAATTGGGAGGACTTACTTTTAGACCCCAATCTCGCCACTCCACAGCTTTTCCGCATATCTTTCAATGAAGATATATAGCCAATCTTCTTTTTTGAACTTGAATTAAAAATAATTGAAAATCTTGGGAGAGAACAGACACTACGCAATATAGGGGGTGGACTTGCTAGCAAGTCCTCAACCTGAACTCAGATGGAACTCAGATGGAACTCAGACTGAACTCAGACTGAACCCATACTGAACTCTACTTGAACACCCACCTAAAACTGTTCTGCTGAGTGGTGTTCATCCCTGATTGTATGGTTCCTTTATCAATAGCTCAATGTGTGTTCAATCTATGGTGAGTTTGGGTCCAAGGTTGCGGACTTGCTAGCAAGTCCGCCCCCCATATTGTGTGGTGAGATACTTGATAAAAAATGAAGAATACTTGCAGAGAAGAGAAACATTATAAAGAGAAATTTGAAAATCCACTTGGTATATCTCCAAGGGAGCTGACCTACTAAAACCTGGGATTTCCTCATCTTGGGGAGAGGTTGTAGCACTAGGGCTATCAGCCCTTATTACTATAAAAAAGATAGACTCTCACTAGAGCCTGAGCCACACTACAAAAAACTAGAGGCAGCACCTACTTCTTTTCTTCTCCTGCAACAATCCATGCACTGGCACATTGAAGATAAGCCAGGCCGGGTCTGGCAACCATCATCTCCAGGAGATGATAACCTCATGTGAAGCCTTCTCTCATCTTCACCAGTCAACTCCAAACTGATTCTTATATCAAACTGATAACCAATTCTTGCTTGAAAATCCATCAAGAATGGTCCACCCAAAACAGATTTTACATTATCTTTGGCAATGTAAAGATTAACCTTGCTGGAGGCTCCACCAATATCCAGCTTTACAAATTTGGCTGTCCCAATCAACTCAGTGACATGGCCACCAATCCCTCTTAAATTTTCACCAATTCCTGTCTTGATGGGGAGGCCCAGATGAGTAGGCTCAAACAAAGAAATCAGGTTAATCTGAGAACCTGAATCCACCAATGCCCTAGCCTCCCTGCCATTCAGAGTGACGTTGAAATATCCCAGAGGAGCAGAAAAATGAGTCTCCAACCCCTCACTGAACCTCTCAGCAGAATAACAAATGTATTCCACCTCCCCAGAAGAAACCCTTCTTCTGGTAAACCACTTTTTTTGTCTATCAGCCAACCCAGGTGTCAGTATAGTCTAGTATACAAGTATGATCTAATAGTGTTTATTTATGGTCCTACTACTTATTGATAGATTATTTAGTGATTAAACCTCAGGGGAAGACTAATAAAATAGTTATACTCAAATAAAACTCACAATACTTGGATTTAAATGTGTGCTAGTGGTGGAAAATAGATAAATAAAATATAGTTATAGCTTATATAGGGATAATATCAATTTATAATAGGCTTTATAATATATTTCTGAATGTTAATAATTGTATTGTAGTGTTTTTTTGAATTGTAGTAATTGAATGATGATAAATGACCGTCAAAATCCCTCCTTACTTATACCCAAATCCACTGGAGTGCACAGACCTTCAATCCAGATGATGTCACTGCTATCCCCGGAAATTAAAGCACTGTGAGGGCCCATCACCTCCCCATGGCGTCCACTTCAAGCAGATTCAACACCCAGACCTCCAGTAAGGACCCTCCATCACAATTAATGATAACACAGATCTATACCACAAATAGAAAATCCAGATAAAAGCAGATACCATAAAGAAACAGGTAAAATAAACAATCAAAAAGAGAGTTAATGAGACCCAAAGCATATAAAGGAAACAAATAAAATGTCCAAGCCCCCAATAACATCCCCAAGCATCCACATTAACCCAGATATAACCTTCCAACCCATAAATCCGTGAATAACCATCCAAAGAAGTAAATTAAGTTGTCCAAACTGAGTGTATGCGCCTGATATAGATGTCTATGCTTCTGTAGGCGTTGTGAGTCCACTGATTTTGTCCATATGACCTAAAATAAGAAGAAAAACAAAGGTTATAGGCTATTAAGGGGCTAAAACCCACTTATACACCTAAATATACATAATATACTGCATATTTCACTGAATATGAGATTTATGTATACATATAAGCTTATGTATGTTTATAATTGCTTCATATCACTTAAGATAAGTATATTATGACTTCATTAACACCTTAATAAGTATTATTAGGCTATGGATAAGCTATTTAAACTACTATAAGTTATATAATAGAATAATAATTATATATATATATAATATAATAATATATATTATTATTTTAACCTTATTTTTAAGATATAAGCTTAATTTACTTAAGGTTATCTTATTTTAAGCATAAGAAATACTCAGTCCTAGGGATATCTAGGCTGACACTGCCTCACCCAAAAAAAAACAATAAAAAAAATGTTAAGACATTTTAATTAAAACTAAGGAGTGAAATAAAAAATAAAAAATAAAAAATAATTTTTATAATACATATACTGAATAAACAGTATTACTTTGATTTAAATTTTTTCAAGAGATTTTTAAGATCAAAGATTTCATTTTCTGAAATCCACTGGTCATATTCACTTGATTTATTTTTAAATCTTTATAGATACTCAACTCCCTTTTCTTTAGTAAGGTGTCTCTTTTTAAGTATCTTTTCAATTTCTGTCTTTTCAACTATTTCTTCAGGTTGATGTTTATGCCTTCTTGATCTTCTTGGAAATAGAGCAGTATCATTAGAATGGTATGGTTTTATAAGTGAAATAGGAAATACTGGATGTTTTCTATCATATGGTGCATATAGAATAACCTCAACAGCATTATTACCAACCATCTTTTTAACTACAAATGGTCCAATAAATGGATCCTTCAATTTTAAATTACCATTTAAATTGAAATGTAGTGTTGAAATAAGGACTTCATCACCCTCTTTGAACATTTGTTCTTTATGGGCTTTACCCCATCTTTTCTTTTCATACTCAAACACCTTATTTATACATTCTTGAGCATTTTTTCTGCATAATTCTTGCATCTGAAGAAAAGACTTAGTACCTGGATGGATATCCAATCTAGGTAACTTATTAAAAGTTTTAGCAGGGGTATTAGGTACATAACCAAACCATAACTCAAATGGCTTTTTGCAATTGACAGAATGTACTGTACTATTGTATGAAAATTCTAAACCTGGGATAAGGGTTACCCAATCATGCGTGAATTTGTCATTTTCTTTAAAATTAAGACCAAAATCACAATATCTTCTTATCATATCTTCTAAAGTTTGTATCATTCTTTCTGCTAGCCCATCAGTTTGTGGATGGTGTGCTGTAGAAATTTTTAATTGACACCCTGAAACATCCATAAGTGATGTCCAGAACTCAGAAGTAAATTTAGGATCTCTTTCAGAAACTATTGCTTTGGGAAACCTGCTATATTTAACATTTGTGTCCACCATAAAAAAGCTAAGTCCTTTTCAGAAACCTCTTTGTGGGTAGGAATAAATTTACACATCTTTGTAAATCTATCTACAATTACCCAGCAGGAGCTATAACTCTTATGCCCTGCTATTGGCAAACTTGTTACAAAGTCCATGTTAATAATTTCCCATGGAGCTTTTGGTTGCTCAATTTGTTGTAATAAACCAGCTCTTTTGCCTGTTAATCTTTTAGATTTTTGACTAGAATCACATGCTTCAACATATTTCTGAACATCCTCAGACATGTTAATCCACCAAGCTGTGTTTTTTACTCTGGTCAATGTTTTATGGTAGTCAAAATGACCTGCCAATATATCATCATGACATATACTTAACATTAACTCCTTCATTGAAGGGGGAATCACAATTACATTACTTAATTTTTTTCTGTAATATATAAAACCATCCTCAATGGAAAATTTTCCTTTTTATAATGCCTCTTTATACTTATTTGGTAATGTTTTTATTAAAACATTCATTGAAGCATTAGATGGATCATTTAATATTGTAGTGAGTTTACTCAAGTTAGGATCTGAATCATAATTATCAAGAATTGATTGCATAAATTCATCCTCAAGATCTACAATATAAATGCCATAAATGTTAATAATCTCTGACTCAGGAACATAAGCAGGATTATCATCATTATTAGGCAGAGGTACTCTAGATAACAGATCTACATTAGAGTTCAAGGTTCCTGCTCTATGTGTAATAGTCAGCCGTCCTCTGTATTCTTGTACAGCTAATTGCCATCTAAACATGTGTCTATTAGGAGTTTTCATGTTTAAGAGTGACTTAACTTCACTACAGTCAGTTATTAACTCAAATTTTTTGTCTTCAAGGTAATAATGTAGCTTCTCAAGAGCCCATACTACTGCCAAACATTCAAGTTGAGTAGCACCATACTTCAATTCACTACTTCTTACAGTACGTGAAATATAGCAAATTACTACTTCTGAAATTTTTCCTTCATTAAGTTGTTTTTGATGCAAAGCAGCACCCAGACCAATAAAACTTGCATCTGTATATAATACAAAAGGTAATTAGAAATCTGGTAATCCCAAGATAGGAGCTGTAATCAGACATTCTTTCAACTTATTAAAAGCCTGCTGTCTTTCATTATTCCAAATGAAAGCTTCTGATTTCTTTATCAGTGTGGTCAATGGTGCAGCAATTGATTGGTAGTTTTTAATATATTGTCTATAATAACCACACATTCCAAGAAAAGATTGTACATCCTTTACATTATGAAGAATGCCAATATTCTTTATTTCAGCCACTTTATTTTGGTCTACACATATTTGTAATCCAGATACAATATGACCAAGCACTTTTAAAGATTCAAACCCAAATTTACATTTTTTCAATGCAAGGGCCTTTTTTTTCATCCATTTTCTGAAATACCTTCTTTAAATGGATTAAATGTTCATCATAAGTTTTAGAGAACACTATTATGTCATCAATGTATACCATTAACCATCCTTCAATCATTTCATTATGGAATGTTATATCCAATAACTTCTGAAATACTGATGGAGAATTTTTTGGTCCAAATGGCATTCTGACATATTTATAAATTCCCATGTGTGTTGTTATCAACAAAAAGTTCTGTGAGTTCTTTTCACCAGGAATTTGATGGTACCCTTTATTTCCATCTAGGCAACTTATATATTTAGCACCTTTAAGGGTAGCATGTATAGAGGCATTCCTTGGCAAAGGATAAATATCATCTACTGTAAATGTATTTAATGCTCTATAATCACTGCACAGTCTTGCTTTATCTTGTTCATAAAAAATTAGCACTGGTGATATTACACAATATTTTGTTGTGGTTTCAACCTTCTCAAGAATCTTCATATTCAATAACATCTTATTATTATCCTCTATGTCTTTCCTCTTCATTGGTGAAGCAGGGTATGGTTTCTTTTTAAGACTAGCAGGAATATTATCCATTTCACAGGTTAAACTAATCTTCATTTCATGATCATTTACAATGCCAAGTTAATTTGTACCATGTAAAAAATCCATTGGAAATGCTTTAATTAATTCCAAAATATTATTTTTCTTAGCTTTACTTATCTGAGTTCCAAATGATGCTTTTGAAATTTCTGTTTCCAGAAGTTTCATCTCATTGGATTCTCTTCCTTTACACGGGGAATTTGTTACTGACTCAATGTGTAAGACTGTGTTAAAAAATTTATTTTAAATTTCATTTTACCATTCATGCCAATTGTAAAATTGTTATTAGCAGGGTCTAATTTCACACCAAATTTAGTCAGAATATCATTTCCAATGATAAAACAGTTACTACAGTTAGTATTATCCATTACTACAAAGTCACAAGCTACTCTTACATAACCATGTTGATGTTTAAAGAAAACAGCATCTTTTTATCTACCAATGGGGTGTAGCACTGATCCAAAACCTCTCTGATTTTTACTTTGAAGTGGTTCAAGCTTAGACTTATATTTACTATCAATTTTCTGTAATGTATTAGTGGAAACGACAGAACCAGCAGCTCCTGTGCCCAGTACCAGATTAACATTTTCACCAGAAATGATAGCTGGAACCGTGATAGGTGTCATTCTAAAGTTATCAGCTTGTATATCCTTAATAATTTCAGCATCCTCAAAATTCATTAAAGATTCATTTGAGTCCATATTTAATATTGGATTTTCAAAGATGGATAAATCATCTTCCAACATACAGACTTAATTTTCATCACTATATGAGATATTGCTGTCATAATCACTTGATTCTTTACTTTTTTCAGTTTCAGTTTCAGATTCACGTTGATTTTCAACAATATTTATATTTTTCTCGCATGTTTGACCTTTTACCCAAGGTTTGATACACTTATAACAAGTATTAGTTTTATACTTTTTAGGTACTACAGGTGCAGTAGGTTTTTTCTGCTTCTCCTGAAGTGTTTTTGAATTCTGATTTTTTACAGGTTCAACATTTTGTTTATAAGTGGAATACCTTGATTCATACTTATGGTTTAAAAATATTTCATTGCAAATATTAATAAAGTCAGAATATTTAGTAACATTTAATGTTCTAGCTACAACAATGTCTCTGACAGATAGAGGTAATTTATATGTTATCTTATCTTTCCATAAGTTAAAATCCATATGAGGCTTAATGGCTTTTAATATTTTATTTAAACTCATTAAAAATACCATAGGTTTGTCACCATTCAACGGATTATACCTAGTCTTCTCATAAAGTCTCTGCTGAGTAAGCCTGAATTTAGAACCTCCAAATTGTTTTTCAATAAGTTGTTTCCATTCAGCCCAAGAGTAATCTTTACACTCACTCAATACAGCTTCAAACCATAATAAAGCAACATCCTTAAATAAAGAAATCAATTTTGATGTTATTTCTTTATCTGGTAACTTATATGAGAATTTCAAGTTGTCAATTCTTTGAATAAAATGTTTCCAATCAGAGCTGGCTTCCCCATCATAAGTTGGGTACTGATCTATCTTAGGCCAGTTTTTCTGATCAGATTTTATCTCACTAATCTTAGGTAAATTCAACAACTCATTCACTTTTGATAAATGGTCTTGTATTTCCTCCTGTACGGATTTCTGACTTAAATTTTCAGATTTGACACTACCACCAGATGGTTTTAATTTTGGTGGTATAGGAAAGGAATGAGATTCACTTTTGCCAATGAAAGGATTATTATTATATTGATTATAAAAATGATTATCCTGGTTCATTAGTAGATTGACAGTTTCAATCTCAAATTTAGTTAATCTTAGTAGCAACTTGAGAGACACTTTGATTTGTCTGGGCAAAAGATAACTTAGTTCTTGATTCAGTTTTCAATAAATGTGTTTCATACAATTTTTCTAACTCACAGAATTTGTTTGAAAGTTCATTATATTTATTACTCAATGAATCATATTTAAGAGTTAGAGAAAAATGTTCTTTCTCTAATTCTTTGTTACGTGTTGCTAATTGAGAAATTTTTAATGTCAAGGATTAAATTGTATCACTAGTGAGCTTAACTTTCTGTTCCTCACAATCAGTCATTCTATTCCACAATGCTGAAACAATTCTATGGACAGTTGGATTATTGTTAAAATATTCCATGTCTTCCTTTTTGATTCTCTCACTCTCCTGTGAACTTCTCATCTCACTAGTAGGTGGTGGCAACTGAGGGTTAACTGTATTATCATTATAAATAGTACTGTTATTGTGGACAAAAGACATGTCAGGTGTATCTACTCTAAAACCTAAATTTCTTAAATCCTCCTCTATTTTCTGCACAGATTTAACATCAATAGGATTACCTATATTTTAATTATCAGTATTGTGTTCAATCTGAGAGGGTAATCTACTTACCATGGGATAGATGCCAGTCCTGATTTTTGGCACTTTTTTCCTTTGTAAGGGTGAACTGAGGAAGTCAGATGATCTGGTGGATCCCTGTTGCAGCTGTGGCTGGTCCATTGTTGATGGAACCAGTCCCATTTCCATTTGTCTACCAGGATTTTCTTCTGGGAGTGAGTTGACCTGCCTGGGGTGGGGGGTTGCTGACTTGGCTGGTGTCAGCCAGGCTGTCCCATGAGCCCAGTAAATAAACATACAATTTATTGGAATTAAATAAAGACATAATAATTGCAGAGTATGCATTTAACATTAATATTATATTACATAATAAACTTATATTAATATTTTATTTATATAAATAAAGTAAATATTATTTTAATTTTATTATAAGATAATTTAAAAGTATTTAATTATATTCCATAACAAAGGGCGCGTTGTTTATTTAATAATTATAAATTAATTAATTAAAAACTTATAAGATAATTATATTCAAGTTGTTATCTTATATTGTAATTACTTTAATTAATTAAATTTAATTATTAAAATATACTTTTTCATATACTATTATCCATAATTATTGCCGCTGTTTTTTTGGACCCTTAATTGTGTCAATAAAAAATTAAATAAATTTTAATACTTATTTTATAAAATAGTATTTTAATTCTCAACTTAATTTAGTAATAAATTAATTACTTGTTTCATTTAAATTAATTATTTAATTACATAGCTGGAACAATTAATTAATTTCTTTATACTAAATAAAAATTGATTACATATTTTGTTGTGTCAAAATATTTTTTCTTGTTTCACTTAAAAACCCTTAAAGCAGACTGTACCATCTGTTTTAAATTATTTTTCTTATAGTTACTATGTCTCAGGCTTGTTTAGTTACTCACTATTTTTACTTACTGATTTGGGAATTAGTTGTGGGGAAATTTGGTTCTTATTTGGGGTTTTAATTATCTGTTTCATATTTTTCTCTAAATTTTTATGTTTCACTTATTCTTTTATTTTCTTGTTTCATCTTATTATGACTCTTGTATTTACAAATGTGGTGGCGCTTCAGAGGACCCATTGCCTATAAAAAGGCCTTGGATAATCCCCTGTAGTCTCATCACTTACTATACAAATCAAATCTGAACAAACTGTCAATATAATACGTTTTATTATTATTTTTATTAGCATTAAAATTCTAATTTAAATTCTATATAACTATTTACAGGTTGCTTTAAGTCTGATATTAATTATAGTGTTTGACATGCAGAATCCTTACTTTAAATAATATTGTCATTAAATAAAATCTCATTTTGTGTCATCCCTCAAGTAACTTGTCATTGCCTCTCTTTAAATCAATTATTACTCTATTTCTTTTATTTTCTATAAATCTTTCTTGCCTTTTTTTCCTTTCCTCCTCTTTTCCTTCTCCTTTTATCACCTTCTTCCAGACGACTGGCTGACAGCTGGCCTCACTTTAGCTCTTCCAGTGCCTGATTCATCTGCTGAAACCCTACCTTGCAATTGTTCTGCAATTGATCTACCTCTTTGAACATGAGTGATTTGGATTCTTCCAACTTCAGAGCCTGTTTGGCCAAGTCGGACAGTTGATCCTGAAGAGGAGACGTCTTTTTTATAGTTATCTTTTTTAAGAGGGCGTCCTTTTCCTCTATACTCATGTTTTCTGCCTGGGGGTATTGTTGACCCTCCATGGTTATGTCCTGGAAAGGTTTTGTTAGCTTTAGACCTGGTATTATAAGAAGGCTTTTCACTTAAACTGTCCTGAGGAGCACTCATATTGTTAAGAATGAGAATATATCATGTCTACAGAAAGGAAAAACTCTACGGAATTAGTAGACAAAAGGTATTAGCAATGTTATTACTAATAAAAAATCACTTGAGCTTACCCTGAATTTATATCTTTATTTACTTAAATAAAATATAAGAAAAATTTTAAAAAATCTGTTAAAAATATAATAATAAGTTCAACTAGACCTTTTTAAGAGTGAATAAGTAGCTTACCAAGCTTTAACCAAATACCAATTTAATTGGGTGTTATATTGGTGTCCAAATACCAAGTGAAATTGGGTTTATATTGGGTACAGTTACTACTGTAAATACCTAATTTTTATAATAAAAAATTAGAAAAATTACTATAAGGGTTCTTTTCCGCAATCACTGAGTTAAAATGACCCAATAATATGCAGCAGACCCAAATATTTGGTTATTTTGAGCTGTACTAAAGTAAAAATCACGTCCCAAGGCTTATACTAAATAATAAGTAAAATATAAGGAAAGACCCCCAATTTTCAGTATAGCCTAGTATACAAGTTTGATCTAATAGTGTTTATTTATGGTCCTACTACTTATTGATAGATGATTTAGTGATTAAACATCAGGGGAAGACTAATAAAATAGTTATACTCAAATAAAACTCACAATACTTTCATTTAAATGTGTGCTAGTGGTGGGAAATAGATAAAAAAATATAGTTATAGCTTATATAAAGATAATATCAATTTATAATAGGCTTTATAATATATTTCTAAATTTTAATAATTGTATTGTAGTGTTTGTTTGAATTTTTGTAATTGAATTATGATAAATAACTGTCAAAATCCCTCCTTACTTATACCCAAATCCACTGGAGTGCACAGACCTTCAATCCAGATGATGTCACTGCTATCCCCGGCAATTACAGCACTGTGAGAGCCCATCACCTCCCCATGGCGTCCACTTCAAGCAGATTCAACACCCAGACCTCCAGTAAGGACCCTCCATCACAATTAATGATAACACAGATCTATACCACAAATAGAAAATCCAGATAAAAGCAGATACCATAAAGAAACAGGTAAAATAAACAATCAAAAAGAGAGTTAATGAGACCCAAAGCATATAAAGGAAACAAATAAAATGTCCAAGCCCCCAATAACATCCCCAAGCATCCACATTAACCCAGATATAACCTTCCAACCCATAAATCCGTGAATAACCATCCAAAGAAGTAAATTAAGTTGTCCAAACTGAGTGTATGCGCCTGATATAGATGTCTATGCTTCTGTAGGCGTTGTGAGTCCACTGATTTTGTCCATATGACCTAAAATAAGAAGAAAAACAAAGGTTATAGGCTATTAAGGGGCTAAAACCCACTTATATACCTAAATATACATAATATACTGCATATTTCACTGAATATGAGATTTATGTATACATATAAGCTTATGTATGTCAATAATTACTTCATATCACTTAAGATAAGTATATTATGACTCCATTAACACCTTAATAAGTATTATTAGGCTATGGATAAGCTATTTAAGCTACTATAATTTATATAATAGAATAATAATTATATATATATATAATATAACAATATATATTATTATTTTAACCTTATTTTTAAGATATAAGCTTAATTTACTTAAGGTTATCTTATTTTAAGCATAAGAAATACTCATTCCTAGGGAAATCTAGGCTGAAACCAGGACTGATAGCATAAAATTCCCCATAAGAAAGAGAAACCTGACCCTGATTCATCCTTTCCAGAACAGAGTCCATAAAATTAGATTGGCCAGAAACAACTGGCGTCTTAAAGTGAGCCCTTGGCATCACTACCTTGTTCCTAGAAATCTCCTGAGGACCAGAACCACCAACAGATTTTTCATCAACAGGAATCAAACCAGATCCCTCACCAACACCTCTAAATCCAGCAGGCTTTGGAAATGAAGCTAAAGGGATATCCTCCTCCAAGTCAGAATCAACATCCATTGGCATTGGCTCACCATTCATGTCCAATGCACCAGAACAAGGGGGGGCCGTATCATCAATCCCCTTCTGCATCTTTTACAGCTCCTCTTCGCTGTACTTCCTCCTGGCTGCACTCAGCTTAGGATCCACCTTTGAAGCCTTAGGCTTTTGTTGGGCCTGAGAACTTCTCTAAGGCCTTCCCATCTTTCCTGCTTCTACGTAATAAACACCAGCCAATCATTCACCACTTGACTTTCCACCACAAAAATACAACTCCAATCCACCAAAGGAAGTAGGAAAAGAGACTTTATTAACCTCTTTCCCTTTTCCCTTGACATATTCATCTGCCTTAGCGGAAGACTTTCCCTGATCAGGGATCTCCTCAAACCTTTGCCTCCTCTGATTGAGACCATTCCTTCTCCTGACCAATTCAACAGGAGCCTGCCCCTCACTGGGCTTCACAAATGAATGATCTGGAAATTTTAACACCCTGCCCTCAAACTCCACCTTTCCTTTTGACACATCTCTGTTCAGATCCCAACAATCATTGGACTTTTGCCCCCTCCTGCTGCAATAAGAGCAGACCCAAGAATCACTCCTACCAGCCCTCCTATCAAAATCTCTAGGCTGAGAAGGAGCCATATTGGCCTTCTTAGCCTCCTGAAAAAAATATGTAGCTGTTTTTTCATATCAGACAACTTCTTCACCACTGGGTCCCTCTCCTGCTTAGGAACCTCCACCATATTCATCTCTTCCTTCTTCACTCTACTCTCCTCTTCAGCCAAAGCCTCACTGACTTTGCTGACATATTTGGCACACCCCTCCTGATAGGTGTCCACAGCAATAACTTCAAATGGGCCTCCACAGCCTCCTTCATCTTGTCCAAGGCAGGCAACTTCTGGTCCATATTGGAAAGAGTCTTCATCAAGTCCTTCCTTGACAACTCCTTCAACGTATCCATCCTGACATCTCTAGCCAGGGCAGACCAAAAAACATCCTTGGCAGCATTTTCATGTGCCAGCTCCTCCACTTCCACCAAATATTCCACCACAGGATCAAACTGTAGTATAAACATCATGTAACTATGTAAGTTACCAACACCACCATAAGATTGCCATTCACTGAAAACCTTGTTCAGATCCACCATAGTGAGCCTGACACCCCATCTATCCACCATCTCCCTACACAACAACATCCAGTCCCTCTTCTTGTAGCCAGACATGGCCACAATCTCCTTCTCCACTTCCCTATAACCAATGAAGAAAATAATCTGCTTCATCATGTCCAGGTAAGAATTGCTATCCACACCAGAAGCAGTTTCATCCTTCTCCAGAAACCACTTCACATCTTCACCATTAAACTTGGTATCATCCCAAGTTTTAATCCTAACACACTCCCTGACCATCACAGAAGGAGTACCTTCACCCCCACTGACAGTCACCACAGGAATAGATGAACCAGAAGCCATCCTTCCAGACCAAAATCACCAAAAAAGGCAAACCAAAGAAAACAGAGATTCCAAAGAACTAGCAGGTCCTCCCCATGTTGGGCCCCAGAAACGTAGACAATCCTATAGTACTAGATATAGGCTTTGACTAAGGGATTCATAGAAAACAAAGAGTGAAAATCCCCTGTCCCTTTAGAAAAATTTAAGTAAGATTTACCTGCTACAGTAAATTGGTTCCTGTTGCTAAAGCCCTTTTCTAACACACTTGACTGCCTGATCAGCCAAGAAAGTAGTCCCTAGAAATACTACCAAACCAAAGAACTGAAATGTAGATTAGTTTCCACACCAGAGAAAGTAATTATACTTGATGAAGATTGCAAATCCACACCAGAGACAGCAATAATACTTGATATAGCTTGCAATACTACACCAGAGAAAACAGTTGCCAAAGTTGAGTTAAATGAAGAACTAACCTTGCAACAAACACAGCCAATTGTGGCCAAAAAACAGTGAAAACTGAGTGAGGAGCAAGGATATCACCTCTGGATGATTGTATGATGATTAAGGTAGCCCCAAACTGTCTTATTCACCATATACACGCAGACCACTATCTAAGAGCCCATGCACACCAACAAATTTGGCATTTCTGAGCACCAAATTGCATAAAACCCCTCTAGAAACACTTCCTAGCCTTCTAGCACTGAGGCGGCCGGACCACCCTGAATCCAGAAAACCACCAAAAACCTCCAAAAAAACCCAAAATACTTACAAAAATAAACTATGACTACTAAAACCTTTAAAACACATAATTAGGCTATAACAACACTGTGACATGAAAAGTAGAGAAAAATTAGCTCATTCTAATGGTACTAAGCACTTAACCTTAAGACTTAAGGTTAGCCTGTAAAAACAAAAAACAAAATTAAACAGCAATCTTTTAAAATGAAAAATGAGAAATAATCCCTTAAATACTTAAAATAGGAAAAATGTCATCAGGACATAATATATAGAGAAATACCAGGGCTATCAAATGGTAATACCTACATCCCTGAAATCCCAATATTTGCCAAATAATTTCAGAAAAACACCCAATCATTAAACAATGCCATTTAAGACATATCAAAACAGCACCAAATAGACCAACAAAGGGCTCTTCCAATGTTGAAAGACCACAGCCTTTTTCCTAGTCACTGCATTGAGTTTTCTAAAATCAACACATAAACTAAGACTTCCATCTTTTTTCTTAACAAAAAGAACTGTAGAGCCAGTTGGAGATTTACTGGCTTGAATGAAACCTTTTTCTACATTCTCTAAAATATAGTCTCAAGGAACTTGAGATTTTTCCTTGAAAAAAGAGTAGGCAGGACCTTCCAACAGTACTTCCCCTATAAACTCTATTTGATGAACATAGGGTCAATAGGGTGGTAGCTTGTGGGTCTTAAAATTAAAAAACATCTGTGAAGTCATGGTAAACTTTGGGTTGAGTTGATTGAATGCCTTCAATATTGATTTGGTTGTCTTCTTCATCTTGGAAGAAGTCTGTCAAGGGTTGACCTGTATTTTGAGAGCAAAAATTGATTATTTTAAGGCTATTTACATCCTCTTTGAGTGAAGTAGTTGAGCTAGAATGGTTAGCCAAGTGCTCATTTAAAGAAAGATCAGACACTTTCAATACATATGGCAGAGAAGGATACTCTAGCAGGACTTGGTAAGACAGGTTGTTTAACTTGCTATAGAACTGCCATGATGAATCAGAAATATACTCAGAGCAAGAAGTTATTAATCCCTGTGACTAATCAATTTTGGTATTCCAATTCTGAAAAAATTCATGGACAAGAATGGTATTTTCCATTATTGGGCATCCAAGACTGTTAATTCCCACTCAAAGGAGGGAGAATTGGGGAATTTAAAAACCCATAAAACTCTCTTACTAACCCAATTTTTGGGTTCCTCTTATTTGAACAGATAAATTGGAACTCATTCAATATCTATTAATTTCAGCTTAAGTTTTTTTGCAAAAGATAAACTGATAAATGAAATTGAAGCTCCAGAATCAATGAGACAACTGAAGGGAATATCCTCCTTAATATGAATTAGTCTCAAATGGTTTAGGGCAACTCCAGTCCTTAGAAAATGGAGGTTATTTGCAATGGGAGAGATAAAATAGTTTGCTTTGCACACAAGTAAACTATTCACTAGTTTTTTGACTTGGAAACATTACCTTCCCTATCTTTTATTTTAGAATATTTGTCAAAAAAAATTTTACCCTCAAAATAAATACACAACCCATTATCTGCTTTTCCTTTCCTCACAGCTTCATTTTATTCCCCTATTGGCTCAATACCTTACTTATATTGCCTGGGGTCATGCTTTTGGAACAAGCCTTATTTTTACCCTTTTGACTGGGTTTATTGTGAGATAATGATTGAGCTGGTCAAGGATGATTCAAAGAAGTACCCAATTTGACATTTGAAATATGAGATTTATTAGAATTTTGCCTTTGTTGAAGACAGCCTCAATGAATGCCATCAAGTTTGAGGGTCCTATCCATTATTTCCATCAAATTTGTCATTTTTTGACCATGAAGATTTAATTGGTCCAGAATCCTCAAAGGGAGTTCTTTTTAGAAATGATACTTTAAAGCTGCAACATTCCAACCTACTTGAGTTTTTAAAGCTCTATAATTTGACATGTATTTGGAAGCTCTCCAATTATTTTTCATTCAATGTAAAAATAATTCAATTTCGGCATCATTGGTTTCATTAGGGTTTCCAGGTAAGGTAAAGAGTTGATATTTGAAATTCTCCCAGTTTTTAATGAGTAAATGGTTTTTTTAGAAGAAAGCATGAGAAAATATGGGTCAAAAAATTGTGATGCTTCCCAGATAAGAGTGATGAGGCATAAATTAACTTAGAGAAATTAGGGTTAACGTTTTGAGGGTCATTATGGAACAATAATTTTCAGGTGTGCAAAATTGGTCTCAATATGTTGTGATGCTCTACATCAAATCTCTCTGGAGATTTTATTGAATGAGGTTTAAATTTAGAGCCCTACAAAGGAGAAGGATTAGAAATTGATTTCACTAATAACTTTATGAAATATTCCATTGAAATAGATGGGTCAGGTTCAGAGGTTTGACTTAAAGGGTTGGTAGCTGGGGCAGACGGTGCCTCATGCATAGTATCCTCGACTTCTTCTTCCTCATTAGAATCTTTGAAATCATGAGGTATTCAACTACAAGAAATTAAAGGGTGAACTTCCAGCTATTCTCCCCCTTTGAGATGGTTAGGAAATGTTCAGGAAATGGTTGGGCGTAGGTTGGTAAAACTTTGGAAAATCTGATTAAAAGAATTGAAACAGAAATTAGTCATAGATTGAACCCAGATTTACTCTTAATTGAATTCATCTTGATAAGTGCAATGAAGTTAAATTGAAAATCAATTCATCCCAGGTTGATCAAAGGTTAAGCATTGAGTTTAATGGGTTATATTATTCAAGCTACTTCTTTAAATATATAGTTTAATTGCAGGTAGTATTCATTATAAAAATTCCCTCATTATTAATAAAAACATCTAATGATGACACATCATGTCATTTCTAGGTGCTTCCAATGAAAGGATGACTTTAATTTAGTGATAAGTTGAATATAAAGAGCTCATGAGATCTATCTAATAATGGAAAAACATTTACTGCAGAAAAATGTTCATTGGTAAGGAGGATAATTTTAGAATTAATGTTTGTCTGGATGTAAATATGTGAAACATAGCTTTTATCAATTATAAAAGTGTCCTTCAGGTGGAAAATTTATGTAATTTGTATGACATTATCTGTTTTACTAGCCTTGTTAATTCAATGTTGGCTAAAAATGAAATTAAATTATCACAGACTTGGTCAAAAGTGTCCTTCTGAAGGACAGTCTTTTTCTGAGAAGGACACTTTTATCATGCATAAAAGATAGATAGGTATACATATAATACCTATATGATATGCATTATAAAAATTTGTTTCTCAGCAATGGACTGTCCTTTAGAAGGACACATTTGGCCAAGTGTATAACACCTTCAATTTTATGGTTAGTCAATTTTTGAGTAACAAGGCAAGTAAAAGTGCTCATTTTATACACAGTACCTAAAGTGTCAATGTGATAGATGGTCCAACACTGAGAATAAAATTTTATAAAGCAGAAAAGGAGGAATTATTATTTATAATATCTATATAATAGGCAATATAAAATTGTCCTTCTCAGTACCAGACTATCTTTAAGTGAACAATTGTAAAAAATTCTGAGGCACATTCACTTTTATGTGTAAGCAATAATCTAATACCATGGACTTTAGAAAACTTCATATCATCTAATTACACATTACCTAAAGTTTCCTCCTGAACAATGGTCTGTTTCTGAGAAGGACACTTTTATATTGCATAAAAGATACATATGTATACCTATAATACCTAGATGATATGAATTATAAAATTTTCCTTCTCAGAAATTGACCATTGCTCACGGGGACACTTTAGGCAGTGTGTAATTAGATGGAATAAGGTTTTTTAAAGGCCATGGTGTTATGATTATTGTCTAAACATAAAATAAAAGGTGAAACTTACTTGTTAAAAATTATGCACTTGAAAGATGGTCTGTTGCTGAAAATAACACTTTTATGATGCATATCATCTAGGTATTATAAATTACCATTATAATTTTCAAAAAGTATAAAAGTGTCTTTCTCAGTAATGGACTGTTTCTGAGGTGAATACTTTAGGTACTGTAAATGACATGAGCTCTTTTAATAGACTTGGTAATTGAACATTGGTTAAAAATTAAATGGAAGGTGTTACAGAATTGGTCAAGTGTCCTTTTGAAAGACAGTAAAACACTGACAAGGACACTTAAATAATGCATAAAAAATAGATATTTATACATAGAATACCTAAATAATATGCATTATAGAAGTGTCCTTCTGAGTGCTGGAACATCCTTCAAAAGGACACTTTTGACCAAGTTTGAAACACCTTCACTTTTATGGTTAGTCAACAATTGAATACCATGGAAATTAAGAAAAAACTTATCATCTTCATGCACAGAACCTAAAGTATCCACCTGAGAAATTGTCTGTTGCTGAGAAGGACACTTTTACAGCTTGAAATACCCATGTTTCACATACTTATAGATTTAGTGATATGCTTTATGAAATTGCCTTCCACAGCATCAGCCAATGCTCAGAAAGACAATTGGTGTCATTTAAAGACAGATAACACAGTTTATTTTTAATTTTGTTTAAAATAATAATCTAATATTTGAAAAATGGATTCTATTAAATTATTATTATTCAAGGTAAAACATTTTGGCCAACACCTTTGGAACAAAAATAATACAAACTAAAAAATTAATAACATAATGGAAAGTATATTTCAACACCCAATTATTATTATTAAAAGAATAACATTAAGAAATAGGAATATATAAAAAGAAGGAACAATAATTTCATAAAACATAATTAATATATTGAGATGCCAAACATTCTTTTATTAGGGGGTATCAGTTCTGGCAAATCCACACTTAACTTAAATATGGATTTCAAACCAAATCAGCACTTAAATTTTCCAAAAAAGTTACTTATTTCAAAAGTGGGAGTCAGTTATGAACCCAAATCAGCACTTTTTCCAAAGTTGTTTTTCACAACCATATGTTGGCCACATCATCACTTCCTTGCCCACATCATCCCTGTAACATGTGACACTTAGACCTCAATGCTCTTATAAATCCTCAGCACACACCCCTCACTGAGATTTGAAACATTTGATTGTGAAATTTTAACCAGGCATGTTTTTTTCCTTCTTTTTTTATGTTTCCAGCCTCCCCAAATCAGATGTTCACCTTCATCAAAGGTCCATTTCTTTTTGTTGATGGAAAATGAAGTAAAAAAGAAAACAAAAGGGAGAATTGAAATCAATTGTAAGAAAATGAAGGAGAGGCTCAAAAGTTATCAATCAAAATATAAAAAGGCTGATTTTTCTTCCACTTCCACTGGCTTTGGTATTGATGATTATAATTTGGAGAATGGAATTTCTACTGTTTCCAAAAATCTCAATGACATGTATCTTCACTATGAGGAAATGAATACTCTTTTCTGTTCCTTATTTAATAGTTACTTTCAATCTTATCAAAAATAGTTATATCATGAGATTCTTATAACACCATTTTTCCTTACTGGACTCTAAAATATTGCACTTTTGGAATTTCAGATGGTAAAATAATACCAACACCTGTGCATAAATCCTCATCACCAACATAATTTTTTCACCTCACCACCAATTTGCATTTCTAAATAAAGCTAATCCAACCAGATTCTATATCTGTTTAAAAAATTTGGAAATACCCTCCTCTGAATTTTATTGAAGCAAGGGGTGGGTATCACCAAATTTTTTCCAAGTCATCAATATTCCATGTCAGATTTGAAAATTCGGCAATACCCTCTCCTGCATTTTATTGAAGTAAGGGGTGAAGTCACCAAAATTTAATATAATTCTATAAATTAATAAATATGATAAATAAAATTTACTAGTTTTAAAGTAATGAAAATTCCTCAAGCCAAAATGCAGACCAAGTCTAGAAACTTACTTTGGGACTTACCACAGGTATAGGCAAGATGAACCATATGAAACAATTTAATTTTATCATGATTAGATTTTATACAACACAAGGTTTTTGGCTCATTAATTTAGTTTAATAAATTAAAATATCATATTTATTTATTAAAATTTTTTGAAAGAATAAAAAATGTTTGATGACTTTCCAAGCCCCAAACTTTTTTTATCTACCTAAAGGTTTGTAAAATTATTAATTCCACCTTCTTTTTTTACCTTTTTGATTCGTTGCACTAACTTTTGACTGATTGTATAAGAGAGGAAAAAATGAGTGCAGGGTTAGACATATGAAGATGGTAAGAAAAATAAAAAAAACACACCTTGATGAAAGGGAAGAACAATAAGTAAAGAGAAAGGTAATTTGAGGAGTATGGAAGGATGAATGCATGATGTAAACATTATGATATGCATTATTAAATAAAAAACCTGAAATTTGGAAAGAAGACTAAAATTTAAAGGTCAATATCTCAGAAACCACTGAACCAAATTCAAATCATTTTGCTGTAAATGAAAGATAGGCTTGAGAAGTATCTTTAGCTAATAGGAAACTAGATTCAAATAAACCTGACCCTAATACTGACTCTGATTTTCTAAATTTCACAAAAACTTGAAACGTGATGATGAAAATTCCAACAAGAGGGAGATATAGGCCTAGATAATCATAGGAAACTGGAAGGATGAATGCATGATGTAAATGTTATGATATACATTATGAAATAAATAAGAGTGAAATTTCAAAAAAAGGCTCAACTTTAAAAGTTGACATCTCAGCAACAACTGAGCCAAATTTAAATTGGTTTGCTGGAAATGATAGATAGGCTTCGGATGTTTCTTTTGCTAAAAGGGCAGTAGTTTTAAATAAACCTAACCCTAATTCTGACTCTGCTTTTCAAAATTGCACAAAAATTTGAAAAGTGATGACAAGAATTCAAAAGAGAGGGAGTTGAAAGCCTAGATAATTATCAGAAAAGAGTTAAAGAAGCCTCATTCTCTAATTATGCAATTTAAAAATGTGAAATAGGATAAGTAAAATTTAGAAAAAAGGCTCAGCTTCAAAGGTCAAAATCTCAGCAACTGCTGAACCTAATTCAAACTTGTTTGTGGGAAATGAAAGATAGGCTTCAAGAGAATCTTCAGTTAAATGAAATTTTATATAAATAAGCCTAAAACTAAATTTTTATATAAAAACATGAAAGAAAAATGTCAAATTGGGAAAATAAGGCTCAACTTCAAAGGTCATTATCTTAGCGACCATTGAACCAAATTTAAATATGTTTGTGAGAAATTAAAGATACCATTTAAGAGAATATTAAACTAAAAGCACATTAGATTTTAATGAAACTATCCCTAATTCCTACTCTGATTTTCAAAATTTTCCAAAAAGTTAAAAAGTGATAATAAAAAATGACAACATGAGTAGTTGAATAAGCCCACTGTTATCCAGATATGAGTCCCACATATATTTAAGTATGAGATTTTTATAGAAAGAATGAGATATCATACAGACATGAAAAAAGGAGATGAAACTTACCTTGATTGAAAGGTAGGAAAAATAGAGTGAGAAATAGGGAAGTTGGAATTGGGGGGAAATTGAATATGGAGCAAGTTGAATGCTTAAAGAATAAGAAATTTATGTATTTCAATGACATGGAACTAAAAAAAAGTGAGATCTGAGAAAGTGGGAATGATGACCAAGCTAAGGAGTGATGAAGAGTAGGATGATTGAGCTAAAAAAAAGAAAGAAAAGAGAGAGAAGAAAAAAGGTTAATTTTACTTTTAAAATAAAAAAATAAACACTTACTAAAAACATTTAGATACAAAAAACAAAAAAAATTAATTAGAAAATATGTAAGTAAAAAAGAAAAAATTACTTATCTGGAGAGATGAGTTGAGAAAACAATTGACATCAAATTATTTGAGGGATGAAAGAGGAGAGGAGGAAATGGATATAAGTGTTGAAAGAAAAAAAATGACTTAAAAGTTATGCAATTGCAGAAAGTATGCAATTTCATGTTGAGTTGATGAAGGAAAACAAAGAGACTTGAAAATAGGAGACTATAATAGAAAATTCAAGATCAAAGTCAATACACAAATAGGAATAACCATTCTAAGGAGAAATTCATGAGAAGTCATGAAAAACTGTCTAAAACTGGGTACAGATAGGTTAAGAGGTGCTTTGATGGTGTACTTGGGGTATGAAGTAGTTGAGGTTTTTTTGGAAGAAGGTAAATTTTCCAGGCCATTTTTGATAAAAAAATAAAATCTACTTCAAGATCAGAATCAGGGTTGTAATCAGAGTCTAAGAGGAGATCAAGAGCTATGAAAGTCATTGCTTGATGTAGCTTATCACAATTTGAGAGTGAGTAAGTCATGACTCTTATATGGTATAGTAATTTAAATGATGTACAATGTTTTGAGTTATGAATAATTATGCTGCGGAGTGCTGTGTATGAATTGGATGATGCTGAAAAATCAGTGAAATGGGAATTTATGGTGAAATAAGCACTTTTGCTCGAGAAAGTGAATATTTGAGTGAAATAAATGACTTTTTTTATTTTAAATCCACTAGTGTTGGGGCTAGTGTGCTTCAGAAATCTGCACTTAAATAAGTGCTGATTTTCCAGAACTGAAACCCCCTATTATTATGATCAAAGTATAGCATTCTACCAGATGCATTTTCAACATGAAATCCAGCTATACCTCAGTCATATATAATAAAATGGTAAGGAAAAATTCATTAAGTTATTATTTGAAAAGAACAATATTATCCTATACATATTTAGAAACTATGATATCTGAATTTTTCTTTCTTAGCCCATTAATATGAATACAATTCAGAAAAAGTCAAGGACTTGTAGAAAAATAATTCTCAACATTTCTTCACATTAATAATTTATTTAATTTTTCACAAGTAACAAATGAACTGATTAACCAAAAAATACTCTAGATTTATTATTTTTGGGACATATAAATTAATATGCTTATTTTTTATATTTCCAGAAACCTAATGATATGTAAATTGAAACCCATTACAATTGTGTATATTCCCCTTTTGCCACGTTAGCACAAAATGTTTTCTGAATGTCATTCAAGTCCTTTCTGGAAACACATAACCTAAAATGAAAGGGTTAATCAAATTTCTTGTTAACCAGTCTACACTATATTTGTCAGGCTAAGATCAACTAAATGGACGTGAACTATCTTGAAAAGTCTTTTTCTAGAAGATTTAAATGGTCCTATATGAATACTGTAGTATAAATCCAACAAATAGTAAAATATAATTCAGAATAAAGGTTTAAGTAATATAATTCTCACTATTCTTATATGTGGCTTACAATCTTTTTAGTTGGTAGAAAAATAAATTCAATAATTTCAGATACTATTCAAAAGTCTTATAAAAGTACTAATTGATTTTTATTGTAATTTGTTTGGTTATATTGGATAAATTGAAGTGATAAAGAATGTAGAAACAAGACCCAAAAACCTCCTCCTTTTATGCACACTGAGTTCCCCAATAAATCCCTTAATATACCATCCAATACACAGTTAATGACGCCTCAAATCCACTAATAGACCTGCCCATCAACATCCCTAGTGATCCATGACATAATTAGACAAGTAACAACCGCCAAAAGCCTGTAATAATAAGGTAAATCCATCAAAATTAAAGAAAAAGACAAAAAGAGAGTATATGCGTATAAAACAATAATATAAAAGACTAAAGGAGACTTTTTAAGGTTAATAATAGCTTAAGAGTAAGGGGGATTTACTGTAGAAATGGAGGGGATAATCCTGACATTATACTACGTGAAATTCCCATCCAAAAATAACCAAAATTGACTGAGAAACCACCAAAAAACTTAAAACAGAGCGTGAGATGTGGGGTAACTACATGCAGTCCTTGGAAGGCGCTTGCACAGGTAAATCCTTGACTAAAATTAGGCAAATTTAAGCGTGGTGATGAAATAAGATGCCGAGAATGAGGTTATTAATGAAATTAGTGCATATAAACAAGGTCAATGCACTATTAATTAAGCTAGGACACTAAATAAGCGCCTGTCGCCTATTTTAGTGTGTTTCCCCACAGTGGGCGTAGAATGTGGGGTAATTATAGTGTGAAAAAGCTAACTTTGCTAAAAATGAAGCTATTCACACAGGAAAAAAGCAGGCAATATGTGGCCAGTACACAGAAGCCATTTCTGGCATAAAAAACACCAAATTTTAAAAGTGTTATTTTTATGCATTTAAATAGCCAAATCAATAGTCCTCAATGAGCCCAATCGATCTGTCAAAGCGCATTTTTGATATTCTCAATTTTATAGCACATATAGTCAACTTTTAAGTGAAATAAAGCGCATTTCTTGTTTTTTGCGTAAAACAATGAATATAACAGCTTTAAGTTTACTTTAAAATTATTTAGCCTTATACTTAAGGTTCTTAAGATTACCCTAACATATTCCAACTTAATATTAAGTACATAAGACCTACAAAAGGTGGATATATGCGTGTATATAAGGTGTTATAATGGCATTTTTTGTGTATTTATCATAATTTTACTTATGTATACTATTTGTGTACTCTTATTTATTGTTCCCATGTATAGTTCATGTGTTTAACATAACTTATAAGCACTTTTTACTCAGTCCTGGATACATACAGGCTGAAACTCGCCCACCCAAAAAAAACAGTAAAAAAAATGATAAGTTATACATTTTATTTATTTATTTGTAATTTTTAGGTATTCAGATTAACTCTGTAGCATTAAAGATTATACTTTAAAGAAATAAAACATAATAAATTATTATGAGTACTGGTTTTTAACCCCTCAGCTGGTTGAACAGCAATTCATTTCTGTTTAAAGTTTTTAAGAAGGGTGGATAAATTAGAAATTTCTTTTTCAGGTATCCATTTATCAAATTCATTTGATTTCCCTTTAAATCTTAGTAAATACTGAGTTCCTTTTTCTTTAGTAAGATTCTTTTCTTGAGTATTTTTCCAATCTCTGCTTTTTCCACAATTTCTTCAGGTTGCTTTTTAGGCCTTCCCCTTCTTTTTGGAAATAAGTCAGGATCATTTGCATGATAAGGTTTTAATAATGAGATAGGGAAAACTGGATGTTTCCTATCATATGGAGCATATAATATGACTTCCACTGCATTATTACCAACCATTTTTCTTACCACAAAAGTTCCTACAAAGGGATCCTTTAATTTAACATTACCTTGTAAGTTAAAATGTAGTGTTGATATAAGGACTTCATCCCCCTTTTTGAATTCACATTCTTTATGAGATTTGTCCCACCTTTTCTTTTCATATTCAAATCCTTTTTGTATGCATTCATCTGCATGCTTTCTACACATTTGCTGCATATGAATAAAGGATTTAGTACCAGGGTGTATATCTAACCTTGGTAATTTATTTAAATGATTTACTGGGGTATTTGGTACATATCCCAGCCAGAGTTCAAATGGTTTCTTCTCTGTGACAGAATGAGTTGTGCTGTTATAAGCAAATTCAAGGCCAGGAATTAATGTTACCCAGTCATGTGTGAATTTCTCATTGTCTTTGTATTCTAATCCAAAGGCACAATATCTTCTGATCATTTCTTCTAGAGTTTTTATCATTCTTTCAGCCAGCACATCAGTTTGTGGATGATGTGCTGTGGATAATTTCAATTGACAACCTGATACTTCCTTCAAAGATGTCCAGAACTCTGAAGTAAATTTAGGGTCTCTGTCAGAGATTATGGCTTTGGGGAACCCAGTAGTATTCATCATCTGAGTCCAACATAATAATGCCAAGTCTTTTGCAGATACCTCTTTATGGGTAGGGATAAACTTACACATTTTTGTTAATCTATCCACAATTACCCAGCAAGAATTGAAACTTTCTTTTCCTGCTAATGGCAAGCCAGTTACAAAATCCATGTTTATAATTTCCCATGGAGCTTTTGGCTGCTCTATTTGTTGTAACAACCCAGCTCTCTTACCAGTTAATCTTTTAGATTTCTGGCAAGAGTCACATGTTTCAATGTATTTTTGTACATCTTCTTTAATGTTTATCCACCAGGCTGTATTTTTAACTCTGGTTAATGTTTTGTTAAAGTCAAAATGACCAGCTAAGATGTCATCATGACAAGTACTCAACATTAACTCTTTCATAGAAGGTGGTATTACTATAACATTACTTAACTTTTTTCTGTAATATATATATCCATCTTCAATTGATAATTTACCTTTTTCCAATGCATTTTTATACTTTGGAGGCAAGGTTTTAATTAATGCACTCATGGAGGCATTTGTTGGATCATTAAGAATGGTAGATAGTTTAGACAAATCTTTATCAGATGAATAATTTTCTAATATAGTTTGCATAAATTCTTCTTCTAAATCCACTATATAAATCCCAAATATATGTATAACCTCATTTTCAGGTACATAAGCTGGGTTGTCAGCATCATTTGGAAAAGGACTTCTAGATAATAAATCCACATTAGAATGAAATGTTCCTGCTCTGTGAGTGATTGTCATTCTTCCTCTGTACTCTTGTACAGATAGTTGCCATCTAAACATGTGCCTATTAGGTGTTTTCATGTTTAGCAATGATTTTACTGCACTGTAATCTGTTATAAGTTCAAACTTCTGGTCTTCCAGATAGTAATGAAGCTTCTCCAAAGCCCACACCACGGCTAAACATTCTAACTGTGTGGCACCATACCTTAATTCAGTTTTTCTTAAGGTTCTGGATATATAACAGATAGCTACTTCAGATAATTTTCCATTTATTATCTGGTTTTGCTGTAAAGCAGCACCTAAACCTATGAAGCTTGCATCAGTGTACAAGATAAAAGGTAAGGTGAAATCTGGCAGTCCCAAAATTGGAGCTGTCATTAAACATTCCTTTATTTATTAAAGGCGTGTTGTCTTTCATTATTCCAAATGAAAGCCTCATTTTTCCTGATTAATGTTGTCAAAGGAGCTGCAATAGATTGGTAATTTTTAATATATTGTCTATAATATCCACACATACCCAAAAAACTTTAAATTTCTTTTACATTCTTAGGTATACCAATGTTTTTTATTGCTGCCACCTTATTCTGGTCAACACAAATTTGTAATCCAGATACAACATGTCCAAGTACTTTCAAAGATTGGAATCCAAATTTACATTTCTTTAATGCAATTGTCATATTAATTTCATCCATTCTTTGAAAGACTCTTTTCAGGTGATTTAAATGTTCATCATATGTTTTTGAAAACACTATGATGTCATAAATATAGACCAATAGCCATCCTTCAACCATTTCCTGATGAAAAACACTATCCGTCAATTTTTGGAAGACTGAAGGCGCATTCTTTGGGCCAAATGGAATTCTCACATACTTATATATACCCATATGTGTGCTTATTAATAATTAATTTTGAGAATTTCTTTCCACAGGAATCTGGTGGTAACCTTTGTTTCCATCCAGACAGGAAATATATTTTGCTCCTTGTAAAGTAGCATGGATAGAAGCTATCCTTGGTAGAGGGTAAATATCATCTACTGTGTATGTATTCAGAGCTCTATAATCACCGCATAATCTTGCCTTATCTTTTTCATAAGAGATCAACACTGGTGAAATGACACAATACTTAGGTGTTGTGTCCACTTTTTCAACAATACCCATTTCCAACAACATTTTTATATTTTCTTCAATATCTTTCCTTTTTGCAGGAGATTCTGGGTAAGGTTTCTTTTTTAGGCTTCCAGGAATATTATCCAAATCACAGCTTAGAGAGATTTTCATCTCATGGTCTTTGACCAATCCTAGTTCATTTGAACCATGAGCAAATGCCATAGGATATGATTTAATCAATCTCAAAATATTTTCTTCTTCAATTTTTGAGAGTTGAGGACTGAAAGAGGCCTTTTGGATTTCATTTTCCAATTCAACCATTTCATTGGTGGTTCTTCCACCTTGTAGTTGTTCTTCTCTAGGAGAAATGGTATACACTGAATTTTCAGAACATATCTTGAATTTTCTCTTACCATTCACTCCTATGGTGAAACAACTGTTTGCAGGATCTAGTTTAATTCCAAATTTTGTCAATAAATCATTGCCAATAATAATCCAATCACTACAGTTGTTATTATCCATTACTACAAATTCAAAAACTGCTCTTACATATCCATTATTATATTTAAAGAATACAGCAGTTTTGTATTTGCCAATTGGATTTAATATTGAACCAAAACCCCTCCAGTTCTTTGTCTGAACAGGTTCTAGTTTTTCCTTATACTTACTGTCAAGTTTCATTAATGTATTAATAGAAACTACACTACCTGCAGCCCCAGTGTCAAGAATGGCATTCATTTCTCTTCCACATATAATAACAGGTGCTCTGATAGGTGTTATTTTGTAAGTATCATGAGATACATCTTTAATTATTTCAGCTTCTTCAATGGAAGTTAAAGATGTATCTGTATGAGGTATAGCATCATTCAGCAACATTATATCCTGTTCTAATACAAATATCTCATTTTCATCATCACTGTAAGATATGTTACTTTTACAATCCTCACTGGATTCCACATTTTCATCTTCATGATTACTTGGTTCAGAGTTCTGGGAGGTTACAATATCATTTATTCTCTTCTTACACGTGTGACCCTTAACCTAAGGTTCATTACATTTGTAACAAGTGTTATTCTCTTGTCTCTTAGGGACAAGGTGAGCTGAAGGTTTTTTCTTCTCCACTGGTAATTTACTTGTAGTAGGTTTTACCACGTCAACACTTTGTCTGTAATTACCATACTTGGTTTCATACTTGTGTTTTAATAATATCTCATTTCATATGTTAATGAATCCAGAGGTATCTCTGATGGTTTCAGCTCTAGCCACAATAATGTCTCTAACTGATATAGGCAACTTATATATTATTTTTTCTTTCCACTCTTCATAATCCATGTTTGGATCCATAGCTTTCATGATTTTTATTAAATTCATTAAGAAGACCATGAGTTTATCTCCAGCATTTGGATTATATCTGGTACTTTCATACAATCTTTGTTGAGTGATTCTAAATTTTGGGCCACCAAATTGCCTTTCAATTAGTGCCTTCCATTCATTCCAGGAGTAATTAATTCCCTCACTCAATACAGATTTAAACCATAATAAGGCCACATTTGTAAATAAAGATATTAACTTTGAAGTAATTTCTTCATCAGGTAATTTGTATGAAAATTTTAAGTTATCAATTCTTTGTATGAATTGCTGCCAATCAGATTTTGAATCTCCGTCAAAAGATGGGTACTGATCTAACTTAGGCCAGTTCTTTTGGCTATATTTTGCTTCCCTAACCTGAGGAATATTGAGTAATTCACTTACTTTAGAGAGATGATCATTTATTTCATCTTTTACTGACTTATTATTCTCAGAGCCCATGATACTATGTTCATGTTCTATCATTGGTGTTTCATTTGCATGTTTCATGAAAACAGGTACTCTTGCTACATAAGAAGTGTTATCTTTTATTCTTTCAGTATTTTTCAACATGTTTTCTATTTCTATTTCCACTCTTTGTAACCTATCCTGTATTACAGGTACATGAGTTAGAGTGTCATTTACATTTGAAAAAGATAATTTAACACGTCCCTCAATGGTAGCCATAATATTCTGAGAGTGTTCTAATTTATTTTCTAAATTTCTAATCTCAGATTTTAAGCCTTTATTCTCATTGATTAATTCATTATTTGAATTTTCAATAATTTTAAATCTATTGGCTGTTGAACTCAATGATTGTGTTAGCTGTAATAATACCTTTTCTGTATTATTGTTTGACTCTTTTGAGAATGCTTCCAATTTTTCAATTCTCAATAATAATTTACTTATTATCTTTGATTCCATTGGATTTTCTTTTAAAAAATATTCTATTTTTTCTGTTTCCAACTCAGAAGACTCATCATTTGATTCCAATTTTATATTAATAGCATTATCCTGGTGATCAATAAAACTATCTACATTGTCTTTGTGCAAAGACAAGTTTAACATATTTTTTTCAAATGAATAATCTTTTAAATCATTATCAATCATATCCAATATTTCCTTATCAATCTCATTACCTATAAGTTATTCATTGTTAGGTTGATACAATTGATCATAAGAAGTTGGATGACTCACCAAGGTCTTATTCCATTTCCCCTGCCTCTCCTTGGCTTTCCCCTGTAAGGGTGACTTCTGGATCCTTGTTGAGGAGGGTTGTTGTAGTTTTGGGCGTACCAATCCCATTTCCATTTGCTTACTGTAATTATTTGGTCCTCCTCTTGGGCTGGAGGTGTTGCTATGGAATTGTTGGGTGCCACTGTTGGTGGTTGAGTCTTTATGTCCACTAGAGCTTGGTTGACTTCTATGAAACCTTGAGCTGCTCTCTTTTCCAGATTGTCGATCTGGTCCACTATATTGTTGACTCTTATTGTCAAGGTGTTCAGTAGGGTGGATAGGGAGTGAACTTATTCTTGTAATGTATTTTTTGATTTCTTTATTGAAACCTGCTTTAAAAGCTTTTCCCTTTCCTCCAGAGACATTGGCGGAGTGTTGTTGATTATGGAAGAGTCCTGGCCCTCCATTTGAATGTCCTGTAACAGGTCATTCAACTCTAGGTCTTAAGTTATAAGGTTTTGCCTTATTACTTACAATGTCATTGTTGTCACACATTTTCACGTGGAATTTAAAAAATTGAAAGTTTAGATATGAAAACTTCAAAAAGGAGTTTTATCAGTATTTATCAATACCACTGAAGACAATTTTATTGCTTACTTATTGGTATGAATTGAATCTTTAAGTGCCAAAAGACAAATATGCTTTTTATGTGGTCACTTGATTTAACTGGTCTACAATATGTAGCCGTGTTTTTATATTTAAAGAAAACAACTGTCAGTAAGATTCTTTCTAAATATTTAATGAATATTACAAACCAATAAAAAGAAAAGATTAATAGTCCTGTTTAAAAGAAAACAATTAATCAGTTTAATTGGTTTATTATCTGCAAAGATCACAAAATTAATTGGTCTATTGACAGACTCCCACTAACAACAATTTTATGTTAAATTAGTTGTAAAATTGTTGATTCAATATCACAATTTTATTATATAACAGGGCTTCTTTTTCTGAAATCACTTTATAAGTGACCCCAACTTGTTGTAATTATCCAAATATTTCTATAGGGATATTATTTACGTGTACCTTCTTTGAAATTTTCCCTTACTGGATTATAACAGAATTCTTGAGGAAAGGCCCCCACTTGTCAGGCTAAGATCAACTAAATGGACCTGAACTAGCTTGAAAAGTCTTTGTCTAGAAGATTTAAATAGTCCTATATGAATACTGTAGTATAAATCCAACAAATAGTAAAATATAATTCAGAATAAAAGTTTCAGTAATATAATTCTCACTATTCTTATATGTGGCTTACAATCTTTTTAGTTGGCAGAAAATAGATTCAATAATTTCAGATTCTATTCAAAAGTCTTATAAAAGTACTAATTGATTTTTATTGTAATTTTTTTGGTTATATTGGATAAATTGAAGTGATAAAGAATGTAGAAACAAGACCCAAAAACCTCCTCCTTTTATACACACTGAGTTCCCCAATAAATCCCTTGATATACCATCCAATACACAGTTAATGACTCCTAAAATCCACTAATAGACCTGACAATCAATATCCCTAGTGATCCATGACATAATTAGACAAGTAATAACAGCCAAAAGCCTGTAATAATAAGGGAAATCCATCAAAATTAAAGAAAAAGGCAAAAAGAGAGTATATGCGTATAAAACAATAATATAAAAGACTAAAGGAGACTTTTTAAGGTTAATAATAGCTTAAGAATTTGGGGGATTTACTGTAGAAATGGAGGGGCTAATCCTGACATTATACTACGTGAAATTCCCATCTAAAAATAACCAAAATTGACTGAGAAACCACCAAAAAACTTAAAACAGAGCGTGAGATGTGGGGTAACTACATGCAGTCCTTGGCAGGCGCTTGCACGGGTAAATCCTTGACTAAAATTAGGCAAAGTTAAGCGTGGTGATGAAATAAGATTCCAAGAATGAGGTTATTAATGAAATTAGTGCATATAAACAAGGTCAATGCACTATTAATTAAGCTAGGACACTAAATAAGCGCCTGTCGCCTATTTTAGTGTGTTTCCCCACAGTGGGCGTAGAATGTGGGGTAATTATAGTGCGAAAAAGCTAACTTTGCTAAAAATGAAGCTATTCACATGGGAAAAAATCAGGCAGTATGTGGCCAGTACACAGAAGCCATTTCTGGCATAAAAAACACCAAATTTTAAAAGTGTTATTTTTATGCATTTAAATAGCCAAATCAATAGTTCTCAATGAGCCCAATTGATCTGTCAAAGCGTATTATTGATACTCTCAATTTTATAGCGCATATAGTCAACTTTTAAGTGAAATAAAGCGCATTTCTTGTTTTTTGCGTAAAACAATGAATATAACAGCTTTAAGTTTACTTTAAAATTATGTAGCCTTATACTTAAGGTTCTTAAGATTACCCTAACATATTCCAACTTAAAATTAAGTACATAAGACCTATAAAAGGTGGATATATGCGTGTATATAAGGTGTTATAATGGCATTTTTTGTGTATTTATCATAATTTTACTTATGTATACTATTTGTGTACTCTTATTTATTGTTCCCATGTATAGTTCATGTGTTTAACATAACTTATAAGCACTTTTTACTCAGTCCTGGATACATACAGGCTGACAATATTGATGTGCCAAAAAATTATTTGACTCATACTTTTTCTAGCAATAAATATTTATATAAATATAAAAACATAGGGTGAAAAACTTTTTACCACTTTTCTAGTACTTTTTATATACATGGTTATGATTCTTTAATAATGGGTGTAAAAATTTACTTGATATCAGCATTCATAAAATTTTTTGATTATAATTCACATATAAGTATATCAATAATAAGGCATTATTGTGAATGTGTAAATTTTGTAAGTATCATTTATTATACTAATTGCCCAAAAGAACTGCTACTCACTGACAATACTTGATAATACCAACATATTCATCACCAAAAATTGGTTCATTTTTTCCACACTACCAACTCATGAAAGAAATATATTCAGAACCATATGTATATTTTTTGGCATAATTAACTCTATGCAATGGCCCACTTAGTTGAAAATATATCCCACCATAAAATGTAAATTTGAAGTCAGAACACAACACATCTTTTACCAGTGTTCAGACTTCAGGTTAACCAATAATTACAAGATTAAAAAATATGTAAAGTGTTTTCATTGAAAACAAAATCTTCAAGCCAAAATTTACTTTTGAGTACCACTCATAAATATTATCTATCATCAATATTATTTGATGAGTTAGTAACAGGAAAATTTGTGAATGACAACTTTCAGTCATAAGTAAATACAAAAATTAATCAAAACTTACCTTATAATAAAAGTAATTTAATAACATCATTACATTTTTTCCTGACTTGAATTAAATATTATCAGGTATTTTTGTTTTTCAATGGTCATAAAGTAGAGCCAAAATCAAATTGCACCATAATAAAATCTTCATATGCAAAAATATTCAATCTTTTTAAAGAGTAAAATTATTCTTGAGAATAGACTCTCGAACAGCTATATCACATACTCTTCAACCAAAAGTCATTTTCAATAATGAAAATCACTTTATAAAATTAAGGAATAATAATAAATTATGGGCACCCTCAATGCTTCTGCACTTTTTTTTAAAAAAGTTTCTTACTATCTCACCCATCTAGGGGCATGGTGGCATTGTAAACTAATAGGCTAGGTACAATTTAGGAGTAATAAACTTAGTGCATAAGTTTTCTGGGCAATTAACAGGATAACAGGGGGAGCTAGGTGCCTTTGGGGACACAGATGGGGTTGCCATAGGGGAAAGGGTAGAGGTTAATCCTCGAGGGGTTGTGGTTTTAATGGGCAGGATTTTCAAGAATGTAAAGGGAGTGCAATTCAGCAGCTCACCCAAGATAGATGACCTGGCACAATTGTAGGGCAGATAATGGGGAGATGGAAAATTGGGTGTTTGACAAAGTGTGGTGGGGTCTCCAGCCTTCATGCACATGTCCATCCACCATAGGTTTCTGAGGGATAATAGAGATACTGCTGGGAGAACTAGAAATTGACACCAGCATGAAAATGAGTATCCCAACCATGGACAAAGAGGGTGTGGTTAAAAGGGGTGAGGTGGCAAGGATTTGAACCTGCAACACAAAAGTAAGGTGAGTGACTAGTGGCCATCCAGGAAATGATCTAACCACATAGACCATCTTTCCCATGATTCTGCACTTATAATACCTTCTGTTAAAAAATGAGTGCAAAAATTTTTGTTGTTGTTGCTTGACCACTGTTTCCATTTCCCATACTACTAGTCAAGTATGAAAATCTATCAGTGAAATCACAAGTTTAGAATGCCACCATTAATTATGCAATTTTCATTTTCATATTGCATTCCAATTTTATGAATCCCAGTTGGCAATTCCATTTTGCATTCAGCCCCCAAACAAGAATTGAATACAACAAATGAATCTTCAACACAATTCTGCACATTGGATTTCAGGCACTTGATATCACTTACAAATTTTTTTCCTCATAAGCTTTTGGCTGAAAATAAAAATTAGTTGGAAAATAATTAAGTAAAATACTAAGGATATTCATATTCTACATTAAGTCAACCATATGTCAAGTTACATAGATAAGTCTTATAGTTGAAATTCTTTTTTTCAACATGATGAAGAATTTCTAACCAAAGATATGGTTTTTTTCAATAAAGTTCTTCATGTCATATTTTCTAATTATATGACAAAAGCTAAAGCTACTGTATAAAAACTGAAAATCATCATTTCTATTATCTGTTTTCAAAATTAAAGGTCACATGATTTATTTTTTAATTTTTTGATATTAGGTTAAATTTTAGATTGCATATGGATGAAGATTTCATTTTTCATATGCATTATGCATCTATATGAAATATTCAATATTCAAATGCAATATGAAATATGTAACATTCATTATTAAATATTCATTATGCATTATAGATCATGTATTATGCAATATGCAATATTTAGCTTTCAAAATATAATGTACATCATGTATTACTCATTATGTATTATGCATTTTCAAAAAAGTAATATGCATTTTGAAATATCCAATATTAAGAATGCAATATGACATATTTAATATTCAATATAGAATATTCTTTATGCAATATTCATTATTCTACATAGAATATGCAATATGTACTATGTACTATGTAATATGTAATATGCAAAATGGAATATGAAATATGAAATATTCAATATGCATGCTTATTCTTTATTCATAATGCACGAATATTTACACAAAATATGCACACATATAAGATACTGAATATGTATGAATCTTGAATATTTACTATGTATTAATAATGCATTTTGAGCACACATACATAATGCATATGTTAGACCAATCTGTGTTAAAAGAGGGATCAAATTTGGGTTTTTTTGGATCAACTTGTGCTAATTTTAGAACACACTGGGCTTCAATCAAGGGCAAATATAAGACTAAATGTGAGTATAATTTTTTTTCAATGTGGTACTTATGGTGGGTTCAATATATGGCATAAAATAGAGCCACAATGGAGTTCAACCAGGGAGAGCTGCTAGCAGCTCACCCCCCAAATTTCCCATGGTGTTTTCTTCACAGATTGAATTGAATTTTCCCTTTCCCATAGTTTGAGAGGTTCAAGAAAGTGAGTGCAGGAACTAGATTGAAATGATGGTGGCCTATCCCTGGTGCTAGCTCTAGTACTAGCGCCTGTAGGAGGAGTGCTTTGAATGAGTGCCATTCAGACTTAGCACATGAAAATATTTAATAGTGCAAATCAAAATGAGAGCTATGGAGGGTTATATTATACTGTCACCAGATGGCCTAGGCACAAGGTCAAGTATGTTCCTGAGAAAGTGAGATTGGAAAAGATGATTGAGGACTCATTTAAAGAACAGAAGAATAATTCAAGGGAGTGGTTCAAAAATGAGTTAATACTTCTTCAAGATAAATTAAAGGTAAATAAAAATTTAATTTACAATGCCACTTAATATTCAGGCTAATCTCACAAAGGGTTGGAACTCAACAATCAAATGTATTTAAGGAATTTTAAGATTTGAATGAAATTAATTTTTAAGAAAGGTAGGAAAAAATAATAGCTTTATATAAATTTAGCTGCTATCACAGAAATGTTATAATTTAATACTAAGGAATGTTGGACCAAATCCACCCAATTATATGGATAAATATCACTTACCCTCCAATGTATCCCACAGATCCTTTAACCTTACTCCTGTTCCTACCACAGACCTTTAATTACCCTCAGACACCCAATAACCCAACATTAAAAATATATCATCAATCCTAGCACTAATAAATTTTACATATGCTTAAGGTTGAAGAGTATAAGCATATGATTGACTAATTTATATTTAAGGTTTAGATGGCACTGTTTCTATCACAGTCAAATGGAGACACACAAAGCAAAATGGAAATTGATATGTAGATGTTGCTTTCTAAGCTTTGAGTAAGGATTTTTGTACTTATTTATGGATAAAGAAATTGACTTTTTCTTTGAGTGTCATGTGGCACATGACAATATAGACCAAATTCCAATTTATATTGTGAAATCAGAGGAGCCCGAGAATTGGGTTAGTAAGAATTTTTTTGGGATTTTTAACTTTCTGAATTTCTCCTTCTTCAAGTGGGAATTAACAGTCTTGGATTCCCCAAGGATTTATGATACCATTATTGGCCATGAATCTTTTCAGAATTGGAATCTCAAAATTTTTCAATCACAGGGATTGATAAACCCTTGTTCTAAGTATATTTATGATTCACCAATGTAGGTAAATAAGGAGTTAAACAACCCATCTAAACAAGTCCTACTAGAGGACACTTCTCTGCTAGATGTATTTCAAAAATCTGAACTTTCTTTAAATGAGCACTTGTCTAACCATTCTAGCTCAACTACTTTACTCAAAAAAGGATTCCAATAGCCTTTAAGTAATAAATTTTTGCTATATAAATACAGATCTACCTCAGAAGACTTCTTCAAAGATGAAGCGGAAAACCAAATAAATTTTGAAGCCATTAATTCAACTATACCCAAAGTTTACCATGACTTCATAGATGTTTTTTCAATCTATAAGTCTGCCAATCTACCACACCATAAACCCTAAGATCATCAAATAGAGTTAATAGCTCCTGTCTATTCTTTGTCAAAGGACAAATCTCAAGGTCTTCAACACTTCATCTCAGATAATGTAGCAAAATGTTTCATTCAAGCCAGTAAGTCTCCAACAGGCTCTCCAGCTCTTTTTGTTAAGAAAAGTGATGGAAGTCTTGGGTTATGTGTTGATTATAGAGAACTTAATGCAGTGACTAAGAAGAACACTTATCCAGATCCTCCTATGTCATTACTTCTTACTTAGTTTAATGGTGCTAACTTCTTTTCTAAAATTGATCTCAGAGGCTCTTACAATCTAATACGTATTGAAGAAGGGCATGCACCTTTAACTGAGATTCATACCAGGTTTAGTATTTTTGAATATTTAGTAATGCCCTTTGGATTGTGTAACACACCATCAACTTTTCAAAATTTTGTAAATGATATCTTTCAAGATGTTGTTGTCTATCTAGATGACATTTTAATCTTCTTGAAGAACCTCAAAAAACATATATAAAATGTCAAAATGGTTCTTATTTGACTTCAAGAACAACGTCTCCATTCCAAGAGCACTAAATTCAAACTCCACCTAAAATCTATAATTTTTTGGGTTTGACATTATCCACTGATGGTTTGGTAATGCAATATAAAAAGTTTCATAAATATTTTGGAATGGACTGAACCAAAAACTCTAAAATTCTTACAGGGTTTTTTAGGTTTTGAGAATTTCTATTGAAGATTTATAAATGATTACTCTTAAACTATTAAAATTCTTACTTCTCTTCATAAAAAAGATACCCCTTTTGTCTTAATAGAAATAGCTTAAAAAGAATTCTAAG
This sequence comes from Hemileia vastatrix, assembly GCA_030280995.1. Lineage (NCBI taxonomy): Eukaryota > Fungi > Basidiomycota > Pucciniomycetes > Pucciniales > Zaghouaniaceae > Hemileia > Hemileia vastatrix. The sequence continues at coordinate 11,731,916 of JASXTE010000008.1, read as the reverse complement.
AATTGAAAACTGTGTTCACCACAGCACCAATTCTTTGAAATTTTAACCCTAAAGCCTTGAAATTAGTTGGGACAGATGCTAGAAAATATGCTATAAAAAGGGTAATATCCCAATTAAATCGTGAAACATAATTTTTTTATCCTGTTGTGTTTGAATCATGAAAACTAATTTATGGAGAATTAAATTATGTAATTTGTGATAAAGAATTACTAGCTATAATTTATTTTCTTACAAAATGGTGCTCTTTTCTTCTCAGTCTTAATAGTTCTTTTCAAATTCTAACTGATCATAATGCTTTGAAATACTTCATGTCTTCCAAAAGTCCTTAATATAAATCAGGCTAGGTGGGCTGAGCTCTTATCTGAATTTTTTGTTTTACTATTACCTACTGCCCAAGAAAAAATTTTGTAGTTCCAAATATCTTATCAAATTGGGAGGACATTTATCTGCAGCAGGGGGAGGCATTTTCTGAAAAAACTCCTGCAAATGAGAAATAAATTTTAAATGAATCAATTTTTATGTTGAATCAAATTAATTCAATGAAAACACAATCAACTCAAAATCCATTATCCAAAATTTGAGAAGCTCAGTCAAAAGATGATTATTGTTTGGGAATTAAAGAGAGAATACTCTTAAATAAAGGAGCCAAGAAATTGAGTATAGGATGTGGTCTGTTAGTCCTGGAGGGTAGAGTAGTCATACCCAAAAATAAGGATATAAAGTTATGAATTTTTAATAGTAAATATGATTATCCGTTAGATGATCATTTTGGTGTTGATAAAACATAACAGTTAATAGTGAGGGGTTTCTTTTGACCAGGAGTGACCAGGGAAGTCAGTGCCTATATGAAAGCCTGTTATGATTGTAATTGGAACAAGGTAGCTTGACACAGGAAGTATGGGTTTCTTCAACCACTTCCAATCCCCTCTAAAATATGGGAATCAATTTCAATGGATTTCGTTTCTCAATTCACTCCATCAGATTACTTTGATGCTATATAAGTCATAGTTGATAGATTCTCTAAAATGTCTATTTTTAAAAAAGTTAATACTAGTGCAATGGCAGATGATTTAGTTAAATTATTTCTAGAATTTGTATTTTCTAAACATGACTAACTTACTGATATTATTTCAGAAAGAGGCTCCCTGTTTGTTTTTACTTTCTGGACACATTTTGTTGAAAATTAAATATTATGAGGAATCTTTCTACAGCCTATCATCCTGAAAAAGATAGGAAAACCAATAGAATCAACCAAATACTCAAACAATTTCTTCATATGTTAGCTAATTACCAAGAAGACAATTGGACAACATGGTTACCATTGGCTGAATTTTCTTATAAAAACTCAACACATTCTTTGACAAAACAATCTCCTTTTGAAAAAATCTATGGACAACATCTTTGATTCAATCAAAATCATGTAGGAAATAATCATCCTTCTCAACATTATCTTTGAACCATTTCACAATTTCAAGCTGAACTCCAATCTAACCTCAAGGTGGTGAAATGAAGGTATTAGGAACAGGTCTACAAAAATCAACAATCTGCTCCACTTTTCAAACTAGGAAATACAGTATGGCTTGACTCTAAAAGAATTTGAACAACTCAACCTTAACAGAAACTGTCATCCAGGATATACCAGGAGTCCAGTAAATGTTATTTTAATCTATTGGACCTGAAATAGGGCAAATAATTATGCATATTATGTATATAAATTTATATTATATTGAGTAATAAAATTATATAATAAACTTATGATAATATATTTAAAATAAGGGCTATATAAATTTTTTTACTATAAAAATTGTATATACAATTAAACAAGAATACAATACATTATATTCTATAAAAAATCAAAGCTTTTTTATATCTTTAACAGTTACAAATTAATAATTAATCAATTCTAAATTTATATTATAACTATAAATAATAAATTTATTGTAAAATGTAATCAATTAATTAATTAATTATATATATTAAATAATAATATTAATATCTTATAATCCATAAATGTTGGACACTTTTTTGACCCTTAATTGTTTCAGAAATTTATTAAACAAGTTAAACCACTTTATTTAATAAATTATTACTGTTTTACTCTAAAAACTTAGTAATATTTTTAAAATAAATACTTGATTGACTTAAGAGAATTATTATACTAATAGAATAGTATTAATTAATTACTTTCTCATTATTTAAACTAAATTAAATAATTACACTCTTTTTATGTGTTAAAACAGTATATTTTTATGTTTCACCTAAATTGGTTTTTTATTAAATGAGTATAAAACATGTTTGCTATGACCTGAGAAGGTGTACTACTACTAGTGCTGAGGCAAGCCTTTAAACAGGACTTAATATGCTAATACAGAATTGAGAATAACTAGACTGACTATGTTGAGGTTGCCAAAGGTTAGGGAAGACGGGGCTGACTATGCTAAGTTAGCAGTGAGACTAAAGAGTAATTGGATTACTATATAAGTTGTCCAATGAGGAGCACTCTTCAGTGCTTTTCCCATATAACCCCCTTATGCAATACTCACTCTTCTTCCTCTTTACAATGCATAGCCCCCATAGCGCTCCTCCTCCCCACCTCTCAAACAAATCCTAACACTACCCCCTCTTTTACCCTTCCTGCCCCCAGTGCTCCTTCTCAAACTCCTTAAAATTTCCCTTAGAACTCACAAAATTTTACATCAATTCCCATCTCCAACCCCATAGCCTTTCCAACGCACCAAGTACTGAACTTTTCCACTGTACACCCTTTTACAAGCAACCTTTTCCACCTTGAATTCCTCTTCTTTTCCCACCTGGATTGGTGCTGGTGGCTCTTCTGTGTGTCTGGGAATTGTATCCTCTTTGTGCTCTGTGAGAAATGAAATTTTATAATTTGGATGTACTTGCCTCAATGAGATTTGCAACTTCAGTTCATTAGTTGATTCTGATACCTTGCACTTGAATTTGAATGTCCCCACTTTTTTGTGATATAATTTAGTGCTAGGGCGCAATGTGGAAAGGAAAAGTGAGCTTAGCCAAACATTGTAACCTGCCTGTAGTGTGCAATGTTGAGTCCTCCCTTGATCATTATGATGCTTCATTTCTTGCTGGGATAACTTGAGCACTTCCTCTAATTCTTGAGGTATACTCAGTATTTTCTGAATCCTCTCTTCAGCTTCTTAGACTTGTAACTTGGATGGGGTACCAGTTGAGAATGTTGGGTGATATCCATAGCTATCATAAAAGGGGGAAATGCCTGTTGACACATGCATTTGGTTGTTGTATGAAAATTTAGCTAATGGTAGAAGCTGCACCCAATCATCTTGCTGATAGTTGATGAAATGACATGAGTATTTTTCAATTGCCTTTTTCACTATCTTGGATTGTCCATTAGTCTGGGGGTTCCATTCTGTTGACAATATGGGCTTAATATTTAGTTTTTAATACATTTCTTTCAACAACTTAGAGTTAAAGGTACTTCTTCTATCTGATATAATGCTATCAGGCAAACCATGTAGCTTACAAACTTTCCCCAGCATTAGTTCTGCAATACTTTCTGATGTGACCTTGGTAGTGGTTTCAATGAAGTGCACCATCTTAGTGCAGCGGTCAACTACTGTGTGAATAGTGTTCTTCTCTTGAGACTTTTGTAACTCCACTATAAAATCATAGGAGAGCTCTTTCCATGGCTGCTTGGAAATTTTTAGCAGAGCCAGTGGTGTTGTTTTTAGAATAACCTTGTTTCTTTGGCAAGAGTCACATGCTGCTACATATTTATGGATGTACATCTTCATGGATTTCCAATAAAATTTACACCTCACCAGCTCTATTGTCATCAAGGATCCTGGGTGCCCTGTCATTGGATAGTCATGTCTTGACTTGACCACTTGCCTCATGAGCTCTTTGTTCTTTGGCTCCACAGTTCTACAATTTGAATACAGCACCTCTTCTTCCATGTGATACTCTTCCAATCCCTTCCTTACCAACACCTCCTTTGACAGTAGTGCCCTCACCAGCTCCTGCACTTCCTCATGATCCCCCTGTCCCTTTTTTACCAAATCCACAAAATTAAAAAACCCTAGTTCTTCCTCCCCAAGGATTACCCCCTCTTCAATACCTCCCTTCAACAAAGTAGCACAAAAAGTGTGCAGTTGATCAAGCGCTGTGTGAAAATCAGGGCACTGAGATAGTGCATCAGGCTTGCTGCTCTTTTTTTGTGGGCCAAAATTAACATCAAATTTTATATTACTTAATAACTCAGCCCAATGCTCTTGTTGCCCTGTCAGCTTTTTTGTCTTCAGAAAAGTTTCCAAGTTTTAGTGGTAAGTATAGATAATAACTTGAAAAAAGTGAGGTCCTCCTTCTAAATGATGGTGCCAGGTCAGTACTGCTTCTACTAAGGCCAGTAACTCCTTGTTGTATATTTTATAGTTTAATTCAGCACATATTAGCATGAATGACAGATATTCTACTGGGTGTAACACATTTTCAGCACTATAATGCCATAATACAGTGTCTAAGGCAAAATCTGAACTATCATATTCTATAACAAATGGTTTCAGTAGATCTGGGATAGCAAGGATTGGAGCTGACACAAATTGCTTTTTTAACTGGTCAAAAGCTTTTTGTTGGCTATCTGTCCCTATAAAAATTGTCCCTTTTCTTGTAAGATCATGAAGTGGTTGGCAAATATGTGAATAATTTTCTATGAAGCACCATTTAAAATTGGCAAAGCCCAGAAAGGATTGAAGTTATTTCACCAACAGTAGTCTTGGCCATTCAATCCCAGCTTTCAACTTTTCATGATCCATCCTTGCCTTATCCTTTGAGATGATCATAACTAGGTATGGAATTTCCTTTTCTGAGAAGATACATTTTTCTGGTTTCAACCAAAACTATGCATCCCTTGAGAGCTGCAGGAAGTCCTTCACTTTCACTTGATGTTCCCTCATATATCTTGAGTAAATAAGAATATTATCCAGGTATACTGCTACATACCTCCCTATCCTATCCCTAAAGATGCTATTGGTAAAGTTCTGGAAGGTGGCTGGAGCATTAGATGGACCAAAGGGAATAACAAACCATTCAAAATGACCAAACCTAGTGCAGAGTTCCAGCTTGTGCTGATCTCCTTCCTTCACACGTATCTTGTGGTAGACTTCCCTCAGATCTAGGGATGTAAAAATCTCTGCGCCTTGAAGACTGTCAATCAGTTCATAGTTTAATGGAAGGGGGTACCTATTCCTTACTTTCAATGCATTTAACCTGCTGAAATTCATGCATGGTTTCAGTGGGCCATCCTTTCTTCAAGAAAGTATTACTGGAACTTTCCAAGGAGATTTTTACTCTCTGATGAAACCATTCTTTAGATTATATCAATCATCTCTTTAAGTGCTTTTGATTTCAGGATTAACAGTGGAATTATGTGGCTAAACTGAGGTTTTTCACCTGGAACTAGATCAATAGAAAAATCAAATGGTCAGTGAGGTGGAAGGATTTTGACCCCTTCAGCTTTGAACATTGGCAGGAACTCCCAATAAGCTTAAGGGAAAATTTCTTGGAGGCTTTTTTTGGCTTTAAAACTGGACCTTGTCTGAAATCTTGGTGGATATTTTCAACATTCCAGATCCTCCTCCTTGTTCAGGGCCCCCTAAAAGCCCTGAAACTTAGCATCAAGAGAAAGTTTCAGCTCTTGCCGCAAGTCCACTGATGATGATAAAACACCAGGAGACTTGAAAGGAGTAGCCAGGGGACAAATTCTTTCTCTGAACCATCCACCCTTTCATCTTCTACCTTTCCCCATCTTTTTTGTACCTTCTCCTTTTCATGGTGCACTTCATTTCCTTTCTGGCCCTCTTTGGCACTCCACATTGGTGACCCATCCCCAGCCTGCTTCTTAGAGTAAAGAGGAAGCATCATTTATGGCAGCAAGTCTACTGATGATAACAAAACATCAGGAGACTTTCTGGGATGGGCCCTTGACCTTGGTCCAGAAAAGACATACCCAGTACCATGTTGTACTGGTCCTTTATGTTTATTGCATATTCCTCTCACTGAGACTCCCTTCTATCACACAAGAACCTGAAAAAAACTTTCTCATTTGCCTTTCCTCCTCCACCTGGGGATCTTTCAAACATAATTGAACACCTAGGGTGGTCCTTTTTTTCTTTTTTCTATTTATTTCACAGTAAGAACTTGTTGGAAATAAGACAGTCTATGGCCACGCAGTCCAGCAGAGCTCTTACATTTGTTGTGGCATCAAGGTTCATTAAAGGCATGTTCAGTATAAAATGGTTATCATTCATTTTAATTGGCTTACATGCTGATAACTTCTCTACTAGATCTACCTCAACCTTTACCTCTAAAATTCTCAAGGAGGGAACAACCTTCACTCCCAAGCGCTGTCTTTTACTTGTTCCTTTCCTATGCTATCCTTCACTTCACTAACCCTTATTTTCCCTCTGCACTCCCTTTCCATATGACCACTGCTTACACACCTGAGACACAGTCCTTTGCTCATGCGCCTCTGATATTCATCATCCAATTAACTTTTCCTTCCACTAGTGCCATGTGAATTTTCTGCAACAATATCCATGTAATTTGGGTCCTTGGCACTCACCCCACTTGATGAGGCATAGCTGTGCCACAGATGAGCACCACTCCAACCATCTGTTTGTTGATGTGTAAAATTGTTGTCAACTTGTATGGCCAGTTCCATGAGTGCTTGGAGGGAGGTTGGGCAAGGGTTACTGTTTAGGAAATTTCTTATTTTTAATGAGAGCCTATTCCTGAAGTAAAACATGAGCACCCCTTCTCCCCATGTTGTGACATAGCTGTTGTGGCCCTGTAATTCTGACACATACTCAGAAACCAAGTTTCTTTGTAACAAGTGATTGAATGCATTCTCTGAGGTTTTGAACACATCTGGGTTTCCAAAGGCTACTTTAAAAGCTACCATGAACTGATGGAAGGTTTTTGCTTCCTGAGAGTCTTTGAGGAGCTCCTTGGTGTGTGGCCTCTCTCAGCATACCACCTCATCTGTGAGGTATGATATTGAAAACCAATTTTTTGCTTGCTTTTCTGGGAACTGATGTCCATTGAGCAGGACATGGAGTTTTACCTAAAACACATACTGATCTTCCCAGGGACCTCTTTTTCCATCAAAGACTTCTGGGACCCCAATCTTTGGACCTTTGACAAGTGGCGCTGGCGTGGGGGGTGATGCCTGTGCTTTGGCTTCAGCTTTTGCAGCATCCAATTCTGCTTCAGTGGGGCCACATTATGAGGGTTCTGCCTCTGATAGGCACTCCATAAGACTAGCATTCTTTTCCTGAAGGCGTGCCATCTGCTCTTAAATTTCAGCAATGAGTGCTGCATTGGGTTGGCCTGCAGGGTTCATTCTTCTTTAGTAGTGTGCCAAATGATATCAGAAAAAATTTTATGACCAAAGAAGGAAGACTACTACTATTGCTTACACTAGCCTTTAAACGGGAATGACTATTCTAATACAGAAGTGAGACTAACTAGACTGACTATGTTGGGGTTGCCAACAATGAGGGAAGACAGGACTGACTATGCTAAGTTAGCAGTGAGGCTAGAGAGTAACTGGATTACTTTACAAGTTTTTCAATGAGGAAGGCTCCACAGCTCTTGCCCCATTTAACCCCCTTATGCAATACTCACTCTTCTGACTCTTTACAATGCATAGCACCCATAGCACTCCTCCTCCCCAACTCTCAACCAAATTCTAACAATGTTTTAAATTCAATTTATTAATTTTTATCTGTCTACCACTTATTTAATGACTCACTAAATTGATTGTAAATTTTTGAGTTTAAATTGGTGGATTTATTGGGCTCTTACTCATATATCCTAGTTGATTGTGTCACCCTTACTCTTACATTTTATTACATTAGTTTTATTTTTAATTCACTTTTTATATACATTACTGTGGCGCTTCAGAGGTCACCTTCCCATATAAAGGCCTTGGGTGACCCCCTGTAGCCTGACCTTTTATCACTGATACTATTTACAATTCCTGATTTTTATTCTATATAAAATAGCATATATTATATTTTTGTTTTTATTTTGGCACTTTCTTCTCCTTAAAATTCAAATATATTATATTATGACAGGTTTCTTTAAGAATATTTAATATTATCCATTTCTATTTAATCAAAGTAAAATGGTTTACTCATATTAGTTAAAGAAAATATCCTCCTTCAAAGTTGTTACAGATCACTTTAATCCTAATCTTGTTGTTGGATCCTTTTTCATACCTTATTTTGAATTTGTATTTTCTTTTGTTCATATTACTCTCTTTTCCTTTCCTTCTTCTATTAGCTTTCTTCTTTACTAATCTCTTCTAGATGACAGGCAAATATAAACTATCTGAAAAGTGCTTGGCTCCATTTGAAATCAATTTTGAAGTCTCTAAAAATGAATTTTGATTCAAGTTACTTTTAAAATGGAAATCAATTCATTCTGTTTTTCATATATCTTTTCTGGTTAATTCTCAAAAAATATACCTGGGAAACAACCAACCCCCTCTGGAACCGGTTAAAGTAGAATATCATCTATAATGGGAAGTAGGTTGGATTCTTGATTCAAGAAGGGGAAAGGGGAAGCTTAAATACCTTGTGGAATAGGAAGGCTATCTTGATGACTTGAATAAAACATCCTGGGAACCAGCTATTAATGTTTCAAACACTCTTGAACCTTTAGAATCTTTTCATTTAAAAGATCCTCATAAACATAAACATTGTACTCACTTTTTTATCCTTAAATATTTTTCATTCCTTTTTTAAATCAAATCTTAAGTTTTCTTTAATTTTTTTTTCTTTCTAAAACCCAAATTAATTAATTAAAAAAAATTAAAATCAACATAAATTAAATTTAAATTTAATTGATATAAATTTAAATTTAAATAAAATAAATATTAATATTAATATAAAATAAACAAATTAAAAAGAAATTAAATAAAACACAAATCAAAATTTCTTTTCTTTGAATTTTATTACACCAAATTATGTTTCTATTTCTATTCAATTTCTTTTTTAATTCTTCTGCAACTTCAGCTTAACCTTGATTAAATCTTTTATCTCTGCCACTTGAATTCAACTTAAAACTTTTTTTTCTTCTATTTTGTTTTTTTCTTCTATCTAAAAAATTTTCAAATCATCCATCAACATCTTTGTAAAACAACTAAAAACCATCTATTCCTAAATTATCTTCAAACCAGATGTCTTTTTTCTTTTTTAATAAAATTTTATTTCTAAAATGAATTTTTCCCTTTTTCTTTTAAAAATATTCTCTAAAACCCCCTTTTTTTTCTCCTTTTTTTTATCTGAACTACTAAAATTGAAATAAAGCTTCAAGTTTAAAATAAACTCAAATATAATAAAATAAACCAAAATCCAGAAAAACAAAATTTTCTTTCTCTCTCAATCTCAATTTTCTTTTTTTCTTTTATATAAATAAATTTTCAATAAAATAAACAGCAAAGTAATTTAACAAATATTCAAGACAAAACTATATACAATTTTTATTTAATTTTTCCTTCCTTCTATTTAAATATTCTTTCCTCTATTTTCCTTCAAATCAAATCCTTCATTTTTTCTATCACCTTTTGAATTTATTTTCTACTAATTTCAAAAACCTTTTCTTTTCCAGCTAGAAACACTTCTCCAATATCCAGGAACTCTTTGGCTACATTATAAGAGGCCATGTCACCAATCCCATCAATTTTCCCACAAAGCTTTTTGACAAAAGTGGTTTGGAGAGCCTGACCAGGATTCTTCATCCAAACCTGATCTAACTCTTTCTCTCCATTCAAATCATTTATAACTGTTTTGGGATTTTCAATCATCAAAGGATCAGCTTCAATTTTTTGATTGACTTCTAGTCAAGGTTTAAATGATGGGGGTGACTACTGGTTAGACAAGAAATTCTTCAATGATTTCTACCTTCTAAAAACATAGAATAGGTTGGATATGAAATAAAAACACTTACTTTAAACTCAGGATCTACTTTGATGAATAAAGTAGGCTTGGTGGCTTAAACTACTTCCACCACCTCATCATCTTCATCTTTGAAAATCAGTCAATTTTGTTTTGTGGTAGGTTCCCAATCTGAAGGGCAGCCACCCAATATAAAATCTCCTTCCTTTCATCCTGATTAAGAAATTCCTCCATACCATCCACCACTGATTTAGTTTGAAGGGAACCTCCCATATTTCTTCAAAAATTGCCTGGGTCCTTAACAATTGAGAAAAATTTAGTCAGAGTAAAACTTCCTTTTGTGATTGCATTCTTCTCCAATGCATCACCAGCCACCCAAGGCTACTGAAAAAAACTTGCACTTCTTGCAAGGCCCTAGAGAATCTATGCTCTTGACACAAAAAAAGTCTATAGCTACACAAGCTGTGCAAGCTACCTTAAACTGCTGTGTAAGTATACTTCCATCAGCATGGGGATGAAGAGGAGTGGGAGTTGGATCTTGATTTTCAGGCATTAAAGTATATATTAAATTATTATTATTTTATCTAAAACACTTTATTAAATTTCAAGAAACTAGATAATATAATGTTAATTAAGAGTTCTCATGCTCAATGAATTTTTTATTTTATACCCAGGCCCCTGTCACACACCATATGAGACTTGAATTAAAAGTCAATCTTTTAATCCATAAATCAGTACATAAATCCATATGTGAAGCGCAGAAGAAACATTTACATAGAAAATAATTTTTTCCTTTATGTGTCTTTATTTGACTGTGCTAGCAACTGTGCTATTTAAACCTTAAATCTAAATTAGTCAATCATATACTTATACTGTTAAATACTAAGCAAATGCATTATGTATTAGTGCAATGGTCAATGGTATATATTCAATGTTGTGTTATTGTGTATCTGAGGGTAATTATAGGTCTTTCAGTAGGAATGGGAGTACAATTAAAGGATCTTTGGGGTATATTGGAGGGTTGGTGATACATTAAAGGCAGTTTATTGAAGATTTCAATGCAAGGAGGAGTTATCTATATGATTGGATGGACTTGGTTGGACATTTCTTAGAATTCAATTATAATATTATTGTGATAGTATTTGAATTTATATAAAGCTACTATTTTTTCTTACCTTTCTTAATAATCAATTTTATTCAATCTTAAAATTCGTAAATCTTTATTTGATTATTAATTTCAAACCCTTTGTGAGATTAACCTGAATATTTAGTGTCACTTTAAAAGCACATTATTATTTACCTCAAACTTACTTTAAAGCAGTAGTAATTTCTTTTTGAAATATCTTTGAACCACTTGCTTGAAGTATTCCCCTGTATTCAAAAAAGTCCTCAATCATCTCATACAATCTCAATTACTCAGGAACACCTTTGACCTTGTTCATAGGCCATCCAGTGACAAAATGAATGATAAACTGATTCAATAAAATCAAATCTCAAAGTTTAAGTTTTTAGTCTTCATAAAAAAAATGGTGGTTAACACAACTAAAGACATGAACACATTCAAAAATCAATTGATTAAATGTACCACAACCACACATGGCCTGATGGTCTTAATCTTTAAGAAAGTGAAATGCATAAATGCTTTCCCACATGAATTAATGAGATTATAAGACAAAAATGGCAATCTTTTTTAGACTCCATACCTTTTATGTCTACCTTAAATTTTAGAAGTAACAAAATCTTCTTTTATCACCTTACTTACCCTATTATCTAAGTCTTGATCAATTCTGAAAAATAAACAGCCAAGATGAGTGAAGTTATTACATGATTTCAAACCTAGGGGAGCTTGTGTTGTTTGATGACTGTCCCCAGAATGATAAAAAACTGTATCCATTTTTGTTGATTTTAATTGACATGATTCAATAATATACAGAAAAAAAATTGAATAGATTGAAAAAAAAATTTATAAAATGGAATACTCACTTATTTTAATATCATCACACAATGATAAACACAAAAAAAATTTCTAAAAGTGTACCAAAATAAATCCAAAAAAATCCCCAAACAAAGATGGAAAATGTAATTGGTCAACATGTGATTTTATTTTGACATGCATAAATGACTGATACAAATACAAAAACAATCATTATATAAACATTTCAGGTGCTTTATTTTTAAATTATGTAACATCAAAAGCAAAGCAAAGCAAAAAAAAATTCAACTTTTAAAGTTCAATATCTCAGGAACCACAGAGCCCATATTCAAAAATGTTGTTTATGTAGGAGCATTGCCTTCTTAAAAAGAAATGAGATTTGAATAAATTTTACCACTAAACCTGATTCTGCTTTTTTTTATTTTTTTCAGAATTTTACAATCAATTGAGAAGCAATAATCAAAATGATAATAACAGGGGGTTCAATAAGTCCAGCATTATCCAGAGAAGAGTCATATATAGATTTGAGTATGAATTCATGATAGAAAAAAGGTGATGTCAGATAGGCATGAATAAAAATGGGGATGCAACATGACCTTGATAGAAAGGTAAGGAAAAAATAGAGTGAGAAAGAGTGAAATTGAAATTTTTGGAGGAAATAGAAAATGGAGTAAGTGAAATGTATAATAAATGCACTATACAGAGTCCCAAAAAAACTTAAAAATTTTAAAAATTTTAAAAATTTAAATATTCAAAAATTTAAAATATTTGAGGAAATATTTGGTGAAGATAAAATGATATTAAATTTTCCTTTACTATTATTGCCCATTGTGAAACATTGATTTTCTGGGTCTAATTTTATTCCAAATTTTGTTGGAATGTCATTTCCCATTATAAACCAATTACTTAAATTATTATTCTTCATAACAATAATAGTAATAACTGCTCTTACATACCAATGAGTTTGTTTAAAGAAAACTGATGTAGAATATTTACCTACAGGGTTCAAGACTGATTCATATCCCCTCCAATTTCCTGAAGACACAGTTTCTAGTTTGCTCTCATAATCATTAACTATTGTTTAAAGTTGATAAAGATACAGCATTTCCTCCAGCTCCTGAATCTAATATTATTTCTGTATTTTCTCCATTTATAAAAACAGGGATGTTCATTGGTGTAATGACTATAGAGTTTCTTGTGATATCAGTGATTATTTTTGCATCTTCAACATTAGACAAAATCTCATTCATCATAGGTAAATTCTTATCTACATACTGGATAGCATTTTCTAGTACAAATATGTCATTTTCTTTCTAATATAAAATATCACTTCACATCTGATGATTCATTTGAATCTTCAGACTTTTCAAGCTGATTTTGTTCCACAAAATTTTTTTTCTTGTCACAAACATGGCCTCTTTTCCACTACTTTCCACATTTTACACAAGTATTTTTTGCATATTTATTTCAAGCAATTGGTGTAGAAGCTCTTTGATTTTTTCAGGAGTTTTATGTCCAGATTTTTTATTGTCATTTTGTTTCTGATACCTTTGTATGCTTTATCTTGGCTCATATCTATTATTTAATAAAACATTATTACAGATATGAATAAAAGAAGAAGTGTTATAAGTTTTTTTTCAGATCTGGCTACTACTAAATCTCTTAATGAGTTTGGTAGTTTAAATAAAATTCTTTCTTTCCATCACCACGCAATATGGGGGGCGGACTTGCTAGCAAGTCCGCAACCTTGAACCCTAATTCATATCTTTTTGAGCACACATTGAGGAAGTGATGAAACCATCATGAAGAAGTATTGAATTTACTTTGAACACACCTTGAAGCTCATGTGAACACAAATGGGGCTACAAGGGCTGGAAAGGCTGGAGAGAGGGGTGAGGAAGGGTGTATGGGGTAGCGAAAAGGTTGGGAAAGAGTTGGAAGGGAAGATTAAGGGTTCCGAGGCATTTTAAATGAAGAAAAGGGTCTGGGAGAGGTTGAGAGGGGTGAAATGGGGATCAAAAGAGGATGGAATACAATGGGGCTGGGAGGATAGCGAAAGGCATGGGAAGGGAAGACAAGCATGTGTTGATAGAATTGAAAGGGATGGAGATTGGTGCAAACAGAGTGTGAAAATAGGAGGATGAACTCTGTTCTTTGGGCGAAGAACAGAGTTCACTTCCATAAAATATTAGCTGAAACATAGTTTTCAATTCTGTAAAAACAGTTGTAAGTAATAGAAAAAGTCACTGATTTTTTTTATATGTAATCTGAAATTTTTTAATAAAATTATTGTATTTAAGAATTGCAATATTGTCAATCAATTTTTATTGATCAAATTAATTTAATAAAGTATTATTTTAATAAGCTGTTTCAAAAAATACTTTGCATTGAGTAGACTCATGGAATGATTTTTTCTGGCTTCCATTCAGTTATCCTCACACTTTCACTATGTTTTCAATATAGATCCATTGTTATTTGTGTGATACTTCAAGTGAAAGTTCAGTATTACTTCAGTCTGAGTTCCATCTGATTTCCATCTGACTTCAAGTTGCGGACTTGCTAGCAAGTCCTCCCCCTATATTGCATGGTGCATGAATCAGAATCTATTTTTGGATACATGGCTTTCAAAATTTTTGTTAATTTCATTAAAAAGACTATGGATTTCTCAGAAGAGTTTGAGTAATATTTACTTTCCTCATACAACCTTGATTGCACTAATCATAATTTTGAACCACCAAACTATTTTTCAATTAAGTGTTTCCATTCCTCCTATGAGTAGTCTTTTTTCATCTATAAGAAGATATTCATACCACATAAAAGCAATATTAATAGGTTAAGAAATTAATTTAGAAGTAATTTCTTCATCTGTTAATTTGTTTTATGAGTTTAAATTATCAACTCTCTGGAGGAAATGTTGCCAGTCTGGAGAAGAAATTAGAATCAAAAGTAGGATATTGATCTAAATTTGGCCAATTCTTTTGATAATTATTAAAATTAGGTTTTTTCAATAACTTATTCATTATTTAACAACTCTGAAAAAAAAATTTAATATATACACTTAATTATTCTTTAAAATATTCTGAGAATTTTCCACTTGAAATGTTTTATCTGAAACATTATCAAATGGCAATTCTTTTTTCTTTTCCTTTTGAAGACTTCCTTTGGATATAATCAATATTCCCTATATTCAATTTATAAAATAAATTTACATTGTTCTCTTCTAATCTCAATATTTGATTTCTCAATAATGGAATTTCAGATAATTTTTCATTTATATTATGAATTGATAAAGTGTTTCTCTGTTCATTTAGCAATATTTTTTCAGAGATAGAAGCCAAACGGGATTTCAAAGTATTTATTTGTTTGTTCATATTAAAAAATTAAATTTTTTAAAGATTATTTTTCCTTTTTACAAAGTATAAACTGTTTATTTATATCTTCAACAGCTATTTTCATCTTATGATAGACCTTATTTCTCAATATATTAATAGCATTATCAGTTATTTCAATACTTAACTCATGAGAAATTTTCAATTGATTTAATCTCTTATCAAATTCATGAATTAAATTATTCATTCTAATTTTTATTATCCAACTTACATTTAATTGATTATTCTCAAGTTTGGTATAAGCATCATTAATAATTTTAGATATTTCTTCAGGGCCTTTAACATCAATGCTATTATCTTCATTTGATAATAAAGCTACATAATCATTAAAAGATAAAGAAAACCCATCACCAAAAGTAGTTAAAACTGGAGCTTCAGATGACTGTCTATCATATTTCATTGTGTCCTCCTCCCAATTACTCTCACCTATATAAACTTAATCAGTATTAAGACCTGTTAACTTATTTGATAGGTTACTCACCAAGGTTTTAGATGCATACTGCCTTCTTTGTTTTTCTTCTTTCCTTTTTAAAGATGGCGATGACTCACTTTTGGAGGAGGAAGCCTTGAAGGACCTGGTTGGAGAACTTGGCTTACCTGGTTTTGATTTAAGATTCTGTCCCAATTTTTTTTAATCCATTCCCATTTCCACTTTTCAAATAAATTCATGTCTGATGGTGGAGAACCTCCTTTTGGGTAGATAAATTCAATGGGTTTTCTTAGAACTTGATTGTTGTTGTTGAAATATATCTTCCATTGGTTGATGATGTTCATGACGTTTTCTTCCAAAATCTCCAGCTTTGCTTTCAATTTTGTCCACTCTTACTTGTGGTTTCTCACCACTGAGAAGAGGTTTCTGTACTTTTGTCAATCTGTCATTTTTTTTGATTTTCAAACCTGGTGGAAAAATTCCTCCTATCCTTGTTGAGCTGTTTTACTTTGAGGGTTTGGAATCCTGAATGACTATGTCCTATGTTATATTTTCTTTGAGTCATATTTTTAAAATCATAAATACTAGCTCTTGAACTTATAATACTTTCCTTTTCTGCATTCATTTTACAGATAGTAAGATTGAATGATCAGAAAAAAGCAAATTTAACTAAAAAGAATTATTTTAATTTAAAAATATAATTTTTTTTGATTATAAAAAAAATTGACTCACAATCTATATTCATTCATTATTTTATTTTAAGTCATTTTAAATAATTCAATTTCAGGGTTATTATTAACTGTCTTAAAAGACCTGAAAAAATTCAGTACTATAATCAATTAAAAGTTGGTTATTAAGTTCTGAAAATAAATAATTATCATTTAAATTATTAGGGGGTATCAAAGTTAGAAATCTTCCATTTCACAATACCTCTTTTTTCCACCAAATCAACCATGATTATTTTTTAAAATATGCCATATTGTGCCCCAAAAACACCTTTTTACTGAGAATTAATGTCAACTCTTTAGCTTTATTTTTGTGTCATTAAATACCTTTTAAATAATTTCAAATTTCTAACTTTGATACCCCCTATTATATATATAGTCAAAAAAATATTATTGATATATATATATAATCAAATATTATATTTATATATATATATATATATATATATATTTAAATAAAAAATTATTAGGGGGTATCAATGTTCAGGGATCCACAATTAGGGATCAAGAATTTATTTTCCTGGGATCAGAAATTATTAATTTCAGAAGATTCTTATCCACTAGCCTTGAGGATAGTGGATAAGGAGTCCATGATAATGCATTATCCCACCTCTTATATCCCAATTTCTGTTCCTAATTCCTGATCCCAAACTCATCACATCCATGATTGATTTGTAAGCAAGTCACATGACATATAATTGCAGATGCCATTCTTATGTGTCTCTTCACTCTATGCTACTTAATTTTGGTGGCAAAAACATAAATTTTTTTCTCATCCTTATGTCTCTCTTCACTCTATGATACTTAATTTTGGTGGTGAACACATAACATTTTTTCTCATCCTTATTTTTCTCTTCACTCTATGATAGTTAATTCTGGTGGTGAAAACATAACATTTTTTCTCATCCTTATCTCTCTCTTCACTCTATGATACTAAATTTTGGTGGTGAACATATAACATTTTTTTCTATCTACACACTACACCTGCTCATTTGGTAGAAAAGTCCCACTTCCCACTCATCATCCAAACCTTCTACCAAAAATAATGAAGCACCTCTCTACTAGGAAGCAACTTCACTCAGCTATGAATGCTATCAATTTATTTTTAGCTTCTGAGTCTGATTATGACTCTGGTTTTGAAGACACCTTAGCTTATATGTCTTTTCTTTCCAAAAAGTGTTACATCATCTCATGGGGGCCAAATATTTATCATGATCCCAGATATGATCTTGCCTCAATTCTTAAAATTCCTCATTTAAACTTCACACAACTTTTTTGAACCTCTCCTGATTCTTTTTTCAAACTTTCTCAACTCATCTCCAATCATCCAATCTTCAATAATAATTCCCATAACAAACAGCGCAATACTGCGTTTTAATTTTCTGTCACACTACATTGCTTTAGTTCAAACGGAAAAGGTGCTGCTGTAAGACATTTAGATAATCTCTTTACCATAGGATATGGTACCATCATATTATTCACCAAGAGCTTCATGATTGCTATCCTTTCTCTCAAGTCTCAAACAATTGCTTGGCCAACTTCACAACAGTGACTTGAATCCTCACAAGTAATGCAAGCTGAAGGTTTCCCTGGATGTGTAGATTTTGTTGATGGTACAACTATACCTTTGAGCCAAAAGCCTGCTCATGATGGCAACCATTATTTTGATTTCAAAAAAAAGGTTTCTTTAAAATGTTCTCTAATTTCACATCTTTCATAAACTAACTTTTTATCTTCTTTGTAGATACTCTACTGCCATTCAACTTGTCCGTGATGTCAATAAAAATTTTATTGCTTTTCATAGTGGCTGCCTTGGCTCATGTCATGACTCTTCCGTCTTCTAAAGAATGAGAATTTCTAGAAGTCCTGACTCATACTTTGAAAAATCTCACTACCTCCTTGCAGACTCAGCATATGCAAGTGGAAAGTACATTATACCTGCTTTCAATGATGCAACTTTAGAAAATGACCCCAAAAACACCTTAAATTATAACCTTTACCAATCAAGAGTACGGATTGAACATGCTATTGGTATTTTAAAGGGAACATTTTCTAGTCTCCAGGAACTCAGAATCCAATTTCAAAAAAAAATGGAAATAAAAACTGCAACTCATTGGATAATGACTTGTGGTATACTCTTCAATATCCTAGGTGATTTAGAGGATGAGTGGAATGATCTTTATGAAGACAAGGATTCTGAACCTGTTCCAGCTCTCCCCTCCCTTGAATCACAAAATATTCTTTCCACTGGAATACACTCTGTCATTATGCCAATCACCCTCCAACATTTTTAAACACAACACTTTTAATTTTTTTTTTTCATACTCTTCAAATTTTCAACTTGTCTGCTTAATTCACTTGTGTTGGTGTTTTTTTTTTGCATATTCATTTTTTTTGAATTTACAGTGAATATCTCTTTTTTGGATTTCTGATTTGTTTTCATTCACCAGCTCAATGTGAAAATGCATATTTTCTGCAATCGCATAATTTTTCACTGTTTCCTTTTTTCATTCATCCTACATATCCATTTCCTCCTCTCCTCAAACATCCCTCAAAAAATTTGGTTTCACATATTTTATCATCTCATCTCTCCAGGTAAGTCATTTCATTCATTTCTTTTGATTTTTTGTTGCTAATTAATTTTGTTTTTTTGTTTTTTTGGTTTTTTTTCTGTTTTCTTTTTTTTTTGTTAAGTGGTTCTTTTTGTGGTTTTAAAGGTTAAATTAACTCTTTTTTTTGTTTTTTCTCTCCCTTTTTTCTCTTTTTTTACTCTCCATAATCCCCTCTTTATCCTTACTTGTCCTGGCCATTATCTTACCTTTCCCCCTTCCTTGGTGTCCTCATTACCACTTTTCACTTCTTTTTGGCTGCCTCTCACCCCCCCTTTCCTTTCTCCTTGGGTGACTCAAACCCCCCCTACACCTGTTTCAAACCTTCCCTATATGCCTCTTGAACCACCCCTACACCCACTTCAAAACCCCTTCTATAAACCCCTCATATCTCCCCCTCAAATCCTCCTACACCCGCTTCAAACCCCCCCCCCCTTTAACCTCCTGTTACCCCCCTCCTGCCTATTTAATTATTAAAAAACAATTGATAACAATTGTTTTTTAGTTAACAATTTTTCTCAATTGTTCATTAATAAATGAATAGAGAGGAGGGGGTTTAAGGAGGGTTTTTGAAGAGGGTTGGGGGGGATTGAGGAGGGGATTGATGGGGTTTTGTAGATGGTTTGGGGGTATTTTGGGGGTGTTTGGTGATGATTGGGTGGGTTTTGGAGAGGGTTTGGGGGTATTTTGGGGGTTTATGGTGAGGCTTTGGGGGGGTTTGGAGGGAGTTTGGAATGGGCTTTGGAGAATTTTTTTCAGGGGAGAAATGGGACTAAAGAGAGAGTAATGAAAAAAATAGAAAATCTTTACAGGGACCAATGAGGGTGCAATTAAAAAATTGAAAGAAAAGTGTTATTTATATTTCTTTTTTTTTTTCCCAGAATTAACAAAAAAAATACTCTTCAAATTGAATTAAAGTAATAATTGTTCTAATCTATTATTTGATGAAAATCTTTATGGTTATTTAATTTAAATTTTGTGAGTTTTTAATTATTTTTTTTTTAAATTGACATTTTTTTGACCAGTAAAATTTTTTTTCAGAAAAAAAAGTCTGGTTATTCTGATTCAAGCCTTACACCTCTATCTTCATAATCATCTTCCTTATCATCTTCTTTGACTTAAAATTCATGTCAATCATCAAAAAAAATTCTGAAAAAAAATGTCTATTTCCTATGATTTAAGCCTTATACATCTATTTTCATATTTATCTTCTTTATCATCTTCTTTGATTTCAATTTCTTTTCAATCTTCTTCAAAACCTTTAAAAATAAAAAATTATGATTGTTCTTATCAATGTAAAAAATATTTAAAAAAGAAAATTCACTTGGATCTTTTATTTGGAAATATATCAAACATAAAGTATTTCAAAACTAAATTCAATAAAAAAGATAAATATCCCAGGAAGTGACCAGAAGATATCAAATATCTAACCAAATTAGGAGGTGATGAAGTTAAGGTAGTAATCAATAATACTTTTAAACCTCAAATTATTTATGAAAAGAATTCATTTAAAGGAGTAAAAGATTATGCCTTTAATCAACTATTTGATCTAATCTCTATACTATATCAAATGGCTTTGATTTGATTACCAATTAAAAATAAGAATTTGATGGGTAGTATCATGAATGGTTTTGGATGGAGACCAGGATTTATTAAAGGTTCTTCTCTTGGTAAGTCAAATACTTTTTTTGGTTTCATTCTGAATATTGTTGACTCAATTTAATTCTATAGGCATCTATTCGTTACTTATAAATTAATCTAAAGTTGAAAAAATAATGATTTTTGATTATGGGACTCCTTACCTTCCTTTAATTTATTTCTGGCTCATTGACTCAAAAAACTCTGTAACAAAGCCTTTAAATCCAATCATGAACTTGCAACCAGAGTTGGGATTCCAAGTGGGAAGAGATTGGCAGTGATTATCTATTATTTTCTAATTTTATAATTACTCATTCTGGTTTTCATAACAAGATTCATACCAATAAGAATGAAGCCACTTATCTTTCTTTGGGGATTTTCTCTTTTATTAATCTTTTAACTGGCCAACCAAGACCATCTTCAGCTAAAATCAAAGGACATGGCTTATATTTTTCAGACCATCAGTGCATGATTGATTTTGGCTTGGGAAATGGCCTGATCAAAACAATTTGGAACTCTTCTAAGGATAATCACCAAACAACAAAAGCTCCCACTGGTTTGGTATCTTGTCATGACTTTACTCATTTTGGCTGCTCCTTCCAAATTAGTCAAAAACTGATCCAATGAATCAACAAGGTAAAAAAAGAAGGTAAAAGTTATATATTAAATAAAACTTTAAGTTGATCTAAAAAGTATGAGGATTAGTAAAGTCATCAAACATTTTTTATTCTTCCATAAATTTTAAATAATTAAATCTGATATTTCAATTTAATAAACTAAATTATTGGGCCAACAAGCATGTGTTGTATAAAAGGTAATCATGATAACATTAATTTGTTTCTTGAGGTTCATCTTGCCTATACCTGTGGAAAGTCCCAAACTTAGTTTCTAGACTTGGTCCACATTTTGGCTTGAGGAATTTTCATTAATTTAAAACTAGTTAATTTGAGATATCTTGTTTATTTAGTTATTAATTTATGGAACTATATTAAATTTTGGTGATTTTCACCCCTTACTTCAATAAAATGCAGGGGGAGGGTATTGCCAAATTTTCAAATCTGACATTTGAAATTGATGACTTAGAAAAATTTTGGTGATACTGATCCCTTGCTTCAATAAAATTCAGGGGTGGGTATTGCCAAATTTTTAAAACAGATATAGAGTTTTGTTGACTTGTTGACTGTATTTAGAAAAGAAATTTAATGATTTGAATGTAAAGAAGGAAAAATGTGTTATTTTTTCAAATTTTTGCAAAAAAATATAATCATCTAGAATAAAGACCTTTAAAAAGTCAGAAAATATGAAATTATCACCAAAAAGAAAAAAAAACAAAATTAATTTAACCATACAAAAAAATAATCTAAAATGTTGCAATAAAATGTTTCAAATCTCAGTGAGGAGTGTGTGCTGAGGATTGATCATTATCTTTCATGCATTCTATCAAGAAAACTATGTAAACAAAATGAAAAAAACTAGTTATCAAACATTTTCATTAAGTGTTAAATTTCCTCAATAGATTTATTAGCTTTAAAACATTCTCTCAACAAATATTTCTTTTTTGAACCATCTTCAAGTTGATACTTGAGATTCATTTGATCCAATAGGAAATTGTACTTAAGAGCCTTCTCCTCTTTATTTATCTTGAATTGCTTCTCCTCCAAGTCATGTGCCCTCTCATCCCTCTTTAAAGAAAGCTCAAATGTCTTCTCCTCCAAGTCTTGTAACCTCCCATCCCTCTGTAAAGAAAGCTTGAATTTCTTCCCATCCAAGTCTTGTGCCCAATCATCCCTTTGTAAAGAGTGCTCATACTGTTTCTTTTGAAATTTGAGAGTATCTCTTGAAACTTAACCTTTACCTAGATTGAAAAAAAATATTAACAAAAGAAAATAAAAGCTCACTTAATTATCAAGAGGTATGCTATCAGTTACCAGACTCAAGTTTCTCTAGAAAATCATCATTGGAAGAAAAAGGAGTTTGTGAAAAACTATCCCTGTTTTGCTTTCTTTGACTGTTGAGATTAAAATTAGTTAATGGTATTTTGTTTTTTTGGAGGTAACATTTTCCTCTTCATCATTGATGCTAGCTTCAGACTCACTTGCTTGAGGATCCTAGGTTTGTTCATTATTCTTTTTAGAAATAAAAAAATAAACTAACTTGACAAGAAATAAAATCTTACTGGAGTGGGATCATGTTGGTTTATATCACCATAAGTATCTATTGGAAAGCTATCTAGAATTGTTGAATTTAGAACAGTGGAGGAAGAGGATGGGAAAAGATTTATTTCAACATCATGTTTGGAGATAGCATCTTCACCATCCAACATGTTTGTAGGGCTTACATCTGCTTTCTCTTGAAATATGGAATCCATCACTTTAGAGTAAGGACATAAAGAATCAAGTTTATTGTCTATAGAATTGATGCCCTTACTAAAAATCAGGGTCAGTGATACCAAAACCAGTGGAAGAAAAAAGAGTCTAAGCCTTCTTGTATTTAGCCCAATAGTGCATGAAGCATTCAGACATCTGTTTAGGCAAAAGATCAATCTTTCCCTTTGTCTTATTTTTTAATTCATTGTCCATTAGAAGATAGCCATTAACTTTTGATGCAGGGGGCTTTCTTACTCTACCTACTTTAGTTGCATTCTCAGTACCAAAACAAGAATCATAATTAGTTTTTATTTTCAGCCAGTTGATAACTATGAGATGATCATCTTTTTTTTAGTTAAACAGTCTTTGTTTTTTCAGCTGAGTGGGGAAAAGAGGGATTAATGGGATTTGAAGAAAATCAGAGGGAAGGCTGTCTTTGAGAAGATCTATGATGACAAGGCATGTTGAGATATTTGACGATGAAAAGGAGAAGAAATAAACAGATGAGATGGGGAGGATTTTTGGACAAATAGAATGAATAGTCAGGATGGGAGTGGGCAGAAAGATAGGGAATCTGGAACATCCAGAAAGTTGTCCAAGATGTAGTTATGAAAAAGTGAGGATAAAAATGTCAGATAGTGTTGAACATTGACACGTAAAAGGTCTAATAACCCAATTATTAGCAAAAATAATTGTGGAAGATAATTGGGGTATAATGATTTTAATCTGAAATTAATTTAATTGTGGATCGGTGAACATTGATACCCCCTATTGTGTCAGTAATTCTAGATACTAAAGTTACTCTTTCAGTGTAAAGGTTGAAATAATGAAGACATTTATATAGATTACTCACTAAGATAGTAGTCTTTAACAGGTACAACTATTTAGTACTATATCTTTCAAAAAGTAACCATCCATGTTTTGAGCCTCTTCTGTGACCAATTTAAATTTTTGCCTTGCCAACTTTCAACTGGTAAGTTAAGTGAAATTGATGTTTGTCATTTTTCCACTATCTTTAGGTTTAATGTTTTTCATTTCTACTATTTTATGATAATAATCTTATTCTACAAGTTCAACTCATGATATGATAGTCTAATTAAATTGCCCTTGACCCAATGGAATGTCTTATACCAACTGTGCAAGTTTTTTTTTGTCATTTGAGATTTGGAAAGACCCTTGATTGTTGGTGTGTATGGTAAGTAGGGATGTTTTTTATAATGGTTTGTAAGGATATAATATAATAATGGAGTGGAAATAGCAAGTTTTATGGCAATAGAATTTTAATTTAAATCATGTTTTAAATATTATCTTCATGTTGAATAGTTATTTTGTCAAATAAGTATTTTTTAGTAAATACATAGAGAATCTGTTTTTAATTTATTTCAATAATATATGATGAATATATATATATTGTAATAAAAAAAGGATTGATGATCTAAAACAACAAAAAGTGAATTTGAGGTATGAAGCATCAAGTAGAGGTGAAAGGGTGTACTGGGATGTCCAGTGGAGATGAAGTGATGATAAGTGTGATAAATGAGGTGTCCATTGGAGACAAATGGAAGACAAGAAAAGTGAATTTGAGGGATGAAGCATCAAGTAGAGGTGAAAGGGTGTGCTGGGATGTCCAGTGGAGATGAAGTGATGATAAGTTTAAGGCATGAGGTGTCCATTGGAGACAAATGGAAGACAAGCAAAGTAGATTTGAGGGATGAAGCATCAAGTAGAGGTGAAAGGGTGTGCTGGGATGTCCAGTGAAGATGAAGTGATGATAAGAGTGTAAGCCTAAATATCCTTAGGACTGAGTATTTCTTATGCTTAAAATAAGATAACCCTAAGTAGATTAAGCTTATATCTTAAAAATAAGGTTAAAATAATAATATATATTATTTTATTATATATATATATAATTATTATTCTATTATATAACTTATAATAGTTTAAATAGCTTATCCATGGCCTAATAATACTTATTAAGGTGTTAATGGAGTCATAATATACTTATCTTAAGTGATATGAAGTAATTATTGACATACATAAGCTTATATGTATACATAAATATCATATTCAGTGAAATATGCAGTATATGATGTATATTAAGGTAAATAAGTGGGTTTTAGCCCCTTAATAGCCTATAACCTTTGTTTTTCTGCTTATTTTAGGTCATATGGACGAAATCAGTGGACTCACAACGCCTACAGAAGCATAGACACCTATATCAGGTGCATACACCCAGTTTGGACAACTAAAATTACTTCCTTGGATGGTTATTCACGGATTTATGGGTTGGAAGGATGTTTCTGGGTTAATGTGGATGCTTGGGGATGTTATTGGTGGCTTGGAAATTTTATTTGTTTCCTTTATATGCTTTTAGTTTCATTAAATCTCTTTTTGATTGTTTATTTTACCTGTTTCTTTATGGTATCCGCTTTTATCTGGATTTTCTATTTATGGTATAGACCTGTGTTATTATTAATAGTGATGGAGGGTCCTTACTGGAGGTCTGGGTGTTGAAACTGCTTGAAGTGGACGCCATGGGGAGGTGATGGGCCCTCACAGTGCTGTAATTACCGGGGATAGCAGTGACATCATCTGGATTGAAGGTCTGTGCACTCCAGTGGATTTGGGTATAAATAAGGAGGGATTTTGACGGTTATTTATCATCATTCAATTACTACAACTCCAACAAACACTACTATACAATTATTAATATTTAGAAATAAATTATAAAGCCACTATAAATTGATTTTATCTTTATATAAAGCTATAACTATATTTTATTCATCTATTTTCCACCACTAGCACGCATTTAAATCCAAGTATTGTGAGTTTTATTTGAGTATAACTATTCTATTAGTCTTCCCCTGAGTTTTAATCACTAAATCATTTATCAATGAGTAGTAGGACCATAAATAAACACTATTATATTATACTTATATACTAGACTATACTGACAATTGGGGGTCTTTCCTTATATTTTACTTATTATTTAGTATAAGCCTTGGGAGGTGATGTTTACCTTAGTACAGCTCAAAATAACCAAATATTTGGGTCTGATGCATATTAGTGGATCATCATAACTCATTTATTGCGGAAAAGAACCCTTAAAATAATTGTACTAATTTTTTATCATAAAAATCAGATATTGACAGTAGTAACTGTACCCAATATAAACCCAATTTCACTTGGTATTTGGACACCAATGTAACACCCAATTAAATTGGTATTTGGTTAAATCTTGGTAAGCTACTTATTCACCCTTATAGAGTTCTAGTTAAACTTATTATTATATTTTTAACAGATTTTTTCGAATTTTTCTTATATTTTATTAAAATAAATAAAGATATAAATTCAGGGTAAGCTCCATTGCTTTTTTATTAGTAATAAAATTGCTAATATCTTTTGTCTACTAATTCCATAGAGTTTTTTCCTTTTTTAGACGTAAAATATTGTCATTCTTAACAATATGAGTGCTCCCCAGGACAGTGTAAGTGAAAATCCTGCTTATAATACCAGGTCTAAAACTAACAAAAACTTTCCAGGACATCACCATGGAGGGCCAACAGTACCCCCAGGCAGAAAGCATGAGTATAGAGGAAAAGAACGCCCTCTTAAAAAAGATAACTATAAAAAAGATGTCTCCTCCTCTTCATGATCAACTGTCCCACCTGGCCAAACAGGTTCTGAAGTTGGAGGAATCAAAATCACTCATGTTCAAAGAGGTAGAGCAGTTGCAAAACAATTGCAAGGTAGGGTTTCAGCAGATGAATCAGGCATTGGCAGAATTAAAGGGAGGCCATCCCAGTCAGTCAAATCAGCAACCCCCTATCCAAGGCGGGTCAACTCACTCCCAGGAGAAAATCCTGGTAGACAAATGGAAATGGGACTGGTTTCATCAACAGTGGACAAGCTACAGTTGCAACAGGGATCCACCCCCTCATCTGACTTCCTCAGCTCACCCTTACAAAGGAAAAAAGCGCCAAAAATCAGGACTGGCAACCATCCCTTGGTAAGTAGATTACCCTCTCAGATTGAACATAATACTGATAATTACAATATAGGTAATTCTATTGATTTTAAATCTGTGCAAAAAATAGAGGAGGATTTAAGAAATTTAGGTTTTAGAGTAGATACACCTGACTTGTCTTTTGTCCACAATAACAGTACTATTTACAATGATCATACAGTTAACCCTCAGTTGCAACCACCTACTAGTGAGATGAGAAGTTCATAGGAGAGTGAGAGAATTGAAAAGGAAGACATGGAATATTTTAACAATAATCCAACTGTCCATAGAATTGTTTCAGCATTGTGGAATAGAATGACTGATTGTGAGGAACAGACAGTTAAGCTCACTAGTGATACAATTTCATCCTTGACATTAAACATTTCTCATTTAGCAACACGTAACAAAGAATTAGAGAAAGAACATTTGTCTCTAACTCTTAAATATGATTCATTGAGTAATAAATATAATGAACTTTCAAACAAATTCTGTGAGTTAGAAAAATTATATGAAACACATTTATTAAAAACTGAATCAAGAACAAAGTTATCTTTTGCCCAGACAAATCAAAGTGTCTCTGAGTTGCTACAAAGATTAACTAAAGTTGAGATTGAAACTGCCAATCTACTAATGAACCAGGATAATCATAAGTATAATCAATATAATAATAATCCTTTCATTGGCAAAAGTGAATCTCATTCCTTCCCTATACCACCACAATTAAAACCATCTGGTGGTAGTGTCAAATCTGAAAATGTAAGTCACAAATCCGTGCAGGAAGAAATACAAGACCATTTATCAAAAGTAAATGAGTTGTTGAATTTACCTAAGATTAGTGAGATAAAATCCAATCAGAAAAACTGGCCTAAGATAGATCAGTACCCAACTTATGATGGGGAAGCCAGCTCTGATTGGCAACATTTTATTCAAAGAATTGACAACTTGAAATTCTCATATAAGTTACCAGATGAAGAGATAACATCAAAATTAATTTCTTTATTTAAGGATGTTGCTTTATTATGGTTTGAAGCTGTCTAAAGTGAGGGTAGAGACTACTCTTGGGCTGAATGGAAACAACTTATTGAAAAAAATTTGGAGGTTCTAAATTCAGGCTTACTCAGCAGAGACTTTATGAGAAGACTAGGTATAATCCGTTGAATGGTGACAAACCTATGGTATTTTTAATGAAGTTAAACAAAATATTAAAAGCCATTAAGCCTCATATGGATTTTAACTTATGGAAAGATAATATAATATATAAATTACCTATATCTGTCAGAGAAATTGTTGTAGCTAGAACATTAAATGTTACTGAATATTCTGATTTTATTAATATTTGTAATGAAATATTATTAAACCATAAGTATGAATCAAGGTATTCCACTTATAAACAAAATGTTGAACCTGTAAAAGCTCAGAGTTCAAAAACACTTCAGGAGAAGCAGAAAAAAGCTACTGCACCTGTAGTACCTAAGAAGTATGAAACAAATACTTGTTATAAGTGTAACAAACCTTGGGTTAAAGGTCACAAATGTGAGGAAAACATAAATATTGTTGAAAATCAACATGAATCTGAAAATGAAGTAGAAAAGAGTAATGATCCAAGTGATTATGACAGCAACATCTCATATAGTGATGAAAATGAAGTCTGTATGTTGGAAGATGATTTGTCCATCTTTTACAATCCAATATTTAATATAGACTCAAATGAATATTTAATGAATTTTGAGGATGTTAAAATAATTAAGGATATATAAGAAGATATTGTGCTTTTGGTCTTAACTTTGAAGACAATGACAAATTCAGGCATGATTGGGTAACCCTTATCACAGGTTTAGAATTTGCATATAATAGTACAGTACATTCTGTCACTGGCAAAAAGCCATTTGTGTTATGGTTGGGTTATGTACCTAATACCCCTGCTAAAACTCTTAATAAGTTACCAAGATTGGATATCCATCCAGGTACTAAATATTTTCTTCAGATGCAGGAATTATGCAGAAAACATGCTCAAGAATGTATAAATAAGGTGTTTGAGTATGAAAAGAAAAGATGGGATAAAGCCCATAAAGAACAAATGTTCAAAGAGGGTGATGAAGTCCTTATTTCAACACTAAATTTCAATTTAAATGGTAATGTTAAATTGAAGGATCCATTCATTGGACCATTTGTAGTTAAAAAGATGGTTGGTAATAATGCTGTTGAGGCTATTCTATATGCACCATATGATAGAAAACATCCAGTATTTCCTATTACACTTATAAAACCATACCATTCTAATGATACTGCTCTATTTCCAAGAAGATCAGGAAGGCATAAACAGCAACCTGAAGAAATAGTTGAAAAGGCAGAAATTGCAAAGATACTTAAAAAGAGACACCTTACTAAAGAAAAGGGAGTTGAGTATCTATTAAGATTTAAAAATAAATCAAGTGAATATGACCAGTGGATTCCAGAAAAGGAAATCTCTGATCTTAAAAATCTCTTGAAAAAATTTAAATCTAAATAATACTGTTCATTCAGTATATGTATTATAAAAAAAATTTTTTTTTTTTTTATCTTATTATTTCACTCCTTAGTTTTAATTAAAATGTCTTAACATTTTTTTATTGTTTTTTTTGGGGTGAGGGAGTGTCAGCCTAAATATCTTTAGGACTGAGTATTTCTTATGCTTAAAATAAGATAACCTTAAGTAGATTAAGCTTATATCTTAAAAATAAGGTTAAAATAATAATATATATTATTTATTATATATATATATAATTATTATTCTATTATATAACTTCTAATAGTTTAAATAGCTTATCCATGGCCTAATAATACTTATTAAGGTGTTAATGGAGTCATAATATACTTATCTTAAGTGATATGAAGTAATTATTGACATACATAAGCTTATATGTATACATAAATATCATATTCAGTGAAATATGCAGTATATTATGTTTATTTAGGTATATAAGTGGGTTTTAGCCCCTTAATAGCCTATAACCTTTGTTTTTCTGCTTATTTTAGGTCATATGGATGAAATCAATGGACTCACAACGCCTACAGAAGCATAGAAACCTATATCAGGCGCATACACCCAGTTTGGACAACTAAAATTACTTCCTTGGATGGTTATTCATGGATTTATGGGTTGGAAGGATGTTTCTGGGTTAATGTGGATGCTTGGGGATGTTATTGGGGGCTTGGACATTTTATTTGTTTCCTTTATATGCTTTTAGTTTCATTAAAAATCTTTTTGATTTTTTATTTTACCTGTTTCTTTATGGTATCCACTTTTATCTGGATTTTCTATTTATGGTATAGACCTGTGTTATTATTAATAGTGATGGAGGGTCCTTACTGGAGGTCTGGGTGTTGAAACTGCTTGAAGTGGACGCCATGGGGAGGTGATGGGCCCTCACAGTTCTGTAATTACCGGGGATAGCAGTGACATCATCTGGATTGAAGGTCTGTGCACTCCAGTGGATTTGGGTATAAGTAAGGAGGGATTTTGACGGTTATTTATCATCATTCAATTACTACAACTCCAACAAACACTACTATACAATTATTAATATTTAGAAATAAATTATAAAGCCACTATAAATTGATTTTATCTTTATATAAAGCTATAACTATATTTTATTCATCTATTTTCCACCACTAGCACGCATTTAAATCCAAGTATTGTGAGTTTTATTTGAGTATAACTATTTTATTAGTCTTCCCCTGAGGTTTAATCACTAAATCATTTATCAACAAGTAGTAGGACCATAAATAAACACTATTATATCATACTTATATACTAGACTATACTGACAGTGTCAATGGGTGACAAATAGAAGACAAGCAAAGTGAATTTGGGTGATGAAGTATCAAGTAGAGGTGAAAGGGTGTACAGGGATGTCCAGTGGAGATTAAGGGATGATAATTTTGAGGCATGAGGTATCAATGGAAGACAAATAGAAGACAAGCAAATTAGATTTGAAGGATGAAGCATCAAGTAGAGTTTAAAGGGTGTGCAGGGATGTCCAGTGGAGATGAAGTGATGAAAAGTTTGAGGAATGAGGTGTCCATTGGAGACAATTAAAAGGCAAGAAAAGTAGATTTGAAGGATGAAGTATCAAGTAGAGGTGAAAGGGTGTGATTGAATGTCCAGTGGAGATGAAGGGATGATAAGGTTGAGGCATGAGGTGTCCATTGGAGATAAATAGAAGACAAGCAAAGTAGATTTGAGGGATGAAGCATCAAGTAGAGTTTAAAGGGTGTGCTGGGATGTCCAGTGGAGATGAAGTGATGATAAGAGTGAGGCATGAGATGTCAATGGGAGACAAATGGAAGACAAGCAAAGTGAATTTAAAGGATGAAGTATCAAGTAGAGGTGAAAGGGTCTACTGGGATTTTCAATGGAGATGAAGTGATGATAAGTTTAAGGCATGAGGTGTCAATGGGAGATAAATAGAAGACAAGCAAAGTAGATTTGAAAGATGAAGCATCAACTAGAGGTGAAAGGGTGTGCTGGGATGTCCAGTGGAGATGAAGTGATGATAAAATTAAGGCATGAGGTGTCAATAATAGACAAATAGAAGGCAAGCAAAGAAGATTTGAAGGATGAAGCAACAAGTAGAGGTGAAAGGGTGTGCTGGTATGTCCAGTTGAGATGAAGTGATGATAAGTTTAAGGAATGAGGTGTCAATGGGAGACAAATGGAAGACAAGAAAAGTAGATTTGAGGGATGAAGTATTAAGTAGAGGAGAAAGGGTGTGCTGGGATGGCCAGTGGAGATGAAGTGATGATTAGTTTGAGGCATGGGGTGTCAATGGTAGACAAATGGAAGACAAGCAAATTAGATTTGGAGGATGAAGCATCAAGTAGAGATAAAAGGGTGTGCTGGGATGTCCAGTGGAGATGAAGGGATGATAAGTTTCAGGCATGAAGTGTCAATGTGAGACAAATAAAAGACAAGCAAAGTAGATTTGAGGTATGAAGTATCAAGTAGAGGTGAAAGGGTGTGCAGGGATGTCCAGTGGAGATGAAGTGATGATAAGTTTGAGGCATGAGGTGTCAATGGGAGACAAATGGAAGACAAGCAAAGTAGATTTGAAGGATGAAGCATCAAGTAGAGGTGAAAGGGTGTGCTGGGATGTCCAGTGGAGATGAAGTGATGATAAGTTTCAGGCATGAGGTGTCAATGGGAGATAAATGGAAGACAAGCAAAGTAGATATGAGGGTTGAAGTATCAAGTAGAGGCGAAAGGGTGTGCAGGGATGTCCTATGGAGTTGAAGTGATGATAAGAGTGAGGCATGAGGTGTCAATGGGAGAAAAATAAAAGGCAAGCAAAGTAAATTTAAAGGATGAAGTATCAAGTAGAGGTGAAAGGGTGTGCTGGGATGTCCAGTGGAGATCAAATGATGATAAGTTTAAGGCATGAAGTGTCAATGGGAGACAAATAAAAGACAAGCATAGTGAATTTAAAGGATGAAGTATCAAGTAGAGGTGAAAGGGTCTACTGGGATTTTCAATGGAGTTGAAGTGATGATAAGTTTAAGGCATGAGGTGTCAATGGGAGACAAATAAAAAGCAAGCAAAGAAGATTTGAGGGATGAAGGATCAAGTAGAGGTGAAAGAGTGTGCAGGGATGTCCTATGGAGATGAAGTGATGATAAATTTAAGGCATGAGGTGTCAATGCAAGACAAATAGAAGACAAGCATAGTTGATTTGAGGGATGAAGTATCAAGTAGAGGTGAAAGGGTGTGCAGGGATGTCCTATGGAGATGAAGTGATGATAAGTTTAAGGCATGAGGTGTCAATGGAAGACAAATTGAAGACAAGCAAAGTAGATTTGAGGTATGAAGCATCAAATAGAGGTGAAAGGGTAAGCTGGAGTATCCATTAGAGGAGAAAAGGGTGAAGATAAATGGTGATTGTGAGGAAAGATATGTTTAGTGAAGATGAAAGAAGGAGAGCCATTCAGATGTCCACTTTAGTGAAACAAGTCACAACATGAGAAAAGGATAGGATCAGAAAAAAAGGTTGTTAAGTTACAAAGAAACAATTTATATATAAAAAAAAGGGTCTAAACCATGAATGCAAAAAATAATATGACTTACATTGCTTGGCTTTATCTTCCTACAGATGGAGGTGATGAAGGAAAAGTTGAAAACAAATAAAAAATGACTGACCATAAATAGAAGGGAAATACAAGCCATTAGAGAATCAATGGGATGAGTGAAGATTCTGGTAGAGAAAACAAACTCATCAAAGATGAGCACAGGAAAGGAAGGGGGTGAATGGCAGGAAGAAACATAGTAAATGTGAAGGAAGCAGGACAAAAAGTGGAAGTGGCTCAGACACAGTCATTAGCAGAATCAGGCACAGGGTCACAACTAGGCACCTTGTTCATGGTTTTTTTCTCCTGTGTGCAAGTTGTTTAAATTGCTATATTTTTATTATATCATTCTTTTATTTTAATCACAATTTATTGATCTTCAACAACAGTATTTTTTTTCTTCTTTATGCTTTTTGTGTGCCCAAGGAATCTTTACAATGTAACTATATTTATAGTAGATGATGAACTGTATCTCAAGATAAGACATGTATAATGGATACAAAAAAATTGATAAAGAACAGTTCTTAATGTAATATAAAAAAATAAAAAAAAGTTTAGACATCAAAATAGAAAACTAGGGACATGTCCAAAAAAAGCAAAAGAAAAGAAAAGAAAAAGGAAAAGGAAAAGGAAAAAAATTAAAATTAAAACACTATAAAGTTACACTGTGATATGATCGGTGGTTTAACAACATCAGATATAGAAAGAAAATGTTGAGATTAACCAACATCAAAAGTACGGTTGGAAGATGAGAGAGATGAGATAGAGTAAGGTGCACGGTGATGGGCATACCTTGGTTGATTAGCAACCACACCAACCTAAATCTTCATCTTCATCTTCATCTAGTCGAATGCTTCCAGGGAGTGTTCTTAGATTATTAGGGGTAGAATTATTTATACTTTTGAGATATAA
Source organism: Hemileia vastatrix (assembly GCA_030280995.1). Taxonomy (NCBI): domain Eukaryota; kingdom Fungi; phylum Basidiomycota; class Pucciniomycetes; order Pucciniales; family Zaghouaniaceae; genus Hemileia; species Hemileia vastatrix. The sequence continues at coordinate 11,697,853 of JASXTE010000008.1, read as the reverse complement.
AGATGGAGTGTCGATAATCTGCCCGATCGAATGATAAAAGAAAAGGATAAAGTGCATGATAAGTGAGTGAACAATCGAATCATCAGATATTATAGAACTAGCCAAAGAAATGAAAAGAAAAGGTATATGAACTTTATCAACAACACAGTTAAAGATTTCTTCAACCCCTCTCATCGTTTTAGCGCTTGTTTCAAGAAACAAAGCGTTTTGTTGTTGAGCAAAAGCTTGACCTTGTTCTGTTGAGACAGAGCGAGCATAATCCTAAGAGTTGTATAGAAAGAGGGAGACGAGTGAACAACTAAGTGAGTGAATGAATTAGAAGGGAAAAAAAAAAAAAAAAAAAAAAAAAAAAAAAAAAAAGACAGAAAGTTAATTTTCAGACCTTGTCAACTTTATTGCCAACAATAATCTTGACAACGTCTTTAGGAGCATTTGTGAACGTTTCGAGTTCAGCAAGCCAAGAAGGAAGGGCATCGAAGGAGTCTTTGTTCGTTACATCGTAAACTATGAGAAGGAAGAGATGGATAACAAAAAGATTTAGAAAGACACCAACACAGCTGCATTACAAAACACAAATGAATGGGGGGGAGGGGGGAAAGACCGATGATGACACCCTGGGCTCCTCGATAATAACTACTTGTGAGAGTTCTAAACCGGTCCTGTAGAGAAGAGGAAAGGGATATTTTTGGATGAAGATAATGAAACGCGAAGAAGTTCAAGGAATAATACCTGTCCGGCAGTATCCCAGATGGAAAGTTTATATCTTTTTCCTTGCCTAGTTACGATTTTGACCTTGAAGTCGACGCCGATGGTAGCGGAGGATTCGTCATTGGAGAGAAAGACTTCGTCAGTAAAACGAAGCAAAAGGGAAGATTTACCGACCTGAGAAGAAGGAGAAGAAGAGAACGACATGAGAAGAAGAAGAAGAAGAAGGAGACTGGGAGGGAAGCAAGAGAAGACGGACGGAAGAAGAGCCGATGAGAAGAAGTTTGAGTGTCTGAGGACTTGCGGCGGGAAGAGAGACGGGAGGAGCGGAGTGATGGATGGGATGGGAGACCATGGCAAAGAGGGAGAGCGGCAGGCATGGATCGGGCAGACTGAAAGAAGGCTGGAAAGCTCAGTAAATCAACTGAGTTTTTTCTTCCAGTGCAGTTGGTGAGTCTTCTTGAGGCAGAACAAGACTCAGTTCACCCAGGATCTGACTTATCCCAGTCAAATAGATTGTCAGAGAAAGGGGCATGGGATGTCAAGCAACACTCTTTTTCCTTCCTCCCCTCATTTGGCTTACACCAATCAATAGATGAACTTCCTGAAGCCTCTTGTTCAAACTCCAAACTAAAGAGACAATCCTCAACTTCAATGAACTTGAACCATCTTTTAAAATGTGGTAATACTTCAACAAGCTCAATTGGCTCTCTTGAGGATTATTTTGAAAAAAAAAGATATAAGTAAGATTTGTTGACTATAGATCTTATTCATTAACTTATTTATTTATTTATTTCTATTTAATTTTATCAGCAAAATCAACTATTGCAAAAAAATTCCCTTGACTTTGAGAAGATGAAGTTTGATCATATGCTAAGGAAAGATCAGCAAGCCTTAGATTTGGAAGAAAAAAAATTTGAGGCAGAGCAGATGGAAAGAGTAAATGACCATCAATTTCAAAGAGAAATGGCTACTTGTGAATTGGAAAAACAAGAAAGTTTTTTTAAAAAAAAAAGATTTCATTATGGAATGTGTAAAAAATGGCCAATCTTATGAGGACATTAAAAAATTGCTTGACCTTTTCAATTGATAAATTATTTTTCTAGGTAAATTAACTTTTTGTTTGATTTCTTTTTGGTAATCTTTTCTTATATGCTGACTTATAAAATGTCTTGAATATAGTACTTTTTTTTTTTGTCAAATTTTCGAAAATATCATACAATTTTTCTATCTTTACATTCAAGTCAATAAGTTTGCTTATCTAAATACTGCTAAGTCATTAAAATTCTATATCTCTTTTGAAAATTTGGCAATACCCCCCCTACATTTTATTGAAGCAAGGGGTGGGTATCACCAAAATTTTTACAAGTCTTCAATTTTGAATGTCAGATTTGAAAATTTGGCAATACCCCCCCCCCCCCCTGCATTTTATTGAAGTAAGGGGTAGAAGTCATCTAAGTTTAATATAATTACATAAATTATTAAATAAATATCTAATATATATCACTTTCCCTAGTTTAAAGTAATGACAATTCATCAAGCCAAAATGAAGATCAAATCTAGAAACAAAAGTTTGGGACTTTCCACAGGTATAGGCTAGAGGAACCCCATGAAACAAATAAATGTGATCATGATTACCTGTTATACAACCCAAGGTCGTTGGCTCATCACTTTAGTTGAGAAAATTGATATATATATAATATTGATTAAAAATTTATGAAAAAATATAAATTTTTTTTGTTGACAACTCTAATCCCCATACTTTTTGGATCTAGATAAAGTTTTTTTTAAATCGATTAACTTTACCTTCTTTCATTACCTTATTGATTCTTTGAATCAACTTATGACTGATTTGAAATGAGCAACCAAAATGTGTTAAATCTTGACAGGATTTCAAACCAGGAGGAGCTTTGGTCATTTGATGATTATCCTGAGAAGAATTTCAAAGAGTTTTGATGATACCATTTCCCAAACCAAAATCAATGATGCACCATGTCCTTTGATTTTAGCTGGAGATGATATTGGTTGACCAGTTATCGGATTGATATATGAGAATATACCAAAAGTAAGAAAATTGGCATCATTCCTATTGATATGAATCCTATTGTGGAATCCAGAATGAGTGATAATAACATTAGAAAATAAAAGATATTCATGGATGATATCTTCCCATTTGGAGTCACACACACACCACGGGAAATCTAGGGGTGAATTGCTAGCAATCCCCTCTCTTGAAATTTAGAGTGTCCCTTAATTATGCCAGGTTTATGAATACTTTATAAACATAAGTAAATTAGAGTTAGATTTACATTTATTCTCAGATTGATTATAGACAGAATATCAACTGATTCCAAATTATGCACAAGTTGATCCTCCAGAACTTGATTTTGGTCCTCTGATGAGAACAAATTGAGCACAAATTGATCTAACCTAAGTTTATGCATATATAATAATTCAGGATACTTGCTCAATTAAATTTGATAATAAAAAAAATATTGATGAATTTATATAAAAAAAATTATTATGTAAGATATTGAATTATAAATTAAGGCATCATAGGAGGGCACGTAATAGAACTTAATTATACTATGTGACACCTTAATACTGTATCACGCAGTTTGAAACATTTAAAACAAAATGAGTCATAATGGGCAATGAAATTGCTTGGACAGACTCTTTCAAAATTAATACTGACCATAATACACAAGTATCAAACCCTGGCATCTATCCAATAAAAGAATTTCCTTCTGATAAATTGATTTTTCTCAGTTACTACCTGCTAAAAAGTGTCCTTCTGTGGTTTGTCTGACCTTCAAGGGGGTAATTTGGCCACATCACACTACTTCTATTTCCATGATTGACCAAAACATCAACCTCATTCCCATCTAAAGATTTGATCTCATCTGACTGTGGCTGATCAAAGGGGTCCACCACAAGTTTAGCCAAAATTTTGGTGAACACTTTTTTGATGGATAGTGACTAACTGGTGCTTTCCAAAATTGTCCACCTCAAGTTAAGATAAACTTCAGGAGGATAAATTTATTATGAATACCAAATTAACTGAAGAATACTTTTGCCCTAGCTACTCTGCATCATAAAAGTGTCCAACTGAGGTTTAGCCATAATTCAGGTAGACACTTTTGGAAAGGCACAGTCTGATGGGTTTAACATCTATATATGGCAAAAAATATCAGTTTTTTATCAACATGGAGCTAGAATTAATTTAATATGGCCAAAGTGTCCACCTGAAGTTTGGCCAAAATACAGGTGGAAAGTTTTATGAGGATTACTTGATGAAATGAAGAAGACTTTCAATTACTTTACATCATAAAATTTTCAAACTTAAGTTTATCAAAAATTGTGGTGACACTTTTGCCAGATCCAGTCATATGGGATCAACTCTCTATATGGCAATGAGAATCATTTTTTATTCAATCATGGCATTAGAAGTAATTTTATATGGAAAAACTTTCCACCTGATTTTTGGCCAAAAATAAGTTGGAAATGTTTATGAGGAATACTAGATTAACTAAAGAAGACTTGCACCCTACTACTGTCCATCATAAAAGTGTCCACCAGAAGAATTCTCAAACTTGTGGTTGACACCTTTGGCCTGGTCCAGCCATATGGGATCAATTCTGAATATGGAAATGAGGATTTAATTTGGTCAATCATGGTACTAGAAGTAATTTGATATAGATAAAGTGTCCAACTAAATATTGGAAAAAAATCAGTTGAAAACTTCATTTAGTTTTTCAAAAAATCAAATTAAGTAAAATTTTATTCCTGATGATGCCCATTTTATCCAACACCTCTTCTGAGCCTTGAAAGTAGGCATTTAGCTTGATTTTTGAATTTCATATAAAATCCCTATTATTCAAAATATTTATTTTTATCCCTTTTTTATCTTTTAGATATCAATTAATTTTATGTAAAACAAATCAATTTCATAATTTTTTACCTGTATTTAATAAAATTATTAAAGGTTTAACATCACCCTGTAAGCATTTGGCACATGTTTTTTTGCTATACTAATAAAAATAATAATATACTGGTAACAAAAAATTGATCAAATGATAAAATATTAATAAAACAGAAAGATCAAATACCAGTGGATATGTTTTAAAAAAATACCAGTTGCACTGAAGAAGAGCTGCACCCTAGATACTCACCATCATAATAGTGTCCAGCACAAGTTCGGCCGAACTTGTGCTGGACACCTTTGGTCAGTTGCAGTCATATGAGATCAATTCTATCTATGGTAATGAAAAAAAATTTTTGGATAAAAAACTTCACTAGAAGTAGTTTTACATAGCCAAATTTTCTACCTAGATTTCATCCAAACCACAGGTGCACAATTTTTTATCTTTGAAAAAAAGTCAATTTAGTACAATTTATCCCTGATGGCTCTCATTCGCTTCAACACCTCTACTGGCCTTTGATAGTAGGAATATTACTTGGATTTCTTTTTTCATATTTCATCCCTTTAACTTAAATTTTGATTACTAATATTGCTTTTGGATATCAATTAATAATTTTTAAAATAAACTATTTTCATATTTTTATACATTTATTTAATAATATTATAAATGTCATAAAATCACCTGGTATGCATTTGGCACATGAGTTTTTTCTATACTTATAAAATTAAAAATATAATGGAGACCAAAAATTAATCAAATGATATTAATGAGTGAGGAACAAATTTAAAATACCAGTAGACATGCTTGTAAGAAATACTAGATGAACTGAAGAAAAATTCTACCCTAGCTACTCTCCATTATAAAAGTGTCCAGCACAAGTTTGGCCAAACTTGTGCTGGACACTTATGGTCAGGTGCAGTCAGATGGGAGCAATTCTCTCTATGGAAATGAAGATAAATTTTAGATATAAAATTACACTAGAAGTAGTTTGATATGGCAAAATTTTCATGCTGAAGTTTTGGTAAAGCTCAAGTGGATTTTTTTTTATTTTTACAAAAAAGAAAATTTAGTGCAAGTTTAGCCCTGATTGTGCTAATTTAATTCAACATCTCTTTTTTCTGTTTATGTCAGGAATTTAACTTGGATTTTAATTTTCATCTTTGATTTCTTTTATTTTACTTTATTCCTCTCATATTGCTTTTGGATAGAAGTTTATTTTTTGTAAAATAAATCATTTTCATATTTTTTTACCTTTATTTAATAATATTATAAAAGGTGTAACATCACCCAGTATTCATTTGGCACACAATTTTTTGCTATACTGATAATATTAATAATATAATGGTGACAAAAAATTAATCAATTGATAAATATGAGTGAGGCACAAAGATTTAATAACAGTGGAAATGTTTATAAGAAATTTCAGATGATTAAAAATTACTTGCACCCTGGCTACTCTTCATGATAAAAGTGTCCAGCACAAGTTTGGCCAAACTTGTGCTGGAAACTTTTGGTTGCATGCCGTCAGACGCAATCAGTTATTTTTATGGAAATGAGACTGAATTATCACTCCATCATTGCACTGAAAGTAGTTTTATATAGACAAATTGTCCCCTGGAAGTTTTTCCAAACCTAAGGTAGACAATTTTTTCCTTTGGTAAAAAGTAAATTTGATCCATGTTAATCTATGATGGTGCCCATTTTTTCTGAAGCCTCTACTGGCTCATGATAGCAGAAATTATACTTAATATCTTTATTGCATGTTTGATCTCCTTAATTTTAATCTTACCCTTTTATTTATCCTTTAGCTTTTAAATATCAATTTTATTTTGGTAAAACTGATAACTTTCACATTTTTTTATATTTATTATATTATATTATTAAAGTTGTAAAATCATCCAGTGTACATTCATTACACATGTTTTTGCTATACTAAAAACATTAATAATAACATGGTGACTAAAAAATAATCAAATAATAAATATGGATGACACAGAAAGATCAAATACCCATAGACATTTTTAAAATGAATATAAGATTAACTGAAGAAGACTTGCTCCCTAGCTACTCTCCATCATAAAAGTGTCCAGCACAATTTCAGCTGAGCTTGTTCTGGACACTTTTGGTTGCATGCTGTCAGATGGGATAAATTTACTCAATGGAAGTTAAAATGAATTTTTGCTCAATCATTGCACAAGAAGTAGCTTTATACTGCTATACTATCCTCCTGATTTTTTGGAAAACATCAGGTGGACACTTTTATTAATTTTTAAAAAAAAAGAAAACATATTCCAAATCTAGAACTGGTGGTGCAAATTTGGTCTGAAAACTCAAATTATCTTTGATGGCAGAAATTTTATTTGAATGTTTAATTTTATATTTAATCACTTTTCTTTTACTTTTTTATTCCTGTTTTTGCTTTCAAATATTAATTTATTTATCGTAAAACTAATAATTTTCATATTTTTTTTACTTTTATCTAATAAGATTATGAAAGATGTAGCATCTCCCAGTATGCATTTGGCTTACAAATTTTTTCAATACTAATAACATTAATATTATAATGGTGAAAAACAATGAATCAAATGATAAATATGAATGACACAGAAAGATCATATACAAGTGGATTTGTTTATAAGGAATACCTGATGAACTGAAGAAGACCTGCACCCTAGATACTCACCATCATAAAAGTGTCCAGCATAAGTTTGGCCGAACTTGTGCTGGACACTTTTGGTTGCATGCAGTCAGATGGGATAAATTACTCTATGGAAATGAAAATGACATTTTGCTCAATCATTTCACAATAAGTAGTTTGATATTGCCAAAATGTGCTCCTGATGAATTTTCAAAACTCATCAGGACACTTTCTTTGGTTTAACAAAAAAGAAAATACAGTGCAAGTTTAGCCCTGGTGGTGCACATTTGATCTAACACCTCTACTTGTTATTGATAGGGGGAATTTTCCTTAGATTTTTTTTTCTTATTTTATCCCTTTTATTTTACTTTTTTTTTGCTCATATTGCTTTGGATATCAATTTTTAATTTTTAAAATAAATAATTTTCATACTCTTATACCTTTATTTAATAATATATGATTAAAGGTGGAACACCACCTGGTATGCATTTTTCACACAAGTTATTACTATATTAATAACGTTAACAATATAATGATGACAAAAAATTAATCAAATAATAAATTTAAATGACACAGAAAGATCAAATTCCAGTGGAAATTTTTATAAGAAATCCCTTTTGATTTTAAGAATATTTGCTGTATGCCTAATCTCAATTATAAAAGTGTCCAGCACAAGTTCGGCCAAACTTGTGCTGGACACTTTTGGTTGCATGAAGTCATATGAGATAAATTCTCTCTATGGCAATAAAAAATGATATTTCACTCAATTATTGAAGTAAAGAATGTTTAATATTGTAAAATTGTCCCCTGGATGTCTGTCCAAACCTCAGTTCAAAATTTGTTAGCTATACATATAAGTAAGTTTAGACCAAGTCTTGACCTAGGGGTCCCCAACTGTCCCAACACCACTTCTGGCTCTTGATAGTAAAAATTTTACTTGTATTTTTTATTTTGTATTTGATCCCATTTATTTTCATTTTACTTTTCTATTACTCTTTTTAATTTTAAATATCAATTTATTTCTTTAAAAACTAAACATATTCATATTTTTTTAACTTTATATAATAATATTATTAAAGTTGTAACATCACCAATTTCGCATTTGGCATGCAGGTTTTTTCTATACTAGAAACATTAATAATATATATGGTGACAAAAAATTAATTATAAGATAAATATGAATGATAAAAAAAAGTTAAAAATCCAATAGAAATGTGAAAAACAAAAAACTGATGTACTGAGAATCACTTCCACCCTAGCTACTCTCCATCATAAAAGTGTCCAGCACAAGTTCGGCCGAACTTGTGCTGGACACTTTTGTTCAGGTGCAGTCAGATTGGATCAATTCTCTTTGGGAAATTAAATTAAAAAAAATGCTAAATAATTACATTAGAAGTAGTTTGGTATGGCTAAATTATCCACCTTGAGTTTTTCCAAACCTTAGGTGAAAAACTTTTTATCTTTAAAAAAAATTAAATTTTATCAAATTTAGCCCTTATGGCACCCATTTGTTTCAACAGCTCTACTGGCTCTTGAAGGCAGGAATTTTCCTTGAATTTTTCTTTTTCATATTTGATCTCTTTTACTTTACTTTTTTATCACTCATGTTACATTTGGATATTAATTTATAATTTTGGAAAAGAAATCATTTTCATATTTTTTTAACATTTTTTAATAATATTATAAAAGGTGTAATATAACATGGCATGAATTTGGCACACAAGTTTTTTCTGTACTAATAAAATTAATAAAATTCTAATGACAAAAAATTAATCAGATAATAAAATATGAATAACACAGGAAGATCAAATACCGTTTGACATGTTTTAAAAAAATAACAGTTGCACTGAAGAAGACCTGCACCCTAGCTACTCTCCATCATAAAAGTGTCCAGCACAAGTTCGGCCAAACTTGTGCTGGACACTTTTGGTCAGGTGCAGTCAGATGGGATCAATTCTCTCTATGGAATTGAAAAAAATTATTTAATAAGAAACTTCACTAGATGTAGTTTGATATAGCTGAATTATCCACCTAGAGTTCATCCAAACCACAGGTACACAATTTTTTATCTTTAAAAAACAATCAATTAAGTACAATTTATCCCTGACAGCTCTCATTTGCTTCAACATCTCTACTGGCCTTTGATATTAGCAATAATACTTGGATTTCTTTTTTCATATTTGATCACTTTAAATTAATTTTTTATTCCTCATATTGCTCTTGGATATCAATTAATAAATTTTAAAATAAATTATTTTAATATTTTTATACATTTTTTTAATAATATTATAAAATGTGTAACATCACTCAGTATGCATTTGGCACACGATTTTTTGCTATACTTATATAATTAATAATATAATTAAGACAAAAAATTAATCAAACAATATGTATGAGTGAGACACAAAGATAAAATACCAGTAGACATGTTTGTAAGAAATACCAGATGAACTGAAGAAAAATTCTGCCTCAGCCGCTCTCCATCATAGAAGTGTCCAGCACAAGTTCAGCCAAACTTGTGCTGGACACTTTTGGTCATGTGCAGTCAGATGGGATCAATTCTCTGTATTGCAACAAAAAAATTTTTTTATCAAATTTCACTAGAAGTAGTTTGGTTTAGCTGAATCATCCACCTGCTGTTCTGCCCAATATCAGGTGTATAATTTTCTATCTTTAAAGAAAAGGTCACTTATTACAATTAAGCCCTGATGGCTCCCATTTGCTTTAACACCTCTACTGGCTCTTGATAGCAGGAATTTTACCAGTATTTTTTTCATATTTTAACTCTTTGACTTTTATTTTACTCTTTTATTCCTCTTTTTACTTTTAAATTTCTATTTAATTTTTGTAAAACTAATCCTTTCCATATTTATTTACGTCTATTTTAAAAAATTATTGAAGGTATAACTTCACATGGTATGCATTTTGCACACAAGTTTTTGCTATACTAATAACATTAATAATATAATGGTGATAAAATATTAATCGGATGATAAATATGAAAGATACAGACTAATCAAATACCAGTAGACATGTTTATGAGAAATACAAGATGAAGTAACTGAAGAAAATTTCCACCCAAGCTACTCTCCATCATAAAAGTGTCCAGCACAAGTTCGGCCGAACTTGTGCTGGACACTTTTAGTCACGTGCAGTCAGATGGGATCAATTCTCTATATGGCAACAAAAAAACATTTTTTTATTAAACTTCACTACAAGCAGTTTTGTTTAGCTGAATCATCCACCTGTTGTTCTTCCCAACCTCAGGTGTATAATTTTTTATCTTTAAAAAAAAGGTCACTTATTACAATTTAGCCTTGATGGCTCCCATTTTTTTCAATACTTCTACTGGCTCTTGAGAGCAAGAATTTTACTAGTTTTTTGTTTTTCATAATTGATCTCTTTGAGATTAATTTTACCTTTTTATCCCTCATATTGCTTTTGTATATCAATTTATTTTTTATAAAACAAATCATTTTCATATAATTTTACCTTTATTTAATAATATTATAAAGGTGTAACATCACCCGGTATGCATTTGGCACACGCATTTTTGCTACACTTATAATATTAATAATATAATGGTGACAATAAATTAATCAAATGATATATATGAGTGAGGCACAAAGATCAAGTACCAATGGACATGTTTATAAGAAATACCAGATTAACTGAAGAAAAATTCTACCCTAGCTACTCTCTGTCATAAATGTGTCCAGCACAAGTTCGGCCGAACTTGTGCTGGACACTTTTTGTCACATGCAGTCTGGTGTGATCAATTCTCTCTCAATCATTGAACTAGAAGTTGTTTGATATGGCTAAATGGTTATGCTGAAGTTTTTTTAAACCTCCTATTGGCACTTTTTTGTTTTTCAAAAAAGCAATTATAGTCCAAGTTTAGCCTCACTGGTGGGCATTCACCCCATCATGTCTACTTGCTCTTGATGGGAGGAATTTCACTTTAATTTTTTATTTCATATTTGATCCCTTTAAGTTTACCTTTTTATCCCTCATATTGCTTTAGGATATCAATTTATTTTTTATAAAACAAATCATTTTCATATAATTTTACCTTTATTTAATAATATTATAAAGGTGTAACATCACCCGGTATGCATTTGGCACACGCATTTTTGCTATACTTATAATATTAATAATATAATGGTGACAATAAATTAATCAAATGATATATATGAGTGAGGCACAAAGATCAAGTACCAATGGACATGTTTATAAGAAATACCAGATTAACTGAAGAAAAATTCTACCCTAGCTACTCTCTGTCATAAATGTGTCCAGAACAAGTTCAGCCGAACTTGTGCTGGACACTTTTTGTCACATGCAGTCTGGTGTGATCAATTCTCTCTCAATCATTGAACTAGAAGTTATTTGATATGGCTAAATGGTTATGCTGAAGTTTTTTTAAACCTCCTATTGGCACTTTTTTGTTTTTCAAAAAAGCAATTATAGTCCAAGTTTAGCCTCACTGGTGGGCATTCACCCCATCATGTCTACTTGCTCTTGATGGGAGGAATTTCACTTTAATTTTTTATTTCATATTTGATCCCTTTAAGTTTACCTTTTTATCCCTCATATTGCTTTTGGATATCAATTTATTTTTTGTAAAACAAATCATTTTCATATTTTTTTACCTTTATTTAATAATATTATAAAAGGTGTAACATCACCCGGTATGCATTTGGCACACAAGTTTTTGCTATACTTATAATATTAATAACATAATGGTGACAAAAAATCAATCAAATGATAAATATGAGTGAGGCACAAAGATCAAATACCAGTGGACATGTTTATAAGAAATACCAGATGAACTGAAGAAAAATTCCACCCTAGCTAACCTCCATCATAAAAGTGTCCAGCACAAGTTCGGCCAAACTTGTGCTGGACACTTTTGGTCACATGCAGTCTGATGTGATCAATTCTCTCTATTGCAATGAAGATGAATTTTTCTTCAATAATTGCACTAGAAGTTGTTTGATATGGCAAAATTTTCATCCTGAAGTTTTGGTAAAGCTCCAGTGGATTTTTTTTTATTTTTACAAAAAAGAAATTATAGTCCAAGTTTAGTGCCACTGGTGGGCGTTCACCCCATCATGCCTACTTGCTCTTGATGGGAGGAATTTCACTTTAATTTTTTATTTCATATTTGATCCCTTTAATTTTACCTTTTTATCCCTCATATTGCTTTTGGATATCAATTTATTTTTTGTAAAACAAATCATTTTCATATTTTTTTACCTTTATTTAATAATATTATAAAAGGTGTAACATCACCCGGTATGCATTTGGCACACAAGTTTTTGCTATACTTATAATATTAATAACATAATGGTGACAAAAATTAATCAAATGATAAATATGAGTGAGGCACAAAGGTCAAATACCAATTAATCAATAGTTCTTTTTAATATTATAAATTTTTTGATTAAATAAAATGGTAATAATGAATTATATTTTTCATCCACAATTCCACTCTAATGATTCCCACTGCACAAAAAGGGTTCACTTGGTCCTTTCTTTACTGCTTGTGCATATATTTTATTGCCCACAGTACTACAATTTTTTGTAGTGATTATCCCACATCTGATTCAGGAATATTTTTAAACAATATAAGTTTTTTTTAAAAAAGACCTTATCATATCCAATATTCCACTAAAAATACAACCTGTTTTTGTATTAAAGCCCGTTAATTATTAAGAAATTGTTAAAATAATTAGATTAGACCCTGGCACAGCTAGATCCATACCAACCAACCTAAAGTCTTTTCAATATTGAAAACAATTAAATAAAATTATGATATCATACTAAATTATGGGCACCAACCATAATTCAGCACTTCTCATTTGCTCTGCTACAAAATGAGTGCATGTAGCATTTTTCTAATGTCGGACTGTTTTTCTTCCTTCCCTCACACCTTTAGTCCAGAATGAAAATTTAGTATGAGTTTTGGTCAAAATGGTTTGCCAGTGTTATCTGTATGCAATATGAATTCATATTGCATATTTCTATTTATGCATAAAATATACTCGTTAAGCATCATTTTTTTTGCATTTTTCAATCATTATGCATATTTATGCATATTCATATGCGAATTCATTATAAAGATTTATATGCATATTAATATATTTTATTCATATATGTATATGCACCTTTTTTTTGCATATTCAATATGCATATTTTTAAGCATATTTTTATGCATATTCAATATGCATATTTTTTATGCATAATCACTATGCATATTTTTTATGCATATTTATTCTTCATAGTCATTATGCATACACTTTGGATAGGCAATTCACATCAATTTTTAGCATGCAATAAGTATCCACCATGCAAATTCAAATGCATATGCATCTATATCATACACGCAACATATATTCAAGTTTAATATTTGAATATTAAGGTATGCTAAGTGATGTTGTTCAACCTTTTGCCAAACCTGAGATTAACTGATGTTCAATGTGGTTCTTAAGCTCTGCTCAAGGAGGGATTGTTCTGGATTCAATCTGTGACAGTTTATTTTTTCAATGTTTTTTCATCAGATTTAAAAACATCTTTCTGACAGTTTCAGGATGGTTTCCCAACAATTTCCTGACAAATTCCTAATAGTTTCAAAAAGAGGGAACTGCTAGCAGTTCACCCCCAGATTTCCCGTGGTGACATTTGGTATTCCAACTTTGTTTGCAAGTTCATGATTTTTTTCAAATGCTTTATTACAGAGCTTTTTGAGTCAAAGAGCAAGAAAAGAGTTAAAGGAAGGTAGAGTATCCCATAAGCAAAAATCTTCATCTTTTTGAGCTTTAGTGATATTCTTGAGCAATGAATATATGCCTATATAATTGAAATAAGTTAAATGATATTAAGAATGGAACAAAAATTATTAGACATACCAAGAGAATATCCTTTAACACAACCAGGTCTCCAACCAAATCCAATCATGATACCACCCAAAAAATTTGTATTCCTTATAGGTAACCAAACCAATGCCATTTGATAAAGAGTTATCATAAGATCAGATAGTTGATTAAATGATTCATCTTTTACACCATTGAATGAATGAACTTCCAAAATAAATTGAGCCTTATAAGTATTACTGATAACTGCAACAACTCAATCAACTCCAAATTCGGTTAGATTTTTCATCTCTTCTGGTAATTTTTTCAGATATTGATTTTTTTTTTGTCTACTTTAGTTTTATGAAGAAAAAAAAATGTTTGGGATATGACAAAAAAAAAAAACGTTTGCCAAAGAATTTTTTTTTTTTTTTTTATATAGATATCTTTTCTTCTGATGAGACTGATTATCTTTAATTTAATTTTTTTTTTTTTTGATGATGATGATTTAGAAGATGATTTTTTTTTTCAGATATCTTTTCTTCTGATGAGATTGATTATCTTAATTTTTTTTTTGATGATTTAGAAGATGAATTTTTTTTTTCAGATATCTTTTATTCTGATGCGACTGATTATCATTAAATTTTTTTTGATGATTTAGAAAATGATTTTATAGAAATTGATTTTGAAGAAGATGATAAAGATGATAAAGATGAATATAATAAAGAGGATAAAGATGAAGATGATAGAGAAGTAAGGGGTGAATCTGAAGAAGAAGAAATTTTTTTGATCTGAAAAATAATTTTAATGTCAAATAAATTCAACACATTTTAAAAAAAAAAAACTCACCTAAGGTGGAGATGGAGATGGTGGTGGCAAAAGGGGTGAATGTAGAGGTGGAGGTGGATATGGTGGTGGCAAGAGGAGGTGGAGATTGAGATGGTGGTGGTGAGAGGAGGTGGAGGTGGAGATGGTGGTGGTGAGAGGTGGAGGTGAAGGTGGAGGTGGTGGAGATGGAGGTGGAGGTTGTGGAGGTGGAGGCAAGAGGAGGAAAGAGGAGGCAAGAGGAGGTGGTGGAGATGGAGGTGGAGGTGGTGGTGGTGGATGTGGATGTGGAGGTAGAGGCAAGAGGAGGAAAGAGGAGGAGGTGGTGGAGGTGGTGGTGGTGGAGGGAGGTGGAGGCAAGAGGAGGCGAGACGAGGAGGTGGTGGAGGTGGAGGTGGTGGAGATGGAGGTGGAGGTGGAGGTGGAGGTAGAGGTGGAGGCAAGATAAGGAGGTGGAGGTAGAGGTAGAGGTAGAAGTGGAGGTGGAGGCGAGAGGGGGAGGTGGTGGTGGAGAGAGGTGGTGGAGGTGGAGGTGGAGGCAAGAGGAGGTGAGAGGTGGAGGGGTTGGGGGTGGTGCAGGTGGAGGTGGTGGTGGTGGTGGAGGCAAGAGGAGGCAAGAGGAGGAGGAGGAGTGTTATGGGTGCTTATATCCACCTCTTGCCTCCTCTCACCTCCACCTCTACCTCCCCTTGCCTCCACCTCATCCTCTTGCCTCCTCTTGCCTCCACCTCCACCTCCACCATCACCACCACCTCTTGCCTCCACCTTCACCTCCACCACCTCCACCACCTCCTCCTCTATCTTCACCACCCCTTGCCTCCACCTCCGCCTCCATCTCCACCACCTCCACCACCACCTCCTCTCGTCTCCTCTCACCTCCACCACCTCCACCTCCACCACCTCTTGCTTCCACCTCCACCTCCACCTTCTCTCGCCTCCTATTGCCTCCACCTCCATCTCCACCACCTCCACCACCTCCTCCTCTTGCCTCCTCTTGCCTCCACCTCCTCCTCTTGCCACCACCACCACCACCTCTTGCCTCCACCTCCACCTACATCTCCACCACCTCCACCACAACCTCCTCTTGTCTCCTCTCACCTCCACCACCTCCACCTCCACCAACTCTTGCTTCCACCTCCACCTCCACCTTCTCTTGCCTCCTATTGCCTCCACCTCCATCTCCACCACCTCCACCACCTCCTCCTCTTGCCTCCTCTTGCCTCCACCTCCTCCTCTTGCCACCACCACCACCACCTCCACCTCTATCGTCACCACCTCTTGCCTCCACCTCCACCTCCATCTCCACCACCTCCACCACCACCTCCTCTCGTCTCCTCTCACCTCCACCACCTCCACCTCCACCACCTCTTGCTTCCACCTCCACCTCCACCTTCTCTCACCTCCTATTGCCTCCACCTCCACCTCCACCTCCACCTCCACCTCCACCTCCACCTCCACCTCCACCTCCACCTCCACCTCCACCTCCACCTCCACCTCCACCTCCACCTCCACCTCCACCTCCACCTCCACCTCCACCTCCACCTCCACCTCCACCTCCACCTCCACCTCCACCTCCACCTCCACCTCCACCTCCACCTCCACCTCCACCTCCACCTCCACCTCCACCTCCACCTCCACCTCCACCTCCACCTCCACCTCCACCTCCACCTCCACCTCCACCTCCACCTCCACCTCCACCTCCACCTCCACCTCCACCTCCACCTCCACCTCCACCTCCACCTCCACCTCCACCTCCACCTCCACCTCCACCTCCACCTCCACCTCCACCTCCACCTCCACCTCCACCTCCACCTCCACCTCCACCTCCACCTCCACCTCCACCTCCACCTCCACCTCCACCTCCACCTCCACCTCCACCTCCACCTCCACCTCCACCTCCACCTCCACCTCCACCTCCACCTCCACCTCCACCTCCACCTCCACCTCCACCTCCACCACCTCCTCCTCTTGCCTCCTCTTGCCTCCACTTCCTCCTCTTACCTCCACCACCACCACCTCCACCACCACCACCTCTCACATCCACCTCCACCTCCACCTTCACCACATCTCTCCTCCACCTCCACCACCTCTTTCTCTCACCTCTTACCTCCACCTCCACCTCCACCTCCACCACCACCTCCTCTCGCCTCCACCTCCACCTCTACCTCTACCTCTACCTCCACCTCAATCACAATCTCCAATTTCCAACATTTCCACCTCCCCCTCCTCCACTTACCACCATTTCCACCTTCAATCAAAAATTCATTATGAGTATCAAGGGGGAGCTGAAGAGACAGTAAATAAAACTATGTTTAGAGATGATTAAGTTTTTTTTCTGTAAATATTCATGAGATTTTTGGTGATTTTTCTTTAGCTAAAGATTTCAATGGCAATGAGAAAGTTGTATTTTTTAATGATTTGTTTGAATAACCTGGTGTTAACATGAATCCTTATCAAAGGCTATGTTGTACGTGAAAGAATAAGGATAATAAAAAAAAGATAAAGATAAAAAAGAGTCTAGTAGAATGAAAGGGATGTGAAGCGACAGTAATTGCTGTCACAAGATATCTTAATTGGTCCTTTGTAATTTTCAAGGCCAGTTTTTGGCTTGAAATTGGCTGTTGCAAGACGGCCTGCGACACCACTTTCCCACATGGTGTAACAGAAAATTCAAAAACAAAATAAATATGCCAAAAAAATTACCATTCTCAGTGAATAAAACATGTCAATTGATCATTTGAAGAGTATGAAAAAAAATTAAAATTGCATTGAGAAATGTTGGAGTGTTATTGGAAGAATTCTTGCCCTTATACTAGTTGATTGAGAAATAGAAATGTTGGATATAGTTGGAGGTGAATCAACTTGCTCATCTTCATACAGCTCTAACCATTGATCTTTGAGGTCAGCAAGTAGGTTATGAAGTATAGTGCAACATAGAATCCAGTTGATCACCGCCTCCATTTCAGATTTATTTCTAAGAGGACTTCTTAATTCCCTTAAACTAGAAAAACGGCCTTTCAAGATTCCAATAGAATGTTCAATAAGGACTCTTGACTTTGCCAAATGATTGTTGAACTTGGCATTTTGACTGTCTTCTGAAGCTGCTCCCCAAAAAGCAGGAAGTACATACTTTCCATTCACATAAGAAGAATCTGCAAGAAGATACTTATCTTCATCAAAGAATTTTTCAGGTTCATTTGAAATTTGCATTCTTTGGAAGATGTAGGAGTCATGACATGAGCCAGGATAGCCAGCAAAGAATGATATAAATTTTTTGTTAACGTCACATATAAGCTGAACGGAAATTGAATATCAATAAAGAAGATACAGTTGTTTGTGTTAGTTTAAAAGAGAATGAAGGGAGTTGAAAATAATCTACCTCTCTTTACTGTCAAAGTAATTGTTTCCACCTTGAGCAGGTATCTGGCTCAAAGGAATAGTAGTACAGTCAACAAAACCAATACATCCTGTGAAGCCCTCTGCTTGCATTACCTGAGATGATTCAAGATGCTCTTCTTTTGTTGGCCAGGCGAGAAGTTGAGATTCCAAGGAGTTTATGGCAGTGATGCATCGTTTGTTATAAGTGTTAACTGAACCATACCCTAAATCAAAGACATTTTCTAAACTTTTCAAAGCGGCTCCATTACCATTGGAACCCAAACAACATAGTGTGATGGCCAATTGAATTGAAGAATGTCTTTGTTCTTTTTGAGAATTATTGTGAAATATGGGATGATCCTGAATAAGCTCAAGCAATTTAAGGAAAATTTTTGGAGACGTCCTGAACAACTGTCTAAAACTGGGTGTAGATAGGTTAAGAAGTGTTTGGATGGTGTACTTGGGGGTATGAAGTACTTGAGGCTTTCTGGGAAGAAGGTAACGTTTTGTGGAAATTTTTGATAAAAAGACAAAATCTTCTTCTAGATCAGAATCAGAATTGCAATCAGAGTCCAAGAGCAGTTCAAGAGCCATAAAAGTCATTGCTTTATTTAATTTATCATGATTTGAAAGTGAGGAAGGCATGACTCTTATATGATATGATATGAAAATGTAAATGATGTACAATGTTTTGAGTTATGAAGTGTTATTCTGAGGAGTGCTCTGTATGATTGGGATGATGCTGACAAATCAGTTAAATGGAACTTTATGATTAAATCAGCACTTTTGGTTGAGAAAGTGCAGATTTGAGTGAAATAAGTGACTTATTTCATTTTGAAATCTACCTGTATTGGGGCTAGTTTGTTTCAAAAATCCGCACTTAAATAAGTGTGGATTTGGTCAAATTTAAGTGCGGATTTGCCAGAACTGACACCCCCTAATGAAAATGTTTGACAACTAGTTTTTTCATTTACAAAGTTTTCTTGATAGAATGCATTAAAGCTAATTATAAATCCTCAGAACACACTCCTCACTGATATTTGAAACATTCACCATGGGAAATCTAGGGGTGAACTGCTAGAAATCCCCTCTCCTGAACATTAGAGTGTCCCATAATTATGCCAGGTTTATGAATACCTTAAAAACATAAGTAATTTAGAGTTAGATTTAAATTTTTTTTCAGATTGTTCCAAAAATGAACCTCAATTTATCTCAAGTTATGCAAAAGTAGCATTTCACCCCCTGATTTCCCATGGTGCTACTTGAAGAATGATGTTTCCTTGACCGCTTTCTAGCTAAAAAATTTGTTTTTTTATTGAGTCTCAATTTTATACTCATAAAGTATTTCTTTAAACTCACCAGATTTCTCACTTGAGGAATAAGTTTTGTAATTTTTTTTGAAAATACCCTCCCCTGCTATTTACCATAACAGGGGGTGGGGATCACCATTTTTTTTCTAAGTCAGAAAATAATTTATGACAAAAAAAAATGGCAATACCCTCCCCTGTGTTTTATTGAAGTAGGGGCATAGATTGCCAAAATTTATGTTCATTGCATAAATTAACATGAAAACAAGTCTTATAAGATAATTAAAAAACCTAAATTAATGATAATTTAAGTAAAAATGAGAGTGGAAAATGTCTGTGACTATAGTCAATGAAATCAAACACAAATGTATACATGAACCCCATGAGAAAGACATATTTCCTCATGATTACTGTTATACAACACATGGCTGATGGCTCATTAATTTAGGTAAGTAGATTATCATATATGACTTGTAAAATATTAATTTGTGAAAAAAAATGTTGACAACCTATATTACACCCCATACTTCTTCTTTCTACCTAATCTTTTTTGCTTTACCTCACATTTTTCTCTTACCTTATCAATCCTATTGACCAGCTCCCTATTGATTTGGAATGAACATCCAAAATGTGTGAATTCTTAACAGGATTCTAAGCCAGGTGGTGCTTTAGTTGTCTGGTGATTGTGAAGATTCAAATACTAAATTTCTGCAATTATTCCATTTCCTGTTCCAAAATCAATAATGCATTGATGTTCTGGAAAGTATAGATCATGGCCTTTTGTAGACAAGGAGGGTGAGGGGATAGGAAGTCCAGTTTTTAGATTTATGTATGAGAATATTCCAAATGTGAGTGAGTTAAGATTGTTTCTATCCATGTGAATATTTTTATAAAAATCACCAAAGGTTACAATGACATTAGAAGCAAAAATATCATCATCAACAAGTTTTAGCCATTCTGCATCTGTTCAATTACGGATTCTAAAACTTTTTGCAAACTCATGATTAGATTCTTTAATTGATGAGCTAAAAAATGGTTGAATTTTGACAAGGAGTCCCATTTTTTTAAGTTTTCTTTCATTTCTTGGGCAGTAAGCTCTTGGAGTAAAGAATATATACTTTTAGAAAGAATAATAAATTTTTTTATATTCATTCATCTATAAATAAGCTTACTGAGTGAAAAACTATTGTCATATCCTGGTCTCCAACCAATAACATATATGAAACCTCCAATAATATTTTTGTTTGATAAAGGTTGACAAGCTAAGGCTATTTTATATAAAGTCAATTCAAGATCTGATAAATTTTGAAATGTTTCATTTGTATTTACTTTAAATGAGTGAATCTCAAAAATACATTGAGGTTTGAAAGAATTAGAAACAACAGCAAATTTTTTTTTATTTCCAGGCTTATCTTCTTCATTGTTACTTGACTTTAATTTTTTATTGGTTATAGGCTCAGGAAAAAAATTTATATTTTCAGGTACTTTTTTTGAATAAATTTTTTTTTTGAAGAATCTAGTTTTGAAGAAACTGAAGCCAGTTGAACTGTCAATAAATTTGGAACAAAATTGTTTTTCTCTTATGTAATTTCTACTGTGGCCAGGTTTTTGAAAGAGGTGATATTGAAGAAAGTGAAGAAAGAGAAGATGAAGATATTGAGGTAAGTGACAAATGAGATGAGTTTGTGGAAGACATTTCTTTATTTTTAGATGAGTCTAGATTCTCAGTCATTTTTTTCTAAAAAAAAAAAAAAAAAGAGAAATATCAATCTAAAAGAAAAAAATTAAACAAAATTGAATGAAACTTACCTAAAAAGCTCTCCTCAAACTACCTGAAAGAAATAGTTTCAAAAATTGCCAAAAAAAAAAGAGTCCCAAAAAAGTTGTTAAAAAAAGTCCCAAAAGTGCCCAAAAAGTGTTCCAAACGTTTCCAAAAAAAAAAAAAAAAAAAGGGTCCCAAAAAAATAAAAATTATAAACACACCAATTTTTTTTTATAATATTCTGTAAAAAATAAACAAAAAAAAAAGAAAATACAAAATGATGTTAATAAAAATAATAAAAATTATCTTTCACAAACTCCCACATTACCCCTCCATGTCTGCCTCATTTCCCTCTTTTTTGTGTCCTCAACCCCCCCCTCCCCCTTTTTGATCTCCTCAAAATCCCCTTACCCCTCTTTTTCACCAGTTCATCCTCCCTTTTCCCCCCTTCAGGCACCTCTTTCTCCCCCCTTTACACCTTTTCCCCCCCTTTAGGCCACCTCACACCTTTCCCCTTTCCGCCCTCCCCTCATCCCCCTACCCCTTATTCCTTTCCCCCCTGTCCCCCCCTTATCCCTTTCCCCCCCTCCCCCCTCCCCACTTTCCTTCTAAGTGATTTTGTTTAGGGATAAAAGGGGGGAGTGGCCAAGGAAAATGGGGAGGGGGGAGTGGGGAGAGGGTGGAAAGGAGGAATAAGGGGGTAGGGGGGAGGGGGGGAGGCGGTGGGGGGAGAGGGGAGAGGTGTCCTAAAGGGGGGTATAGGGGGCCTAAAGATGGCAAAAAAAAGAACACCTAAAGGGGATAAAAGGGGGGTAAAGGTGGGGAAAGGTGAGGAATGAGGGGTGAGGAAGAGAATAAGGGGGGAAAGGCGGGATTGAGGCAGTCAAGAAGGGGGAAAAAGAGGGAAAAAGAGAACAAGAGAGAAAAGATAGAGAGAAAAAAAAATTAGTTTAACATTGAACAAAAAAAAACTGAAGCACTTACAAAATAAAAAAAAACAAAAAAAAGTATTAAAAAAAACATGATTGGCAAATAAAAATTTAATAAAAATGAAAAAAATGACTTACCTGGTGAGATGAGTTAAAAAAAACACAACCAAAATATTTGAGGTATGTTTGAGGAGAGGAGGAAAAGGATATGAGTGAAGAATGAGAAAAAGAAAGACTGTAAAAATATGAAATTTTATGTTAAGCTGGTGAAAGAAAACCAATGAACCATCCAAAAAAGAGATATTCACCTTAAAGTCAAAAGATATATAAATATGAAACAAATAAAAATACCAAAACAAGTGAATAAAGTATACAAAGTAGTCATTTGGAGACTTTAAAAACAAAAAAATTAAAAGGGTTGTGTTTCAAAATGGTGGAGGGTGATTGGCATAATGACAGAGTGTATGCTGGTTGAATGAATGTTTTGTAATTCAAGGGAGGGGAGAGCCAGTTCTGGTTCAGGATCCTCTTCTTCATAAAGATCATTCCACTCATACTTTAAATCAGCTAGGATATTGTGGAGTATAACGCAAGTCATTATCCAATTATTTGAAGTTTTTATTTCCACTTTTTATAAAAACTGAATTCTGAGCTCCTGGAGACTAGAAAATCTTCCTTTTAAAATCCCAATAGAATTTTAAATCTGTACTCTTTATTGGGGAAGGTGATAATTAAATGTGGTTTTGGGGCCATTTTCTAAAGTTGCCCCACGGAAAGCTGGTATAATGTACTTTCCACTTGCATATGCTGAGTCTGAAAGGAGGTACTGATATATTTTAAATTATAAGTCAGGATTTTGAGAAATCCTCATTCTTTGGAAGACAGAAGAGTCATGACATGAGCTGGGGCAGCCAATATGAAAAGCAGTAAACTTTTTGTTGACTTCACAGACAAGTTGAAAGGCAATAGATTATCTACAAAGAAGATAAAAAGTTATTTTATGAAAGATGTGAAATTGGAGAAAATTTTGAAGAAACCTTTTTTTATGATCAAAATAATGGTTTCCATCTTGAGCAGGCTTTTGACTCAAAGGTATAGTTGTGCAGTCAACAAAACCCACACATCCAGAAAAACCTTTGGCTTACATTACTTGAGAGGATTCAAGTTGCTGTTGTAGAGTTGGCCAAGCAAGTGTTTGAGACTTGAGAGAAAGGACAGAAATTATTCAGCGCTTGGTGTATAATATGACGGTACCATATCCTATGGTAAAGAGGTTATCTAAACGTCTTACAGCAGCACCATTTAAATTTGAAGCAAAGCAACATAGTGTAAAAGCAAGTTTAAAGTCAGGATCATACTGTTTGTTATGGGAATTATTATGGAAGATAGGATGATTGGAGATGAGTTGAGAACATTTGAAAAGAGAATCAGGAGAAGTTCAAAATAGTTTAGTGAAGTTTAGTCAAGGAATGTTGAGAATGGAGTGGAGATCAAATCTGATCATGATGAAGATTTGGCCCCCTTGGGATGTTGTAATGCTTTTTGGAAAGATAAGACATATAAACTAAAGTGTCTTCCAAACCAGAGTCAGAATCAGAGTCAGCAGCTAAAGCTATAGTGATAGCATTCATATCTCTGTGAAGTTGTTTCCTAGTAGAGAGGTGCTTCATTATTGTTGGTAGAAGGTTTAGGTGATGAGTGGGAAGTGGGAATTCTCCACCAAATGAGCAGGTGGGGTGTGCAGATAGAAAAAAATGTTATGTGTTTTCCACAAAAATTAATTATCATAGAGTGAAGAGACACATAAGGATGAGAAAATTTTTTATGTATTTGCCACCAAAATTAAGTATCATATGGTGAGAAAAGACTTAAGTATGTCATCAGCAATTATAAGTCATGTGACTTTCCTAAAAATCCATTATGGATGTGATGAGTTTGGGAGCAGGAATTAGGAACAGAAATTGGTGTATAAGAGGTGGGATAATGAATTGTCATGGATTCCTTATCCACTAGCCCCAGGGCTAGTGGATAAGAATCTTCTGCAATTAATTATGTCTTATCCCGTGAAAAAAAATCTTGATCCCTTATTGCGGATCCCTGAACATTGATACCCACTATTATTATTATTATTATTATTATTACTATTATTAGGGGGTATCAATTTTGACAAATCCACAATTAAATTAATTGTGGATAAAAATCATTATACCCCAATTATTTCCACAATTATTTTTGCTAATAATTGTGTTATTAGACCTTATATGTGTAAATGTTCACCTATATCTAACATTTTTATCATAAATTTTTTATAACCACATCTTGGGCAACTTTCTGGATGTTCCATCTTCCCTACCTTGATGTGCACTCCCACCCTCATCCCATCCTGTCTATTACTTCTATCCATTCAGATCCCTCCCCCCCTGATCTGCTCATTTCTTCTCCTTTTCATCATAAAATATCCTAAAATGCAGCCTTCTCCCACTTGTTCTTCAAATCAAACTACTCTCTCTTTCCTATTCTCAGCTAGGAAATCAAAATCCATTCAACTAAAAAATTCATAAATCAATAGTGCTTTCTTCAGGCCTGTATGGGGTTTTAAGTGGGGTTTATTAGTTTGTAGCCCCCCCTCCCCCCACCGACAAAAATAATTTTTAATCATTGACCCTTTTTCTTTTGCATCCTGGGATCAACCCTATCTCCAATCTTTCCCTTCTACAGCAACATCCCCACCACCCAAAAACAACCCAAACTTCCCTAATTTCTAATCTGATTTTTTCTTTCTCTTAACTTGGTGCAATCTACTATTCAGATGGATCAATTTTACCTAACCTCAGAGTTTCTGCAGTCACTTATAGTCCTTTCACTAATTCAAAAACACAGTGATAACTTGGAGTTGCAGTAGACTACTCCAACTTTTAGGCAGAGATTTTAGGGGTTTTCCTTGCTCAACAGGTAATCCCAAGAGTGGTGAGAGTGACCCAGAAAAATTTTTGAGTGTTTCAATTGATTTAGATCCATCTCCAAGTGTTGATAGTGAATCATAAAAGTGTTTGAGTGTTGCAATTGACTTAGAAAAATCTCCAAGTGGTGAGAGTTACTCAGAAAATTTTTTGAGTTTTGTGATTGCCTTAGGCAAATTTAAAAGTGGTGAAAGTGACTTTGACCAATCTTTGAGTGAGGTGTGCAGATAAAAATTTTATTTTAAGGGTTTAATAACAGAAATCTAGGTGTGTTATGCTCCAGCAAGACCTAATTTAAGGAACTTTAATTTGAAACCATGTGACTTGCTTTCATCTCAATCATAGATGTGATGAGTTTGGGATCAGGAATAAGGAATAGAAATTTAGGTGTAAGAAGTGGTATAATGTATTATTGTGCATTCCTCATCCATTATCCCTTGGGATAGTGGATAAATGTATATTTTAAATGGCTCATTTGATACTCTTTACATCAAAATTGATGTGAATTTAATCTGGGCTAATTCTAAATGTTTCAAAAAAAAGTGATGAAAATATTGAATCAATTATGATTATGGGTTAACAAATATTGGTATGGTGTTATCATACTATGTAGTCAGCTAGTCTCCCATCAGCATATAGTGTATTCTCCAAGTGCATCAGAGAATTTTCCCTGGTTCTGAAAGGAATCAATCTCTACAAATATTAGGGGGTATAAAAGTTTTGGAATTTCAGTTTCTCAATCTAACATTGAATTTCAGATTTTGTGAAATTTGATGTCATAATTCTGAGATCTAGTAGCCCAAAGGCTATTGGATTTAGAAGTAGTCTTTCACATCCAAATCCCAAAAAAAAAAGGTGAATTTGGGATTAGAGTAGGATGTTTAACTAATCACACCTATATTGGTCTATCAAAATAAACTAAAAAAAATAATGAAATAAAAATTATATCCCTAAATAAATTTCTAAAAAGTAAATTTTTTACAAAAATGATGTAATTCCAAACCTATCTCAGAAGAATAAAATCAATGAAGAATTTATAGCCCTAGCTTTTTGAAGGATAAGATAACACTAAATTTTTGAATCAAGGGATAACACTTAATTTTTGTAGGAAGTTAAAATATTTGTGCAATGGTAATGCTAACTTTTTTTATTTATTTATATTTTATTTTGTTTATCTTATTTTCTTTTCTTTTCTTTTCTTTTCTTTTCTTTTCTTTTCTTTTCTTTTCTTTTCTTTTCTTTTCTTTTCTTTTCTTTTCTTTTCTTTTCTTTTCTTTTCTTTTCTTTTCTTTTCTTTTCTTTTCTTTTCTTTTCTTTTCTTTTCTTTTCTTTTCTTTTCTTTTCTTTTCTTTTCTTTTCTTTTCTTTTCTTTTCTTTTCTTTTCTTTTCTTTTCTTTTCTTTTCTTTTATCTTATCTTATTTTATTTTATCTTATTTTATTTAATTTTATCTTATCTTATTTTATTTTATCTTATTTTATTTTATTTTATCTTATTATAATTTTTTATTTTATTTTATTTTATTTCATCTTATTTTATTTTATCTTATTTTATTTTATTTTATTTCATTTTATATTAATTTTTAAAATTTTATTTCATATATCACTTTATTTTTACTTATTTTAATATAGGATAATATGTTTGTACATTTTTTAATGTAATTTTAATTGAGAGCCCAAAATCAATTTGTGCAGTCATTAGCTGCTCAAGTTCCTTCTCCTTGCAATTTTTTCTTCCAAGGGGAGGTTTTGAACTTGCAAATGTTTTCAGCACATCACCTATAATGGGGCTGAGAAAAAATTTGTAAACATTTTTCATACAACATTGAGATCTAAAATGAGAGAAAAAAGAAAAGAAAAGAAAGAATAATGTCACCAGCTGTGGAATAGGTGGTTGTACTGTCCAGTTAGGTGGTCCTGTTTTTGTAATTAAAACATGAAGTCAACATCTTCTCACATCCATCTTATAAATATCATGAATGAAACTTTTTTATCTATTCTTATAGAATCTGATTGTGACTCTGAATTAGATTTCTTTTTCTTTGGATGCATTTTTGACAACTAATAAAGATCTCAATCAGTAGAGGAAAAAAAAGGATGGAAACAGACAGTAAATATCTCCAAATTCACTATTGAGAGAAAGGAGAATTTTGGTGTGACAATAATAATTTGCTTGAAACTTCTGAATAACTCTGAATAAATTTTTTGGAAGGCTAATGGGTCTTTACTTTATTGGAAAATATCAATAATACTATTATTCAATCATTATTATGCTTAGATAACTATATACATGGTGATACTGCAGCATAATCAATACCTAACACCCACCCATCCAACAATAAAACAAAGCTGTCTTACTTATTAGTAATGAGACTAGCAATTAGATAAATGGTTAGTGCTAGAAATATGAGAAGTAACTGAATTTTCACAAGAGGAAGGATATATTTAGGGGAAAATTATTTTGGAAAAGAAATAAAAAAATTAGAGTAGGCCTAGAGCTTTGAAACCATTTTCATGGCATTGCTTGTTCCGTGTTTTTGTCATTATATCTACTTTTTGATCCTTAGTGGGAACCCATTCTAGAATTGCCTTTTTCTTTTGTAGTTTTTCATTTACAAAATAGAATTCCCTGCCACTATGTAAAGTTTATTTTTTATATGAGTTGTTGGTGGAAACCTTGATGGAAGCCTGATTGTTTCACATCATTCTGAATGGGCCATCATATCCTATTAGCTCACTTAGTAAGTTATGAATCCACAGTCACATTCTTGTGGCTGCTCTCAGTGTCATGCATTATACATGGCACATGAATGTCACAACTGATGGCATCCTTTTTGAGGACCAGAATACTAGTGCACCATTAAGGATAATAATCATTTCT
Organism: Hemileia vastatrix; assembly: GCA_030280995.1. Taxonomy (NCBI): domain Eukaryota; kingdom Fungi; phylum Basidiomycota; class Pucciniomycetes; order Pucciniales; family Zaghouaniaceae; genus Hemileia; species Hemileia vastatrix. Next base: position 11,669,693 of record JASXTE010000008.1, on the reverse strand, counting down.
CTCCCCAATTTACATTAGAGTACATTTTTATTGGAGGGGATTCAATAATTAATGGGTAGAATGACAGCTTTTACTCAGAAGTATAGAGTAAATAGCCTAAAGATACCTCAGAGTTCTCCAGTGTTTTTAAATGGGTTGCACTGTGTGTCTAGCTAGTTGGCTTAGCATGAAGCTTAGGCCATGTAATGTTGTTGTGGTAACATAGGTTAGAGAACCAATGATTGATAGATAATTGTTGAATTTTAGAAATTCTGTGTATGTGTCAGCTATGCTGAGCTTGATGTTGGATGGAAGGGGTCAGTGGTGTGGGAGGCACATGGGATTGTTTTTTCAATTACCTTGAAAATGGGGTCTGTTTGACTCAGTAAAAAACCCTTGAAGCTCCTCTCAACTTTGATGCCTAAAATTTTGGACAAGATTTCCTGCCACTCGATGATTAGATATAGGGGCAGATCCTTTTTTGGTTTTCAAGGCTAAATTAACACTTTTTTGTTCTATCTCTCCCTCTTTTCTTTCTTTTTTAGCTCCATCAAACTACTCTTCATCCCTCCTTGGCATGGTCATTATCCCCCTTTCCCCTATTTCACTTTATTTTTTGGTTCCGTTTCATTAAAATACATACATTTCACATTCTTTATGTATTTCAATTGCTCCATATTCAATTACCCTCAAATCCCAACATAAATCTTTCTCACTCTATTTTTCCTACTTTTCAATCTAGGTAAGTTTCATCTCCTTTTTTCATACCTATATGATATATCTTTTCTTCTTTAAAAATTTCATACTTAAATATAGGTATGACTCTTATCTGGATAAAAGTGGACTTATTAAACTCCTCTTTTTCTCATCTCCATTACCGCTTTTCAAGTTTTTGTAAAATTTTAGGAATCATACTCCAAATTAGGGTAAGGTTCATTCAAATCTAATTTAATTTTAGCTGTTTATTTTACTGAAGGCTCTATTTCATATACCACTAACAGATTTGAATTTGGTTCAGTAGTTACTGAGATATTGACCTTTAACATTGAGCCTTTTTTTCCCAATTTATTTTTTTATTTCATGTTTTAATGTAAAAAATTATGGTTATGATTGTATTTAAATCAAATTTCCTTTAACTTAAGTATCTTCTGAAGTCTATATTTCATTTCACATAAACAGATTTGAATTTGGTTTAGTTGTTTCTGAGATATTGACCTTTAAAGTTGAGCCCTTTTTTCCATATTTCACTGCATTTATCTCATGTTTTTATATTGCATAATTAGATAATAAGGCTTCAAAAACACTAATCTGATAATTATCTAAGCATTTATATCCCAAATCTTAGGATAACTTAATTTTTTCTTGGCTAATTTCTTGAAAAAATTATATATTTTTGCATTTCAATCTAATCATAAACTAACCAAGAAAGCTGGACTTCACAATTGGACAGATATGGAATGGGTTTAGCTCAGTAAGGATTATATCTTTTATTCTAAATTTATAATCAACTATGGAGGATTTAATAGACAGAGGTATGTTGAAAAAAACAATTCTAATATGCTTAATATTTGGCTTTTCTGTTATATTGATCCTATTACTGGAAGACCAAACCCTTTACCTGCTAAAATCAAAGGCCATGGAATATACTTTCCAGATCATAAATGCATCATTCACTTTGGTTTAGGATATGGGATTATGGAAGCAATTTGGAATTCATCAAGAGATAATCATCAAACTACTAAGGTACCTCCTGGATTGGAATCTTGAAAAAAGTTTACTCATTTTGGATGTTCTTTTCAGATTAATAAAATTTTGATAAACCAGGTAAGTAAGTAAGGGGTGAAGGGTAATTGGCTACTAAAACATTAGGGAGGGGTTCTAAATACAGTAAGTAAAGAATTTACAAATTTATATTTGTTTTTCTTAAATTTTATATTTATCAGTTAATAAAGATAATCAATAAATTTAGATATTGTACCATCAAGCCCATGTGCTGTATAAAAGTGTTCATTCAATTATATTCCATGAATGAGTTCATGACACCATCCTTGCCATATGTTTTCTTTGACTTTGCATATGAAATAATAGGCAGTTATTATTTGGAGTTCCTTTACTTGGTTGATTATCTTTTTAAGTTGGTTACATAATTATTCAAGAAATAAAATGGAAATTTGGAAATCCTTACCCCCTCTGTCAAGGGGTCTTTCAAGTCTAGAAGGTTCTTCAAGGAGGTCCAATGGCGGTAACAATGGGATTTATGGGATTCAAACCTGGGTACATATTTCCTTATCTTATAGAATGTTTACTAAATAGATAGAGGTAAAGATTTAACTTATTATTATAAATAATGTTTTAGAATTACGTGGATGAAAATACTAAGTCACTAATAGATAGTAATAAATGGGTTTTAAATAGTTATAATAAAATAGATAAGTAATGGAATGATTGAAAACAACCAAAAAGGGAGGCCTTATATAGGCAAAGGAGAGACAAAGCACGGAAATAAAATTATAAAAACAGTAGTATGAGAGAGAGAGAAAAAGGAATATTCCAGAAGGAGTATTTTCAAATAATAAAGTTGTTCTAAAAAGAAGGCCTCAAAAAGATGTATTTACAGAGTATGTCAGGAATACATTAATATATTTAATATTCACTGTAAAGGTCAATTCTAAATAAGAAATTTGAATTTTTTGTATATATTTATTTTTATTTGAATACTAAAAAATTTATTTTAATTTTAAATCTATTTTTTAATATAAATCTTTGTTTCTTTCAACCTGTAAATGAGAACAGTGTTAGAGAATAAAAATATAAGGGACATTTTTAATTTAATTTTAATTATTCATTATATTTACCATTCTGTAATTAGTTAAGTTATTATAGGTAATTTTAATGTAACTAATTTATAATTAAATAATTAAAATAATTAGGTGTGGCTTCATCCAGTAAATAATAATCAATTATTTTACAGGGTAAGTCTAGCAGCCTGGCTGACACTCCATTACTCTAAAAAAACAATAAAATAAATGCTATGATTTTATCTTTTTATATTTCTTTAGCAGAGTAGGAAGATTAGATATCTCCTTCCCAGGTATCCAAGAATCATATTCAGAAGATTTATTCTTGAATCTCAATAAGTATTCTGTACCTTTTTCAGCAGTAACTATTCTGTCATTTATAATCTTATCAATTTTTGCTGTCTCAGTGATTTCCTTAGGGGTCTTTTTTGGTCTTCCCCTCATTTTTGGAAATAAATCACTATTGGATGTGTAAGGTTTCAAAAGAGAGATCGGAAAAACAGGATGTTTTCTTTCATATGGAGAATAAAATATAACTTCAACTGCATTATCACCAACCATTCTTCTGATAACAAATGGACCAAAAAATGGGTCTTTCAATTTGTTATTACCTTGTAGATTGAAGTGGACTGTGGAAATCAACACCTCATCTCCCTTTTTGAAAGTGTATTCTTTATGAGATTTGCCCCATCTCTTCTTCTCATATTCAAAGGATTTTCAATACATTTTTGAGCATGACCTCTGCAAAGTTGTTGCATTTGAAGAAAAGATTTTACACCAGGATGTATATCCAATTTAGGTATTTTGTTATTGAGAATTTGGGCAGGAGTATTTGGAACATATCCAAGCCAGAGATCAAAAGGCTTTCTTTGAGTAACAGAATGAACAGTGCTATTATAAGCAAATTCTAACCCAGGAATTAAGGTAACCCAATCATGAGTGAATCTGTCATTTTCTTTATACTCAAGGCCAAAGGAACAATACCTTCTTATCATGTTCTTTAGAGTCTGAATCATTCTTTCAGCTAATCCATCAGTCTGAGAGTGATGGGCAGTAGAAAGTTTCAGATCACAGCCACAAACATCCATCAGAGACATCCAAAATTCAGAAGTAAATTTAGGGTCTCTGTCATATATTATGGGTTTAGGAAAACCAGCAGTATTAAACATATGAGACCACCATAATAAAGCTAATTCTTTAGTGGAAACATCCTTGTGAGTAGGGATAAATTTACACACTTTTGTGAATCTTTCAACAATAGCCCAACAAGAGTTATGACTGTCTTTTCTAGCAATTGTAATCCTGTTACAAAATACATGTTTATTATCTTCCATGGTGCATCAGGAGGTTCAATATGTTGCATCAATACAGCTCTCTTACCAGTCAATCTTTTTGATTTTTGGCAAGAATCACAAGATCAACAAATAATTTGGTATCTTCAGACATATTAACCCACCAAGCAGTGTTTTTAATTCTGATCATTGTTTTTTCAAGATCAAAATGTCCGGCTAATATGTCATCATGACAAATTCTAAAGATTATTTATTTCATAGAAGGAGGAATAACAATGACATTACTCAATTTTCTTCTATAATATAGATATCCTTCATCAATTGAAAATTTACCTTTCTCCAAAACCTTCTGGTACTTTGTTGGAAGGGTTTTAATTAATGCTTGTATTGAAGCATTCTTTGGATCATTTAATATGGTACATAACTTTTTTAAGTCAGTTTCCTTATTATATGAATCGAGAATTAGCTTTAATAGCTCTTTCTCCATATCAAACACATATATCCCATGAATATGAATAATTTCATCCTCAGGATCATAAGCAGGATTAGAGTCATCATTTGGTAAAGGCAACCTTGATAACATATCCACATTTGAGTGAACAATACCAGCCCTAAGAATAATTGTCATTCTCCCTCTGTATTCCTGAACAGCTAACTGCCATCTGAACATATGTCTGTTAGGTTTTTTCAAGTTTAAAAGGGATTTAACTGCACTGCAGTCAGTGACAAGTTCAAATTTCTGGTCATCTAGGTAATAGTGTAGCTTTTCTAGAGCCCACACTACCACTAAACATTCAAGCTGAGTGGCACCATATTTCAATTCACTATTTCTCAAGGTTCTTGAAATATAACAAATTACTACTTCTGATACTTTATCATTCATCACTTGTTTTTGATGGAGGACAGCACCAAGACCAATAAAACTGGCATCAGTGTACAAAACAAATGGTTGATCAATGTCAGGTAAAGCAAGAATTGGTGCTGACTTCAAACAGTTTTTCATAGTGTCAAAAGCTCTCTGTCTTTCACTATTCCAGACAAAAGCAACATCCTTTCTAGTCAGTTGGGTAAGGGGAAATGCTATGACTTGGTAATTTTTAATATACTTTCTATAGTATCCACACATTCCCAAAAAACTCTGGAGCTCTCTAACTGTGGTAGGAGCCTTCACCTGTTGTATGGCTGCCACTTTGTTTTGGTCAACACATATCTGTAACCCTGAAACAACATGACCAGGAACTTTTAAGGAATAAAACCAAAATTTACATTTCTTCAAAGCAAGTGTCATATTTATTTCATCCATTTTGTGGAACACTTTACACAGGTGATTAAGATGGTCCTCAAATGTTTTTGAGAATATAATGATATCATCAATATAAACCATCAGCCATCATTCAATTATCATCTGATAGAATATGTTATCCATAACTTTTTGAAAAACTGAAGGGGCATTTTTATGTCCAAATGGCATCCTAACATACTTATAAATACCCATATGAGTAGCAATCATCAGAAAATACTTGTAATTCTTCTCAACAGGTACCTGGTGATATCCCTTGTTACCATCCAAACAGCTTATATATTTAGCACCTTGAAAGGTAGCATGTATAGAGCTAATTCTAGGTAAAGGATAGATATCATCAACATTGAAAGTATTCAATGCTATATAATCACCACATAACCTGGCTTTATATTTCTCATAATAAATCAGGACAGGTGAGATAACACAATATTAAGGTGTCTCAACTACCTTTTCAATAATATTCATTTTTAAAAGGGTAGAGATATTATCCTCAATATCTTTTCTCTTTGTGGGAGTAGCAGGATAAGGCTTCTTCTTTAAACTAGGTGGTATGTCAGTTAATGGACAAGATAATGAAAGTTTCATCTCTTCTTTAACTAATCCTAGTTCATGCAACCCATGAGCAAAGGCCATAGCAAAAGATTTTATCAATTTAATGATGGAATATCTATCCTCACCTGAATTTTGTTTTCCAAAAGAAGAATTGTCAATTTCAGACATAAGGGAAAGCATTTCTTTTGAAGATCTTCCTTTATATTGAACCACGGAATTACATGTGTTCAATTCTGGTTTTAAAAATTTTTTGGGGGAGGAAATCTTAAATTTTCTCTTCCCATTCATCCCCATTGTGAAACATTGGTTTTAAGGATCCAATTCTATGCCATATTTGGTTAAAATGTCATTTCCTATAATAAAACAACTGCTTAAGTTATCATTTTTCATGACAACAAAATAACATACAGCTCTTACAAAACCATGGTTATATTTAAAAAAAACTGTGGCTTTTTATTTACCAATGGGGGACAAAACAGAGCAAGAACCTCTCCAATTTTCAGAAATGATAGGTATAAGTTTTGATTTATAGTCTTGATCCACTGAAGCAAGTGCTTTTTTCAGATACTACACTTCCTCCAGCTCCAGAATCCAGAACAACTTTAATGCTGGTTCCATTGATCAAGACTGGTGCTTTGAGAGGGGCAATGATAATTGAGCTATCCTCAATGTTCTTTATGATCTCAGCATCCTCAACTGTAGATAAATCATTATTATCATTATCAATAGTATTTAAATAATGAATAACTTCTTCAAGCATCAAGATTTCTTGTTGAGATTCATATGAAATATTTCTGGCACAATCACCTGAGGTATCATCTAGTGCTATTGTGTCATCATCATGCTCCTCAGTTTGTTCAACAAGATTTATCTTCTTGTCACAAACATGGCCTTTCTGCCAAGGCTTGTTGCACTTGAAGCAAGTGTTTGTTGCATACTTTTTAGGTGCAACAGGGGCAGAAGGTTTACCAACCTTTTCCAGAGATTTCGGTTGTTAAGTGGAGGATTTCTCCAAAGGGGTTTTAGGAATTAATATTCTGGAATCATACTTGTTGTTTAAAAGGATCTTATTACAAGTATTAATGAAAGAAGAGGGCTCTCTGGAGAACTCAGTCCTAGCCACTATCAAGTCTCTCAAAGACATTGGTAATTTATAAAGGATCCTGTCCTTCCATAACTCAAACTCCATATTTGGGTCCATTGCCCTCAAGATTTTTACAAGTTTCATTAAGAACTCATTAGGCTTATCAGTTGAAGAGCTATATCTAGTTTCCTCATACTGCTTTTGTTGAGCCATCCTAAACTTGGAGCCACCAAATTTTGCTCTAATCAATTTCTTCCAATCTTCCCATTAGTAGTCATTCCTATCCAAGAGAACAGATTCATACCACATTAGGGCTACATTGGTGAACAAAGAAATTAACTTAGACACAATTTCCTCATCTGATAGTTTGTAAGAATTTTTTAAGTTATCAATTCTGCAAATGAATTGCTGCCAATCAGAAGAAGAATCACCATCAAATGTTGGGTACTGGTCAAGTTTTGGCCATTTCTTTTGATTTGAAGGAGTATCCCTATTATTAGCTTGTTTCTGAGTTAGAAGCAGCTGTAACTTCTTCAATTTTGCGGTAATCTCATTGTTTAATTCTTCTGTTGAATATCATGGTGCACCATCAATTTTTGATGGAAACTCAGTGGTATCAACAAGCATTTCTGAATCTAATTTTACTTTAGATGAGCTAGCAACAGGTAAAATTGGAGCATCCTGTACCATATGTTCCTTAAATGAAATTTCAGAATATTTTTGATCATTAAACAATGAGTTCAATTTTTCTTCAATGGTTGTTAGTCTGGTTTTCACTCTTGGAAGACTAGATAAACTCTCATTGATTGTTGCAAAAGATAACTGGGTTTTATTTTGAAAAGATGAATAATGATCACTCAATCTTTTCAGGTTCATCTTATCTACCTCTAGCTCCTGGAAACAGGCAGACACAGTATCTTGTAGTTTAGACAAATCATTTTTGATAGTTTGCCATAAAGCAACTTTCTTTTCATGAGTTGCTTTGTAATGAAACAAATCATCAGAAACTCTCTGTAACTCACTCCTTAATGCTTGATAACCCTTTTCAGTTAACAAACTATTATATTTCTGAGTTAATTGCATGTTGTTCATGATATGATTTTGTTTAGCAATAATATCTCCCAAATATTCATCATTAATTCTTGCTACATCTGGAGTGTTTCTCAATAAAGAAACAGAGTAACTTTCCAGATTCTCATAAAACTCAGGCTCAAGTGTTTTATCAATAATAGCCATATTGTGATTTATCATTGAAGTAGCAATTAAAAATAAAGGATTAGATACATTAGAAGATTGAGTGATTTGTCTACTCTTATCAACCTCTACTGGTCTCATAGTTTCATCCCCTCTTCCAGAATTACCTGAAGGAACTGGATCAATAACAAGAAATGGTACTTGAGATTCAATAGAGGGACTCACCAAGGCTTGGGCAAGAACTGGATATTGTTTTTTCTTTTTCTGCCTCCTGGATAAGGATGAGGATGTGTTGGGTTGAATTGACTGGGTCTTGATGGACCTGTCTGAGGTATTTTAGGTTGCTGCTGTTGAGACAGAAAATCCCACTGGGTGTTTAACCAATCCCACTTCCACTTTGACACTTCCACCTTTTCTGGTTGCTGGGGAGCCAATTTTGGAGGATCCATGGGGGGAGGAGGTCTCCTCTTCTCTTGAAGAAAGGCATCTATATTTCTTACCTTTTCTTCTAGTGAGTCTGTTCTTGCTCTCAGTCTTAAGTTCTCTGTCCTCAGTTACTTTATGTGGGTGGAGAGATTCTTTACTTGCTGAGTTAAAGGCATTTTTTTTATTTTGAAGCCTTTGGGAAGTCCTTCTAGGGGGTTGATGGAAGGCTTTTGTTCCTGAGCATTTGTCTCCACTAGTATTTCTACTTCCTCCATTTCCACATCCTGATTGGTTCAATAATTGATTAATTTGAGCCAATTTTGTAGTCAGGGGAGAACTTAAAGAAGTAGCTTCATCATAATCAATGAGATCCAATTCCTCTTCACAGGTAGCAGAAACACCTTGATTGGTCATTTTTTAAATTTAACTTGAACTGAGGGAAGGAAATATTAAATGTATTAGTTTTATTTTTGCTTTTTAAAAGAAAAATAAGAAAAAAAATTTAAAAATCTTCAGGACAAAAAATCAACTGAAATAATAATCACAATTTTTATTTATTTAAAAATAATTTTATAACCAGGATTAAAAGAAATCAACTGAAGAAACAAAACTTATTTTTTCACTAAAAATTAAATTTTGATAATTATCAGGATTAAAATCAACTGAAATAATAATCACAATATTTATTAATTTAAAATAATTTTATAACCAGGATTAAAGAAATAAACTGAAGAAACAAAATTTATTTTTTAACCAATAAATTAAATTTTGATAATTATCAGGATTAAAATCAACTGAAATAATAATCACAATTTTTATTAATTTAAAATAATTTTATAACCAGGATTAAAAGAAATCAACTGAAGAAACAAAATTTATTTTTTAACCAATAAATTAAATTTTGATAATTATCAGGATTAAAATCAACTGAAGGATATTTAATTACCAGGACTTGATGTCAACTGAAATAATTTTAATATAAATTAATTTTATTAATTTTAATATTTTTATTGTCAGGACAATTTGTCAACTGGAACAACAATATTATTTCAATTTACCATGACAAAGTCAACTGAAAAATAATATAATATAATAATAATAAAATATTTTATATTACTTCTAGGACTAAGAACACCATAGTTCTATCTTTTTCAACTAGGAAAAAAAAATAAAAAATTCCAGATTACAAGACACCTCCCCCTGTAAAATGAGCAACTTAATGCCACTTACAGAGTGCTGAGTAAAAGGAAATACGTAGATTATGAAAAGTGAAAGGAGACCCACAAATAGTAATCAATATAATTACCACGAATATATTTGACTATATTCAATATACCAACCTAAGTTTTGGAACGTGGTTTGATTCCCGGTTTCAGCAAAAAGTAAGTCATGTGGCTGATGACATTTGTCATCTTTGTTGTATACTTTTCCTATCGGCACCTCGTTGTTGATGGTCCCTCGGTTGCCAGCTTCAAGTTATCAATGTGCCGTCAACTATTTGGAAAGGGCCTCAGTTTTCAAGGGGTCTTTCAAGTTTAGAAGGTTTTTCAAGGAGGTCCAATGGCGGTAACAATGGGATTTATGGGATTCAAACCTGGGTATGTATTTCCTTATCTTATAGAATGTTTACTCAATAGATAGAGGTAAAGATTTAACTTATTATTATAAATAATTTTTTAGAATTACGTGGATGTAAATACTAAGTCACTAATAGATAGTAATAAATGGGTTTTAAATAGTTATAATAAAATAGATAAGTAATGGAATGATTAAAAAACAACCAAAAAGGGAGGCCTTATATAGGCAAAGGAGAGACAAAATTGCCATTAGTCTCTCCCCTCATTCTCCGCCTCATATTGTACATACTGGTCTATCTTGTGATGCTGTTTTCCTTCATGCCCCGTGCTGGGTGAGACTGTAAGATAATAAAAAAAATAGAGAGACAAAGCATGGCAATAAAATTCTAAAAACAGTAGTATGAGAGAGAGAGAAAAAGGAATATTCCAGAAGGAGTATTCTTAAATAATAGAGTTGCTCTAAAAAGAAGGCTTCAAAAAGATGTATTTACAGATTATTTCAGGAATACATTAATTTATTTAATATTCACTGTAAAGGTCAATTCTAAATAAGAAATTTGAATTTTTTGTATATATTTATTTTTATTTGAATACTAAAAATTTTATTTTAATTTTAAATCTATTTTTTAATATAAATCTTTATTTATTTCAACCTGTAAATGAGCACGGTGTTAGAGAATAAAAATATAAGGGACATTTTAAATTTAATTTTAATTATTCATTAATTTTACCATTCTGTAATTAGTTAATTTATTATAGGTAATTTTAATGTAACTAATTTATAATTAAATAATTAAATTAATAAGGCGTGGCTTCATCCAGTAAATAATAATCAATTATTTTACTGGGTAAGTCTAGCAGCCTGGCTGACACCCTCCCAGACTAAATTGCAGGGGGGTGGGGTATTGCTAAATTTTTCAAATAAGATGTGTAAAATTTTTAACTTGAAAAATTTTGGAATGAAATATGAACAAAAAAATTAAAAAAAAATTAGTCATCAAAAATTTTCAATTAAGTAGTCAATTTCCTTAACTGACTTATTGGATTTAACACATTATATCAAGAAAATGTTTTTCAAAAATTTTAAATGAAATATGTACAAAATAAAAAAAATATTCATCAAACATTTTCATTAAGCATTTAATTTCATCAACAGATTTATTAGCTCTAACACATTCTATCAAGAAAAATTTCTTTTTTGAACCATCTTCAAGTTGATACTTGAGTTTCATCTGATCCAATAGGAAATTTTACTTGAGAGCCTTGTTGGTTTATATTTCTATAAGGATCTATTGAAAAGATATCTTGATTTGTGGAAGTAGAATGAGGGGAAGCTTGAGTAGAAGAGGAAGGAAAAAGATCTCTCTTGACATCATGTTTCAAGATATCATCTTCTCTATCCAAAATTTTTGCAAGATTTATGTTGGATTTCTATCCAAATATGAAATCCATCTCTTTATAGTAAGGACATAAAGAATCAGTTTTATTGTCTATAGATTTGATGCCCTTACTGATATCAAGGCCATTAAGACCAAAACCAGTGGAAGATGAAAGAGTCTTAGCCTTCTTGTATTTAGATTGATAGTGCTTGAAGCATTCAGAAATCTATTTATGCAAAAGATCAATACTTCCCTTTGTCTTATTTTGTAATTCATTGGCCATTAGAAGGTATCCATTGACTTTTGATGCAGGGGGCTGTCCTGCTTAAGTCAAATTCTTAGTACCAAAACAAGAATCATAATTAGTTTTAGTTTTTAGTCTGTTGATAAGTATGAGATGATCATTTTTTATTTAGTTTCACAGTCTTTGATTTCTTAGCTAAGCAGGGGAAAGAGGGAGTAATGGGAATTGAAGAACAACTGTGGGAACGCTGCCTTTGAGAAGATCTATGACAACAAGTCATGTTAAGATATTTGAAGATGAAAAGGAGAAGAAATAAAAAGATGAGATGGGGAGGGTTTTTGAACAAATAGAATGAATAGACAGGATGGGAGTGCGCAGAAAGGTAGGGAGGCTGGAACATCCAGAAATTTGTCCAAGATGTGGTTATAAAAAATTGAGGATAAAAATGTCAGATAGAGGTGAACATTGACATGTAAAAATTATAATAACCCATTTATTAGCAAAAATGATTGCAGAAGATAATTGAGGTATAATTATTTTTATCCACAATTAATTTAATTGCAGATCAGTTAACATTTATACCCATTAATAGGGGGTATCAATGTTCAGGAATCCGCAATTAGGGATCAGGAATTTTTTTTCCTGGGATCAGAAATTATTAATTGTGGAAGATTCTTATCCAATAGCCCCAGGGCTAGTGGTTAAGAAATCCATGATAATGCATTATCCTGCCTCTTATACCCCAATTTCCATTCCTAATTCCTGACCCCAAACTCATCTCATCCATGATGGATTTGCAAGAAAGTCACATGACTCATAATTGCTGATGCCATCCTTAAGTCTTTCCTCACTTTATGCTACTTAATTTTGGTGGCAAACACTTAAGTTTTTTTTCTATCTACACACCCCAACTGCACATTTGGAGGTGAATTCCCACTTCCCTCATCACATAACCCTTCCACTGGCAACAATGAAACACCTCTCTACTAGACGGCTACTTCACTCCACTATTAATGCCATCACTTTACTTTTAGTTCTCTACTATAAATCTGAATCTGATTTGGAAGATGCTTTAGCTTATATGTGTTTTCTTTCCAAAAAGTGTTACATCATCACAAGGGGGCCAAATCTTTATCATGATCCCCAATATGATCTGGCCTCCATTCTCAACATTCCTCATTTAAACGTCACCCAACTTTTTAGAACTTCTCCCGATTCTTTCTTCAAACTTTATCAACTCATCTCCGACCATCCTATCTTTCATAAAAATTCCCATAACAAACAGCGTAATCCTGCCATTCAACTTGCTGTTGCACTATGTCACTTTGGCTCAATTGGAAATGGTGCTGCTTTAAGACGTTTGGATAATCTCTTTAACATAGGATATGGTACTGTGATATTATACACCAAGCGCTGTATGATTGCTATCCTTTCCCTCAAGTCTCAAACACTTGCTTGGCCAACTCCAGAACAGCAACTTGAATCCTCTCAAGTAATGCAAGCTGAAGGTTTCCCTGGCTGTGTAGGATTTGTTGATGGCACAACTATACCTTTGAGTCAAAAGCCTGCTCATGATGGCAACCATTATTTTGATCTCAAAAAAAGGTTTCTTCAAAATCTTCTCCAAGTTCTCATCTTTCACAATCTAACTTTTTATCTTCTTTCTAGATACTCTATTGCCATTCAACTTGTATGCAATGTCAATAAAAAATTTATTTCTTTTCACAGTGGCTGCCCTGGATCATGTCATGACTCTTCCGTCTTCCAAAGAATGAGGATTTCTCAATCCCCTGACTCATACTTTGACGAATCTCAGTGACTCCTTGCAGACTCAGCATATGCAAGTGGAAAGTACATTATACCTGCTTTACGTGGTGCAAGTTCAGAAAATGACCCCAAAACTACCTTTAATTATCACCTTGAACAATCAAGAGTACAAATTGAACATGCTATAGGTATTTTAAAGGGACAATTTTCTAGTCTTCGGGAGCTCAGAATCCAATTTCAAAAAAAATTGGAGTTCAAAACTGCAAATCATTGGATCTTGACTTGTGTAATACTCCACAATATTCTAGCTGATTTAAAAGATGAGTGGAATGATCTTTATGAAGAAGAGGATCCTTAACCACCACCAGCACTCCCCTCCCTTGATTCACAAATCATTCGATCAACCGGCATACACTCCATTATAATGCCAATTACTCTCCAACATTTCACTTCACAATGCTTTTAATTTTTAATTTTATGTTTTCATACTCTCCAAATGTCCTCTTTGTGTACTTTATTCACTTGGTTTGGTATTTTGGTTTGTTGCATATTCATTTTTTTTGAATTTATGGTGAATATCTTTTTTTTGGATGGCTCATTGGTTTTCTTTCACCAGCTCAACATGAAATCGCATATTTTCTTATATCGCATATTTTTTCAGTGATTTTTTTTTCATTCATCACTCATATCCTTTTCATCCTCTCCTCAAACATCCCTCAGTTTTTTTGGTTGCATTTATTTTCTCAACTCAACTCACCAGGTAGGTCATTTTTTTTCTTTTTTCTTGGTTTTTTATTTGCTAATCATGATTTTTTTTCTTTCTTTTTTTTGTTTTTTTTGTTTTTTTTGTAAGTGCTTCATTTATTTTTGTTCTAGGGTAAACTAATTTTTTTTGTTTTTTTCTCTTTTTTCTCTTTTTTTTGTTTTTTTTTTCTCTCCTTCACCTCTCTTTATCATCCTCAAGGCCCCCCTTTTTCCCTCTCTTTACCTGTCTCAATACCCCCTTTTTAGCTGCCTCAAATCCCCCTTTCCCCCCCCTTCCCCTCTTTTTAGGCGCTTCAAGACTCCCCCCTTCCCCTCTCTTTATGTCCCTCAACCCCCCCCTTCACCTCTCTTTTGCTGCCTCAAACCCCCCCTTCCCCTCTCTTTAGCCACCTCAAACCCCCCTTCCCCTCTCTTTAGGCGCCTCAAACACCCCCCCTTCCCCCACCCACCCACTCCCTTACCTCCTCCTCTACCCCCCTTTTTTTAATGAATGATCGTTAATGATTGCTTGTTAAGTAATCTAATCGCTAACAATTGTTAGGGATCATTCATTAACAAGGAGGGGGGGGTAGAGGAGGAGGTAAGGGAGTGGGTAGGGGTAAGGGGAGTGGAAGGAGGGGAGGAAAGATATTAAGGGGGGGAAGGGGGGGTTTGAGGCAGCTAAAGAGAGGGGAATGGGGGGGTTTGAGGCGGCTAAAGCGGGGGGGATGGGGGGGTTGGGACATATAAAGAAGGGTAAAGGGGGGGATTAAGGTAACTAAGGGAGGGGATTTGGGGGGGGTTTTGGGGGGGTTTTGAGACAATTAAGCAGGGGGTTTCAGGGGGTTTTTGAGGAAGGCGAGGAGAGGATTTGAGGGGACTTTTGAGGCAAGGAGGGAGGGATTTGTAAGGGTATTTCAAATAAATAAAGCAGGGGAAAAGGGGACATTTATGGGAGATAAAGAGGGGTTACCTACTTTCAAATAAATATACTAACAAATTTTTTTTTGTAAATTTGATTAATTTTTTAATTTTTTTGGCTGGCAGTATTATAGAAAAAAAAAATTCTTTCTGATAAGGACTGTCCCTCTTATTTACAAATTTAAAAGTTTTTTAAATTAATTTTTAAATTTTCTAGTAAATAATTTTTCTGTTTTTTTTTTATTTAAAAATTTTTTTTGTTTTTCATTTTGATTTTACTGAATTTATTTATTTATTTTTTTTCAGGATCTTGTGAGAAGGTTTTTAATAACCAATCTTCAGGTTCACTTTTAAATTTTTTTTTTTTTTTTGATTTAATTTTACTGAAATTAATTTTTTTGAATTAATTTAATTATTATTTTTTTTAAAAAAGGATTTTGCTTTTATTGTGTTTTTTAAAATAAAACCTCAGGTTTTTTTTTTGATAAATTATTTTTTTGGAAAATTTTTTACTGATTTTTTGGTTTTTTTTTTCCAATTTTATTTTTCAATTTAAAAAACAGCTTTTTTTATTATTAGGTGAGAATTTTTTTTAAAAAAAAATTGAGTTTAAATTTTATTGACATTTAAATTTTTTTTCAGATCAAAAAAATGTCTTCTTCTTCAGATTCACCCCTTACTTCTCTCTTATCTTCATTTTTATCTTCTTTATCATCTTCATCTTTATCATCTCTATCATCTTCTTCAAAATCAACTTCCATACAATCATCTTCTAAATCATCAAAAAAAAATAATGATAATCAGTCTCATAAGAAGAAAAGATATCCAAAAAAAAAAAAATTCTTCTTCTAAATCATTCATTAAAATTAAAGATAATCAGTCTCATCAGAAGAAAAGATATCTGAAAAAAAAAATCATCATCTAAATCTTCAAAAAAGATTAAAGATAATCAGTTTTACCAGAAGAAAAGATATCTGAAAAAAACAATTCTTTGTGAAAGTTATTTTCGTCATATCCCAAAAAAAAATTTTCACAAAACTAAAGTAGATAAAAAAAATCAATATCCAAAAAAATTACCAGATGATATCAAATATCTAACCTAATTTGGAGATGATCGAGTTGTTGCAGTTATCAGTAATTCTTATAAGGCTCAATTCATATTGGAAGTTCATTCATTTGATGGTGTAAAAGATGAAACTTTTAATCAACTGTTGGATCTTATCATAACTCTTTATCAAATGGCTTTGGTTTGATTACCTATAAGGAATACAAATTTGTTGGGTGGTATCATGATTGGATTTGATTGGAGACCAGGTTTTGTTAAAGGATATTCTCTTGGTATGTCTAATAATTTTTTTTCCATTCTTAATATCATTTCACTTATTTCATTTATGTAGGCATATATTTGTTGGTCAAGAATATCACTAAAGCTCAAAAAGATGAAGATTTTTGCTTATGGGACACTCTACCTTTCTTTAACTCTTTTCTTGCTTTTCGACTTAAAAAGCTCTGTAATAAAGCATTTGAAAAAAATCATGAACTTGCAACCAAGGTTGGAATACCGAATTGGTGTGACTCCAAATGGGAAGATATCAGCCACGAATATCTTTTATTTTCTAATTTTTTTATCATTCATTCTGGATTTCACAATAGGATTCATATCAATAGGAATGATGCCAATTTTCTTACTTTTGGTATATATTCATATATCAATCCAATAACTGGCCAACCAATACCATCTCCAGCTAAAATCAAAGGACATGTTGTATATTTTCCAGACCACTGGTGCATTATTGATTTTGGTTTGGAAAATGGTATCATCAAAACTATTTGGAATTCTTCTAAGGATAATCATCAAATGACCAAAGCTCCTCCTGGTTTGGAATCCTGTCAAGATTTAACACATTTTGGTTGCTCATTTCAAATCAGTCATAAGTTGATTCAAAGAATCAATAAGGTAAAGAAAGAAGGTAAAGTTATTTGATTTAAAAAAACTTTATTTAGATCCAAAAAGTATGGGGATTAGAGTTGTCATTGAAAATTTTATATTTTTTTATAAATTATTAATAAATATTTTATATTTATCAATTTTCTCAAGTTAAGTGATGAGCCAATGACCTTTTGTTGTATAACAGGTAATCATGATAACATTTATTTGTTTCATGGGGTTCCTCTTGCCTATACCTGTGGAAATTCCCAAACTTTTGTTTCTCGACTTGGTCTGCATTTTGGCTTGAGGAATTGTCATTACTTTAAACTAGGGAAATTGATATATATTAGATATTTATTTAGTAATTTATGTAATAATATTAAATTTAGATGACTTCCACCCCTTACTTTAATAAAATGCAGGGGGGGGGGGTATTGCCAAATTTTCAAATCTGACATGTGAAATTAAGGACTTAGAAAAATTTTGGTGATACCCACCCCTTGCTTCAATAAAATGCAGGGGAGAGTATTGCCAATTTTTTAAAACAGATATAGAATTTTTTTGACTTGTAAATTTTTTGGTGAAAATATTTTGGTGATACCCATCCCTTATTTCAATAAAATCCATGGGGGGTTTCGCCAAATTTTCTTATAAGACTTGTGAAATTCTTGACATGTAAGAATTTTTGGGATACCGGTAAAATGCAGGGGGTAGTAAAGCCAAATTTTTATATAAGACTTTCAAGATTCATGACATGAAAGAATTTTTGTGATACCCACCCCTTACTTCAAAAAAATACAGGGGTGGGGGATTGTCAAATTTTCAAAGGAGACTTGAAAATTTTATTTAAAAAAAGAATATTTAACATTAAAATACAAAATTTCAAGAAATACAGAAAATAATTGTAAAATTTATGTACAAATAAATATGAACACATGAAGTGTGAAAGAAATAAAAGAAACTAGTCAACTAAAAATTTCATTAAATGCTCTATTTCTTCAACATATTTGTTTGCTTTAATGCATTTGATCAAGAAATCTTTCTTTTTAGAAATTTCTTGAAGATCATGCTTATACTTCATCTGTTCCATTAAGTTTTGATGCTCAAGTGTTTTTTCCTCTTTTTTGAATTTTTCAATACTAAGAGTTAACTCGAACTTCTTCTCCTCCAAATCTTGGACCCGATCATCCTTCCGTAAGGAGAGCTCGTACTTCCTCTCTTCCAAATCTTATACTTTGTCATCCCTCCTTAAAGAGAGCTCGTATTTCTTCTTTTCAAAGCTTAGAGTCTCTTTAGCAATTTCCACTTGTTCTAGAGTGAGAATAAAAATTAACATAAAGTAGAAGAAAAGCAGTGGAAAGTAATAAGAGGTATGATATCACTTACCAGCATCATGTTTCTCTAAAAACTGTTCCATCGAAGAAAAAGGTGTTTGTGATGAAGTATCACTTTTTTGTCTTCTTTGGGAGTGGAAATTTAGACTACTTGAAGCCATTCACTTTTTGTTCAACATAGCATTTTCCTCCTCATCATTGTCACTAGCTTCAGACTCAGTTGATTGAGGATCCTGGGTTTGTTCATCAGCCTTTTAAGAAATAAGAAAAAGATAAGTAAATAAAAAATAGAAATGATAAGATAAAAGAAAAAAGAAACAGACCTGAGTTAGATTTGGTTAGGTTAAATCACCTATAGGATCTACAGAAAAGCTATCTAGATATGTGTCATTCAATTGAGGGGAGGCTTGAGTGGAGGAAGAGGATGGGAAAAGATTTGCTTTGACATCATGTTCAGAGATAGGATCTTCACCATCCAACATGTTTACAGGATTAACATCAGCTCGCTCTCTAAAAATTGCATCCATCTCTTTAAAGTAAGGACATAAAGTTTCAAGTTTATTGTCTATGGATTTAATGCCCTTAGTTATATTGTTGTCGGTAACCCCAAAACCAGTGGAAGATGAAAGAGCCTTTGCCTTCTTGTATTTTGCTCAGTAATGCTTGAATTGTTCAGACATTTTTTTAGGAAAAAGATCAATCCTTCCCTTGGTCTTATTCCGTAATTCATTTGCCATTAGAAGATAGCCATTAACTTTTGATGCGGGGGGCCATCCTACTTTAGTGGCATACTCAGTACCAAAAACAAGAATCATAGTTAGATTTGGATTTTAGCCAGTTGATAAGAATGAGATGGTCATCTTTTTTTAATTGAATGGTCTTTGATTTCTTGGCTGAGCGGGGGAAAGCGGAAGTAGTGGGAATTGAAGAACAACTGGGTGATGGCTGACTTTGAGAAGATCTAGGATGACGAGGCATGTTATTATAAATGAAGATGAAAAGGAGCAGAAACAAGCAGATGAGATAGCAAGATGAAAAGGAGCAGAATCAAATAGATGAGATGGGTAGAAATTCTGAGTGGATATAATGAACAGGATGGGATGAAAATTGAAGTGCGCAGCAAGGTAGAAGGCATATCAAGGGAGTAGTCCAAGATGTGGTTATGGCAGAAAGTAGGTCAAGATGTGGTTATGACAGAAGGTTGTCCAAGATGTGGTTATGAAAAATTGAGTAAAAAAATGTCGGATAAGAGGTGAAAATTGACACGTAAAGTGTCTAATAACCCAATTATTAGCAAAAATAATTGTGGAAGATAATTGGGGTATAATGATTTTTATCCGCAATTAATTTAATTGAGGATTGGTCAACATTGATACCCCCTAATTAATACATTATTTAAATTACTATACTATTGCCACTAAATTAGACTCTCTACTCAATCACTATTTTTTTCTTCCAAATCATCATAAACAATCATCCCTATTTAGAGTACAAGACAACACATCCAATGAAGCCTCAATCTAGCAGTTACACATGCCCATCAACCCAAGGATCATCCAATAGCAAAAGAAGACACCACACAATATTTTGAGGGGAATTTCTACAGAGTCCTCAATTTGAACTTTGATGGAACTCATATGGAACTCAGACTGAATTTATAATGAACTGATACTGAACTTTACTTTAAACTCATCTTGAGCTCTTATCCAAAAATAGATGAGTCTGTGCTGGAATAATAGTGAAAGCTTAATGAATAATTGATAGAAATAATAACAAGGGCAGATTAAGAATCTGATCCATTCACAGAATTATTTCCATAAAACACAATTCAATTTTCATTTTGAATTTCACATGATCATTAAAAAGACTGAAAATTATACTATTTCTTACAAAATCATCACTTTTAACTCTCTAATGATTTTATTAGTTTTTTTTTGTAAAAATAAATAATAGGGGATATCAAAGTTAGAAATTTGTAATTATTTAAAAGGTATTTCACAATGCTAAAAGAAAGCCACAAACTTTAAATTAATTCTATGTAAAAAGGTTTTTTTGAGTATAATATGCCATATATTAAAAAATAATCATGGTTGATTTGGTGGAAAAAAGAAGTATTTTGAAATGGAAGATTTCTAAATTTGATAACCCCTAATAAGATAAGTGGTTATTTTTAATGATAACTCCTTTTAACCAAGAGTTTGAAGCTTTCATTTTTTAATTTAAACCATATTACCTGATATTCTTTTGTATTTTTATTATTTCTGATTATGCAATATAATTATTTTCAATTCAATGTATTTATTTAAGAAACCTATTGAACCATCAAAATTCTCAAGTATTTTATTCTAGAATACTGTGAAAAGACTTATAATTAAATAAATAAAAGATAGCAATATTTTTTCCTAATTTCTGTTTCAATGAAGTTCCATCATAGCTTCTTTACACTGAGCACCAACAATTGATAGATTTTTAATCATATGTCCAGAAAGAAGTATAATTCTTATACAAGTGGATTTTAATCCAGTTTTTCACATTTTTATTTGGAAGAAGTTGATTAAAATTAAAAGGAAATATAGTTTTGCTCTTTTTTTTGTTCTATTGAATATTCAACTACTAAGAATTTTGGCAATATTTATTTATTCAATGTAATACATATATGATATTCTGGAACTCTTCATGAGGTATTTAAACAAAATTCCATGTAAATAAGGTTATTTGGTAGAGTAATCTCATGAGTTGAAATAATTAATCAGTACTCAGTAATTTTTACATATGAAAAACTGAAATTCAAGCTATATGTAGAACTTTAAAGATAATAAAAACAAAGTAGTATAAATTTATTTAAACTTTAATTTTAGTGTTTGATTTTGCTTCAATGCTGTATTTTGGAATAATTTCAGTGTCAACCTGGGAATAAGAACCATATATTTTGCAAATTGTTCTCATGTTAAAAAATGTGCTTCAGGTAAAATACTTTATTATATTATTGTTCAAGAGCTGAATTAAATAGGTAGAAGTGGTACTTTTTCAAAATTCTATCAGTTTCAAATTTAAAAACTATTATATGATATTTATTTTGTAAGAAAGACACAATAGGTACTTTAGATTATACCCATGAAGTAAAGCAGTTGTAAAGGTAATTGTATTTTGATAAAAAATAATATTATTCCATATTTTAAATGAATAGAAAAAATATTTCAATTCTATGGTGTTGAAAAATAAAAAAAGTGAAATGTTTTGGGTACAGTTTTTTTGTCTTTAGAATAAAAGCTTTGATAGGAGTAATTCACAACTGAACACTTACACACAAATCTAAAATTAAATATATGCGTTCAGGATTTGCCAATGATTTATTGCAATTATGATATTCATGCTGATTGGTAGATCTTATATGATGTCTCTATTCAATTTCTAAGTGTATGAAAAACAATCCCTTTGATATTTTATTTAAACAGAAGAATTTATAAATCTTCTTGAAATTGGTCTTATCACAAAGTAATACTGGAATGATTATATTGTTATAAAAATTAATTGAAATAGCAAAATTTAAAATCCTCATTACAGATTCTGTGTAAAAAAGCAAAATAGTATTTCAATACCAATTATTTACTATATTACTTTCTTAGTCTTAAATTGCATTTTAAATCAAAAATATAAGATAAAGATGTATAAAATATAGTTTTAATTTCAAAAATATCAATAAGAAATAATTATAAATCATTTTTCATATTTGTAGAGTAGAGCTGTAGATTGAGGGGGTGGACTCTGATGTTTGCCCAAAGAATAGAGTACATTCTCCATTTCTCACTACCTGAATGGACAACCTCTCAATCTCTCCACACAAATTTTTCTTCCTTGTAATTTGTGTTAATTCTATTACCACCCCCACCCTTTTATTTCTCTCCTGATAAATTCTCTAAACCCTCTAAGCTTCAAAATCTAAGTTCAAGCCCTCCTAACTACTCCCCTTCACTCTATTTTCACTTTAAACACAACTCCACCCCTTTGGATACCATCCTCATCCCTCACAACTCTTT
Organism: Hemileia vastatrix; assembly: GCA_030280995.1. Taxonomy (NCBI): domain Eukaryota; kingdom Fungi; phylum Basidiomycota; class Pucciniomycetes; order Pucciniales; family Zaghouaniaceae; genus Hemileia; species Hemileia vastatrix. The sequence goes on along the minus strand of JASXTE010000008.1, from coordinate 11,647,132 downwards.
TCTTTCCTCTCCCTACCCTACCCCACCCCTTTAAGCCTCATCCTATCTATTTTTGCTTCAACTCCACCCCACTCCTTTTAAAACTAATTACAATGCTTTCACTTTCAACCCCCATTTTTTCACTCTTCACCCCAGAAGTTCCCCACCCCATCCCAATCCACCCTTTCAATTTTCATCCCACCCATATGGTTTTCCAAATAACTCCCTTTTCTTCCTATAGAGTAAAAGGGGTTAGAATGAGGGGAAAATGAGTGATATAAAGAAAGTTGGGGTTGAAAGTGGTGGAGAGGGGATTAAATAGGGTTTCAAGAGGAGCAAAATAAGTGAGGAGAGGTGGAGAAGGGGTAATAAGGTTTTGAGATGGGAGAGTTCTTGATAGACTTAAATAAGATGTAAGAGGGAGAAAATTTAAGATGGGAGAAAAATGAGATAAGAAATTTAAGGGAGGAAAATATTTGTAAGGACCATTTTGAAACAATGTAAGCACAAACATTATATAATATATTATGAGACCTGGAAATCATAATGACATGAAACATCCCAAAAAAAACTTAAAAATATTTTCCAATATTTATTAACCATAGATTACATTCTCATAAAGATTGGATTTTTTTCTCTTGATATAATGGAGATCATGATAAGCTATATATTTAATAGAATTGGGCCCAAATTCTGTTTTAACTTATATAAATATGGGATGTAAATCAGTCTTAAAAATCGTTCTATTGAATAGCTTAAATGTTAAATGATTTTAAAGAGTGTTTCAATTTCCACAAGTGTTTTTAAAATGGATAAATAACTAATAATATTTATTGATATACTGAGAAAAGGAGCTTATTTCTCAATTTTTTACTGATAAAAATTTGATGAAATATAGAAATTCAATAAATATTTCTTAATGAATAATTTCTTAGAATATTGGATGTTTTATCTATATATTCATAGGGTGAATATCTTATAGATTTTTGAAAAATCTCTTATAATTCAAATTATATGAGAGTTTCATTAGATTCAAAAAATTAAAAAACTGTATAACTTTTCAAAATCTTATGAAGCTGCAAGTCTAGATTGATAGTGGAGCTCATTTATTTTTTTTGTTCCTTCAACAAATTATCTAATTCAAGCATAAATATTTTTTGAACTATTAATCAACTGCTGTTCAATGAAGGTTCAAATTAGTTTCAGGGTAATTTCAAAGTAAATTTACTGTTTCTTGATGATTTTTTCATCACTTCCTCAATGTGTTCTCAATTAGATATAAATTAGGGTTCAATTTTTTTGACTTGCTAGCAAGTCCGCCCCTCATATTGCATAGTGAGAATCATATTGTCAGCCAGGCTGCTAGACTCACCCAGTAAAATAATTAATTATTTCCTGGGATGAATCCACACCTTTTTTATTTTCTATTTATTAATTTTATTTTATTTACATTAAATTTACTTGTAATAAATTAACTAATTACAAAGAAGTAAAATTAGTAAATAATTATAATTAATATTATTTGTCCCTTATATTTTATTTCCTAACACCGTGCTAAATGACAGGATGAGAGAAATAAATATTAATATTAAAATTAAATTAAATATAAAAATTAAATTAAATATATACAAGAAATTCAAATTACATATTTTAAATTGACACTTACAGTACTTTATAAATAAACTATTTTATTTCTGACGTATATAGTAAATACATATTTTTAACACCTTCTTTCTAGAACAACCTTATTATTTAAAATATATTTCTGGGATATTCTTCTTCTTTCATACTCCTGTATTTATGATATTTTTTCTCTGTGCTTTGTCTCTCTTTTGCCTATATAAGGCCTCCCTTTTCTGGTTGTTTTTGGTCATTCATTCTTAACTTAGTTATTATTTTATTTAACCACTACTACAAAAAAATATTTATTACTATCATTTATTGGCTTAGTATTTACAACTATGTAATTCTAATCATTAATTATAGTAATATATATATAAAATTTTACCTCTTTAAATTTGAGTAAACAAAATAAAAGAAAAGTATGTACCTTTGACATTGAAAACCCCCAAAACCCCCTATCACCATCATTTGACCTCTGTTAAAAATCTTCTAGACCATTAGGACCCTTTGACACTTGAGGCCCTTTCAAAATTGTCGACGGAGCATCAATATCTTGAAACCGGCAACCGAGGGACCATCAACAACAAGGTACCAGTAGGATGAGTAGACAACAAAAATGACAAATTTCATCAACCACATGACTTATTTTTTTACTGTGACAGGGAATCAAACTGCGCTCCAAATTTTAGGTTCATATATTGGAAATTTTCATACATAATTGTGGTAATTAAATTGACTACTAGTTGTGGGTCATTTTGCACATTTCAGAGTCCACATATATCTTTTTTACTCAGCACTCTGTAAGTGGCATTAACTTGCTCATTTTACAGGGGGAGGTGCCTGGAAAACAAAATATTTTTTTCCTAGTTGACCAAGATAGAACTATATTGTTCTTAGTCCTAGACGTGATATAAAAATTAAATTAATTAAATTAAAATTTTTTAATTATTTCAGTTGACTTCTGTCTTGATAATTAAAATTTTATATTATTGTTTCAGTTGACAAATTGTCCTGGCAGTAAATTAATAATATTAGAAATTAATTAAATTAATAATATTAAATTATTTCAGTTGACAATAAGTCCTGGTAATTAAATTATTTCAGTTGAAATTAAGTCCTGGTAATTAAAATTATTTGCAGTTGACATTAAGTCCTGGTAATTAATTTCTTCAGTTGACTTCTAGTCCTGATAATTATCAAAATGTTACTAATTATTAAATTATTTTATTATTTCAGTAGATTTATTTTAAATCCTGGTTATAAAATTATCTTAAAATTAATTAATAAAATTGTGATTATTTTTTCTGTTTATTTTTTGTCCTGATAAAAATTATATTTTAATTATTCCAGTTGATTACAAAGTCCTGATAATTAATTATATAAAAAATTTTTTTTTTCCTTATTTTCTTTGAATAAAGTAAAAATAATAACTGATTAAATTTTAATATTTCTTTCTCTCAGTTCATATTATTTACAACTATGACTGATTAAGGTGCTTCTGCTGGCCGTGATGAGGAACTGGATTTAATTGATTATGATGAAGCTTTTTCTCTTAGTTCTCCTTTGACTACAAAACTGGCTCTAATTAATCAATTACTGGAACAATCAGGATGTAGAAATGCAGGAGATAGAAATATTAGTGAATACAACTGCTCAAGATCAAAAGCCTTCTATCAACCCCCTAGAAGAGCTTCAAAAAGGCTTCAAAATAAAAAAGATGCCCTTGAATCAGCGATTGAAAAATCTCTCCACTAATATCAAGGAGTTGAGGTCAAAAAACCTCAAGCTGAGGTCAAAAACAGACTCTCTAGAAGACAAGGTAAGAAAAATAGAGTCCTTCCTTCAAGAGAAGAGGAAACATCCTCCTTTAAAAGCCCTTCCACAATTGGCCCCCCAGCAACAAGAAAAGGTGAAAGTCTCAAAGTGGCAGTGGGATTGGCTGAACACCAAGTGGAATTATCTGTCCCAACAACAACAGCAGCAAGTACCTCAGGCAGGTCCTTCAAGAACTAATCAGTTCAACCCCACACCTCCTCCCCCCTATCAAGGAGGAAGAAAGAGAAAAAAAATCACATACAATTCTTTCCCAAGCCATGGTAAGCCCCTATATTGAATCTCAAGTACCATTTCTTGTTACTGATTCAGTTCCTTCAGGTAATTCTGGAATAGGAGTTGAGACTGTGAGACCAGTAGAGGCTGAAAATAGTAGACAAATTTCTCAATATTCTAATGTATCTAATCCTTTGGTTTTGATTCAATGATAAATCCTGATATTGCCATTATAGATGAGACACTTGCTTCTGAGTTTTATGAGAATACGGAAAGTTATTCTGTTTCCCTATTGAGAAATACTCTAGATGTAGCTAAAATTAATGATGAATATTTGAGGTATATTATTGCTAAAAAAATCATATAATGAACAACATGAAATTGAATCAGAAATAAAATAGTTTGTTAACTGAACAGGGTTATAAAGCATTGAGGAGTGAGTTACAAAGAGTTTCTGATTATTTGTTTCATTACAAAGTATCTCATGATAAGAAGGTTGCTTTATGGAAAAATATCAAGAATGATTTGTCTAAATTAAAAGATACAGATTCCATCTGTTTCCAGGAGCTAGAGGGACATAAGTTGAATTTAAACAGATTGAGTGACCATTATTCATCTTTAAAAAATAAGAACCAGTTATCAGTTGCTACCATCAATGAGAGTTTATCTAGTATTCCAAGAGTGAAAACTAGGTTAAAAACTATTGAAGAGAAATTGAATTCATTGTTATATGATCAAATGTTTTCTGAAATTTCTTTGAAAGAACCTTTTGTGGACAATACCCGAATCTTACCTGTTCCTAGATCATCCAAAGTAAAATTAGTGCCAGAAATGCCTGTTGATACCACTGATTTTCCATCAAAACTTGATAATGTACCTGGATCATCCACAGAAAGATTAAACAATGAGATTACTGCCCAATTGGAGAAGTTACAGCTTCTTCTCACTCAGAAATAAGCTTATAATAAGGAGACTACTTCAAATAATAAGAATTGGCCAAAACTTGACCAGTATCAAACATTTGATGGTGACTCTTCCTCTGATTGGAAACAGTTCATTTTCAGGATTGATAATTTAAAAAATTCTTACAAACTCCCAGATGAGGAAATTGTGTCAAAAGTAATTTCTTTATTTACTAATATATCCCTAATGTGGTATTAATCTGTTCTCTTGGATAAAAATGACTACTCATGGAAAGATTGGAGAAAATTAATTAAAGCACAATTTGGTGGTTCCAAGTTTAGGTTAGCTCAACAAAGGAAATATGAAGAAACCAGATATAGCTCTTCTAAAGAAAAACATATTGAGTTCCTGATGAAACTTGTAAAAATCTTGAGGGAAATGGACCCAGATATGGAGTTTGAGTTATGGAAGGACAAGATCCTCTATAAATTACCTATGTCTCTGAGAGACTAAAAAGTTTCTAGGACTGAGTTCTCAAGAGAACCTTCTTCTTTCATTAATACTTGTAATGAGATCCTTCTTAACAACAAGTATGATGCTAGAAGACTCATTTCTAGAACTTCAATTGAGAAAACCTCCAATTACCAACAAAAACCTCTGGAAAAGGTTAGTAAACCTTCTGCCCCTGTTGCAACCAAAAAGTATGAAACAAAAACTTTCTTCAAATGCAGAAAGCCTTGGCAGAAAGGCCATGTTTGTGTCAAGAAGATAAAACTTGTTAAACAGACAGAGGAACATGCTGATGACACAATAGCACTGCATGATACTTCAAGTGATTGTGACAGCAATATTTCATATGAATCTCACCAAGAAATTTTAATTCTGGAAGAGGATATTCACTATTTAAACAATATTGATATTGCAAATCATGATTTATTTACAGTGGAAGATGCTGAGATCATAAAAAATCTTGAGGGTAGCTCAAATATCATTGCCCCTTTTAAGGCACCAGTCTTGATCAATGGAAACAACATTGAGGTTGTCTAAGATTCTGGAGCTGGAGGAAGTGTAGTATCTGAAAAAGAACCTGCTTCAGTGGAGCAAGGTTATAAATCAAACTTATGCCTATCATCTCTGAGAATTGGAGAGGTTATGGCTCTGTTTCTTCTCCCATTGGTAAATACAAAGTCATGGTATTTTCAAATATAACCATGGTTTTGTAAGAGCTATATGTGATTTTGTTGTCATAAAAAATGATAATTTGAGTAGCTGGTTCATTTTGGAAAATGAAATTTCAACCAAATATGGCATAAAATTAGATCCTTCAAACCAATGCTTCACAATGGGGATGAATGGGAAGAGAAAATTTAAAATTTCTCCCCCCAAGAAATTATTAACACCAGGATTGAACACATGTCATTCTGTAGTTCAGTATAAAAAAGATCTAAAAAAGAAATGCCTGCCCTTGTGTCTGAAATCGACAATGCTTCTTTAGGAGAACAAATTTCTGGTGAGGATAAAGATTCCATCATTTAATTGATAAAATCTTTTCCTATGACCTTTGGTCATGGGTCACATGACTTAGGATTGGTAAAAGACAAAATGAAGCTTTTATTATCTTGCCCATTAACTGAAATAACACCTAGTTTAAAGAGGAAGCCTTATCCTGCTCTCCCACAAAGAGAAAAGATATTGAATACAATATCTCTACCCTTTTGCAAATGAATATTATTGAAAAGGTAGTTGAAACACCTAAAAATTGTGTTATCTCACCTGTCCTAATTTTTTATGAGAGAGATAAAGCCAGGTTATGTGGTGATTATAGAGAATTTAACACTCATAATTTTGATAATATCTATCCTTTACCCAGAATTAGCTCTATACATGCTACCCTACAAGGTGCTAAATATATCAGCTGTTTGGATGTTAACAAGGAATATCATCATGTACCTGCTGAGAAGAATTCCCAGAATTTTCTGATGATTGACACTCATATGGGTATTTATAAGTATATTAGGATTCCATTTGGCCCTAAAAATGCCCCTTCAGTTTTTCAAAAAGTTATGGATTACACATTCCATCAAGAAATAATTGAAGGATGGCTGATGGTTTATATTGATGATATCATCATATTCTAAAAAACATTTGAGGACCATCTCAACCACCTGTGTAAAGTGTTCCATAAGATAGGTGAGATAAATATGACACTTGCTTTGAAGAAATTAAAATTTGGTTTTTATTCCTTAAAAGTGCTTGGTCATGTTGTCTCAGGTTTACAGATATGTATTGACCAAAACAAAGTGGCAGCCATAGAACAGGTGAATGCTCCTACCACAGTTATAGAGTTCCAGAGTTTTTTGGGAATGTTTGGATACTTTAGAAAGTATATTAAACATTACGATGTCATAGCATTACCCCTTACCCAACTTACTAGGAAAGATTTTGCTTTTGTCTGGAATAGTGAAAGACAAAGAGCTTTTGACACTATGAAACACTTTTTAATGTCAGCACCAATTCTTCCTTAACCTGACTTTAATTAACCATTTTTATTATACACTCATGCCAGTTTTATTGGTCTTGGTGCTGCCCTCCATCAGAAACAAGTGATGAATGATAAAGTATCAGAAGTAGTAATTTGTTATATTTCAAGAACCATGAGAAATAGTGAATTGAAATATGGTGCCACTCAAATAGAATTTTTAGCAGTAGTGTGGGCTCTAGAGAAGCTACATTATTATCTGGATGACCAGAAATTTGAACTTGTCACTGACTTCAGTGCAGTTAAATCCCTATTAAACTTGAAAACACCTAACAGACATATGTTCAGATAGAAGCTGGCTCTTCAAGAATACAGTGGGAGAATGAAAATTATTCATAGGGCTGGTATTGCTCACTCAAATGTGGATATTTTATCAAGGTTAAAGTTTCCAAATGATGACTCAAATCCTGCATATGATCCTGAAGATGAAATTATTCATATTCATGGGATATATGTGGTTGATATAGAGGAAGAGCTATTACAGCTTATTCTGGATTCATATGATAAAGAAACTGACTTAAAAAAGTTATTTACCATATTAAATGATCCAAAGAATGCTTCAATACAAGTATTAAATAAAACCCTTCCACCAAAGTACCAGAAGGCTTTGGAAAAAGGTACATTTTCAATTGATGAATGATATCTATATTATAGAAGAAAGTTGAGTAATGTTATTTTAATTCCTCCTTCTATGAAAGAGATCATCTTGAAAATTTTTTATGATGACATATTGGCTGGACATTTTGATCTTGAAAAAACAATGATCAGAATTAAAAACACTGCTTGGTGGGTTAATATGTCTGAAGACACCAAACTATATGTTGAATCCTGTGATTCTTTCCAAAAATCAAAAAGATTGACTGGTAAAAGAGCTGGATTAATGAAAAATATTAAACCTCCTGATGCACCATGGCAGATAATAAACATGGATTTTGTAACAGGATTACCCATTTCTGGGAAAGAAAGTTATAACTCTTGTTGGGTTATTGTGAACAGATTCACAAAAATGTGTAAATTTATCCCCACCCACAAGGATTTTTCCACCAAAGAATTAGTCTTCCTGTGGTGGTCTCATATGTATAATAATGCTGGTTTTCCTAAAGCCATAATCTCTGACAAGGACCCTAAATTTACTTCTGAATTTTGGATGTCTCTGATGGATGTTTGTGGTTGTGATCTGAAACTTTCTACTGCCCATCACCACCAAACTGATGGATTAGCTGAAAGGATGATTCAGACCTTAGTGGACTTGATAAGAAGTTATTGTTCCTTTGGCCTCGAGTACAAAGACAATGACAGATTTACTCATGATTGGGTCACCTTACTTCCTGGGTTGGAATTTGCTTATAATAGCACTGTTCATTCTGTTACTCAAAGAAAGCCTTTTGAGCTCTGTCTTGGATATGTTCCAAATACTCCTGCCCAAATTCTCAATGTTAAAATACCTAAATTGGATTTACATCCTGGTGTAAAATCTTTTCTTCAAATGCAACAACTTTGCAGAAGTCATGCTCAAAAATGTATTGAAAAATCCTTTGAATATGAGAAGAAGAGATGGGACAAATCCCATAAAGAATACACTTTTAAGAAGGGTGATGAAGTACTGATTTCTATAGTGCACTTCAATTTACAAGGTAGTAACAAACTAAAAGACCCATTTGTAGGTCCATTTGTTTTCAGAAGAATGGTTAGTGATAATGCAGTTGAAGTTATATTGTATTCTCCATATGACAGAAAACATCCTGTTCTTCCAATATCTCTTTTGAAACCTTACACATCCAATAGTGATTTATTTCCCAAACGGAGGGGAAGACCAAAAAAGACCCCTAATGAGATCACTGAGACAGCAGACATTGATAAGATTCTAAATGATAGAATAGCTACTGCTGAAAAAGGTACAGAATACTTATTGAGATTCAAGAATCACCACGGGAAATCTGGGGGTGAACTGCTAGCAGTTCCCTCTTTTTGAAACTATCAGGAATTTGTCAGGAAACTGTTGGGAAACCATCCTGAAACTGTCAGAAAGATGTTTTTAAATCTGATGAAAAAACATTGAAAAAATAAACTGTCACAGATTGAATCCAGAACAATCCCTCCTTGAGCAGAGCTTAAGAACCACATTGAACATCAGTTAATCTCAGGTTTGGCAAAAGGTTGAACAACATCACTTAGCATACCTTAATATTCAAATATTAAACTTGAATATATGTTGCGTGTATGATATTGATGCATATGCATTTGAATTTGCATGGTGGATACTTATTGCATGCTAAAAATTGATGTGAAATGCCTATCCAAAGTGTATGCATAATGACTATGAAGAATAAATATGCATAAAAAATATGCATAAAAATATGCATAAAAATATACATAGTGATTATGCATAAAAAATATGCATATTGAATATGCATTGAAAATATGCATATTGAATATACAAAAAAAAGGTGCATATATGTATATGAATAAAATATATTAATATGCATATAAATCTGTATAATGAATATGCATATGAATATGCATAAATATGCATAATGATTGAAAAATGCAAAAAAATGATGCTTAACAAGTATATTTTATGCATAAATAGAAATATGCAATATGAATTCATATTGCATACAGATAACACTGGCAAACCATTTTGACCAAAACTCATACTAAATTTTCATTCTGGACTAAAGGTGTGAGGGAAGGAAGAAAAACAGTCCGACGTTAGAAAAATGCTACATGCACTCATTTTGTAGCAGAGCAAATGAGAAGTGCTGAATTATGGTTGGTGCCCATAATTTAGTATGATATCATAATTTTATTTAATTGTTTTCAATATTGAAAAGACTTTAGGTCGGTTGGTATGGATCTAGCTGTGCCAGGGTCTAATCTAATTATTTTAACAATTTCTTAATAATTAACGGGCTTTAATACAAAAACAGGTTGTATTTTTTGTGGGATATTGGATATGATAAGGTCTTTTGTAAAAAAAACTTATATTGTTTAAAAATATTCCTGAATCAGATGTGGGATAATCACTACAAAAAATTGTAGTACTGTGGGCAATAAAATATATGCACAAGCAGTAAAGAAAGGACCAAGTGAACCCTTTTTGTGCAGTGGGAATCATTAGAGTGGAATTGTGGATGAAAAATATAATTCATTATTACCATTTTATTTAATCAAAAAATTTATAATATTAAAAAGAATTATTGATTAATTGGTATTTGACCTTTGTGCCTCACTCATATTTATCATTTGATTGATTTTTGTCACCATTATGTTATTAATATTATAAGTATAGCAAAAACTCGTGTGCCATATGCATACCGGGTGATGTTACACCTTTTATAATATTATTAAATAAAGGTAAAAAAATATGAAAATGATTTGTTTTACAAAAAATAAATTGATATCCAAAAGCAATATGAGGGATAAAAAGGTAAAATTAAAGGGATCAAATATGAAATAAAAAATTAAAGTGAAATTCCTCCCATCAAGAGCAAGTAGACATGATGGGGTGAACGCCCACCAGTGGTACTAAACTTGGACTATAATTTCTTTTTTGTAAAAATAAAAGAAAATCCACTGGAGCTTTACCAAAACTTCAGGATGACAATTTTGCCATATCAAACAACTTCTAGTGCAATTATTGAAGAAAAATTCATTTTCATTGAAATAGAGAGAATTGATCACATCAGACTGCATGTGACCAAAAGTGTCCAGCACAAGTTCGGCCGAACTTGTGCTGGACACTTTTATGATGGAGGTTAGCTAGGGTGGAATTTTTCTTCAGTTCATCTGGTATTTCTTATAAACATGTCCACTGGTATTTGATCTTTGTGCCTCACTCATATTTATCATTTGATTGATTTTTTGTCACCATTATGTTTTAATATTATAAGTATAGCAAAAACTCGTGTGCCCAACACATACCGGGTGATGTTACACCTTTTATAATATTATTAAATAAAGGTAAAAAAATATGAAAATGATTTGTTTTACAAAAAAAAAATTGATATACAAAAGCAATATGAAGGATAAAAAGGTAAAATTAAAGGAATCAAATATGAAATAAAAAATTAAAATAAAATTACTGCCATCAAGAGCAAGTAGACATGTTGGGGCAAATGTCCACCAGTGAGGCTAAAATTGGACTATAATTGCTTTTTTGAAAAACAAAAAAGTGCCAATCTGAGGTTTAAAAAAACTTCAGCATAACCATTTAGCCATATCAAACAACTTCTAGTTCAATGATTGAGAGAGAATTGATCACACCGGACTGTATGTGACAAAAAGTGTCCGGCACAAGTTCGGCCGAACTTGTGCTGGACACATTTATGACGGAGAGTAGCTAGGGTAGAATTTTTCTTCAGTTAATCTGGTATTTCTTATAAACATGTCCATTGGTACTTGATCTTTGTGCCTCACTCATATATATCATTTGATTAATTTATTGTCACCATTATATTATTAATATTATAAGTATAGCAAAAACTCGTGTGCCCAACGCATACCGGGTGATGTTACACCTTTTATAATATTATTAAATAAAGGTAAAAAAATATGAAAATGATTTGTTTTACAAAAAAAAATTGATATACAAAAGCAATATGAGGGATAAAAAGGTAAAATTAATCTCGAAGAGATCAATTATGAAAAACAAAATACTAGTAAAATTCTTGCTCTCAAGAGCCAGTAGAAGTGTTGAAAAAAATGGGAGCCATCAGGGCTAAATTGTAATAAGTGACCTTTTTTTTAAAGAAAAAAAACTATACACCTGAGGTTGGGAAGAACAACAGGTGGATGATTCAGCTAAACAAAAATACTTGTAGTGAAGTTTAAAAAAAAAATTTTTTTTGTTTCCATATAGAGAATTGATCCCATCTGACTGCACGTGACTAAAAGTGTCCAGCACAAGTTCGGCCGAACTTGTGCTGGACACTTTTATGATGGAGAGTAGCTTGGGTGGAAATTTTCTTCAGTTACTTCATCTTGTATTTCTCATAAACATGTCTACTGGTATTTGATCAGTCTGTATCTTTCATATTTATCATCCGATTAATATTTTATCACCATTATATTATTAATGTTATTAGTATAGCAAAAACTTGTGTGCCAAATGCATACCATGTGAAGTTATTCCTTCAATAATTTTTTAAAATAGACGTAAATAAATATGGAAAGGATTAGTTTTACAAAAATTAAATAGAAATTTAAAAGTAAAAAGAGGAATAAAAGAGTAAAATAAAAGTCAAAGAGTTAAAATATGAAAAAAATACTGGTAAAATTCCTGCTATCAAGAGCCAGTAGAGGTGTTAAAGCAAATGGGAGCCATCAGGGCTTAATTTTAATAAGTGACCTTGTCGGTCAGTTGTCTAGAAGAAGGTAAGGAAAAGAGGAGAAAAGGAGGAGGACAAGGGAAAAATAAAAGAAATAAATTATAATAAAATATTTAATTTATTTAAAAGGAAAACAACGGCGAGCAACTTTGAGAGATGACAAAAACTTAGGATTTATTAATAATAATACTATTTAATGTAAGGGTTCTGCGCGGCACACACTTTTAATTACTATCAGACTTAAAGCAACCTTTAAATTGTTATATAGAATTTTAATTATAATTGTATTACTAACAAAAAAAAATAAACGTAGTAAAATAGTATTTAATTAATGGAGTGTATAATAAGTGATGATGCTACAGGGGATTATCCAAGGCCCTTTTATAGGCAATGGGTCCTCTGAAGCGCCACTATGTTTGTAAATACAATAGTTAGAATAGAATAAAACAAATATATCAAAGAGTAAATGAAACATAACAATGTAGAGAAAAACATGAAACAAATAATTAAAACCCCAATTAAGAATCCAATTTTCCCGCCATTAATTCCTAAATCAGTAAGTAAAAATAGTGAATAACTAAACAAGATTGGAACATAGGTACTATGAGAAAAATAATTCCAAACAGATGGTACAGTCTGATTTAAGGATATTTTAAGTGAAACAAAAAATACTTTGACGCAACAAAACATGTAATTAATCTCAATTTAGTATAAATTAATTAATTGGTTTTTACTGACACAATTAAGGGTCAAAAGAAGCGTCATTAATTATTGTTTAGTATTATATGAAAGGTGTTATTTATATAAATTTAAATAATTAATTTAAATATATTATAAGTCAATTTTACACTTATAATTATAATATATGTTTTTCAATTAATTAAATATAAATTTATAAATTTAAATACATAAAAAATGCGCCATTATTTGTAGAATATATTATATTATGTTCAATTTAACTGTATATAAAAATTTATATATCCAATAAATTAATATAACACTTGTATATAATAAAATACTTATATAATTTTATTATGCAATAAAATATTAATTTATATTCATTAAATACAATTCTTACCCACTCTTTCAGGTTTTATAAGTTACATATCCTTTTTACTGGACTCCTGGAATAGCCTGGCTGACACTACCTCACTCTAAAAAAAACAATAATAAAAAAAAAATGCTAAGATTTTTTCTTTTTGTATTTTTTCAACAGAGTAGGCAGATTTGAAATTTCCTTGCCAGGTATCCATGCATCATGTTCAGATGATTTGTTCTTATATCTCAATAAATATTCAGTACCTCTCTCAGAAGTGATAATTCTATCATTGAGAATTTTATCAATTTTTGCTGTTTCTGTGACTTCCTGAGGGTTTTTCTTAGGTCTTCCTCTTCTTTTTGGAAATAAGTCACTGTTAGACGTATAAGGCTTAAGCAAAGAAATGGGAAAGACAGGATGTTTCCTATCATATGGAGAATACAATACAACTTCTACTGCATTATCACCAACCATTCTTTTAACAAAAAATGGTCCTACAAAAGGATCTTTTAATTTGTGGTTACCTTGTAAATTGAAATGGACAGTAGAGATCAACACTTCATCACCCTTGTTAAATGTGTGTTCTTTATGGGATTTATCCCATCTTTTCTTTTCATATTCAAATGCTTTATCAATACAACTCTGAGCATGTTTTCTGCATAGCTGTTGCATTTGCATAAAAGATTTTACACCAGGGTGTAGTTCCAACTTAGGTAATTTATTATTGAGAATCTGAGCAGGAGTGTTTGGGACATAACCTAACCAAAGCTCAAAAGGCTTTTTCTCAGTGACAGAATGAACAGTGCTATTATATGCAAATTCAAGACCAGGCAAAAGAGTGACCCAATCATGAGTAAATCTGTCATTGTCTTTATATTCTAAACCAAAGGCACAATACCTTCTAATCATATCTTCCTGAGTTTGAATCATTCTTTCAGCTAGACCATCAGTCTGAGGATGGTGAGCTGTAGACAATTTTAACTCACAGCCACAAATATCCATCAAAGAGGTCCAAAACTCAGAAGTGAATTTCGGATCCCTATCAGAGATAATGGCTTTTCGAAAACCAATAATATTAAACATGTAAGACCACCATAAGAAGGCTAATTCTTTGGTGGATACATCTTTGTGGGTTGGAATAAATTTGCACATTTTTGTGAATCTATCAACTATTACCCAACAAGAGTTAAAGCTGTCTTTACCTGCAACAGGAATACCAGTGACAAAATCCATATTAATGATTTGCCAGGGAGCACTAGGTGCTTCAATATTTTGTAATAAACCTGCTCTCTTACCTGTTAACCTTTTAGATTTTTGGCAGGAATCACAAGATTCAACATATAATTTTGTTTCTTCAGACATATTAGCCCACCATGCAGTGTTTTTGATTCTAATCAATGTTTTTTCAAGATCAAAATGACCAGCTAATATGCCATCATGACAAAGTTTGAGGATAGTTTCTTTCATTGAAGGAGGAATTACAATTACATTGGTAAGCTTCCTTCTATAATATATATAACCATCTTCAATAGAGAACTTTCCTTTATTTAAAGCATTTTGGTACTTTGCAGGAAGAGTTTTTATTAATGCTTGAATTGAAGAATTCTTAGGATCATTAAAGATAGTAACCAATTTATTCAAATCAGAATCTTTATCATATGAATCCAGTATTAACTGTAATAACTCCTCTTCCATATCAACTATAAATATACCATGGATATGAACAGTATCATCCTCAGGTACATAAGCAGGATTTGAGTCATTATTTGGCAGAGGCAATCTGGAGAGCATATCAACATTAGAGTGAACATTTCCAGCTCTATGGATAATTGTCATCCTTCCTCTGTATTCTTGAACAGCAAGTTTCCACCTGAACATATGTCTGTTAGGTGTCTTGAGGTTTAAGAGAGACTTCACAGCACTACAGTCAGTTACCAACTCAAATTTTTGGTCATCCAAATAGTAATGAAGTTTCTCAAGAGCCCAAACAACTGCTAAGCACTCCAATTGAGTGGCACTATATTTCAATTCACTATTTCTTAAGGTTCTTGAAATATAACAAATTACAACCTCTGAGGATTTATCATTAATAATTTGCTTTTGGTGAAGGGCAGCACCCAGACCAATAAAGCTAGAATCTGTATAAAGACAAATGGCTTGTTAAAATCTGGAAGAGCCAATATAGGGGCTGTCATTAAGCAACTTTTTAATGTATTAAAAGCTTTTTGACAGTCATTATTCCAGAGAAAAGCAACATCTTTTCTGGTCAGTTTTGTAAGAGGCAAGGCTTTGACCTGATAATTTTTAATATATTGTCTATAATAGCCACACATACCCAAAAAACTTTGGATTTCTCTTACAGAAGTTGGTGCTTTCACATTTTGAATGGCAGCAACTTTATTATGGTCTACACAAATTTTTAAGCCTGACACAACATGGCCAAGGACTTTCAAAGATTGAAAACCAAATTTACACTTTTTTAAAGATAAGGTCATATTGATTTCATCCATTTTTTGGAAAACTCTATTCAAGTGAATCATATGTTCATCAAAAGTTTTAGAAAAAACAATAATATCATCAATATAAACCATGAGCCAACCTTCAATAATTTCTTGATGGAAAGTGTTATCCATGACTTTCTGGAAAACTGAAGGAGCATTTTTAGGGCCAAATGGCATCCTAACATACTTATATATTCCCATATGAGTAGCAATAAGCAAAAAATTTTGAGAATTTTTCTCAACTGGAACTTGATGATAACCTTTATTACCATCCAGACAACTAATAAATTTTGCACCTTGCAAGGTAGCATGTATTGAATTAATTCTGGGTAAAGGATAAATATCATCAACAGTATAAGTATTTAAAGCTCTGTAGTCTCCACATAATCTAGCTTTATCTTTTTCATAAGAAATCAAGACTGGGGAGATGACACAATATTTGGGGGTGACATCCACTTTCTCAATGATATTCATTTTTAATAATGTTTCAATATTATCTTCAATATCCTTTCTTTTTGATGGAGAAGCAGGATATGGTTTTTTCTTAAGACTAGGAGGAATATCACTCAAGTTACAGGATAAGGTAATTTTCATCTCTTCCTGAACAATTCCCAAGACATGAGAACCATGAGCAAAAGCCATAGGGAAAGAGGTAATAGAGGCAACAATAGAATCTTTTTGTTCACTAGTCAACTGATCACCAAAAGAAGCAGTATTTATTTCATGTAATAAATCATCCATTTCAGTTGTTGTTCTACCTTTACACTGGATCAGTGAGTTACAAGATTTCAACAAATGCCCAGAAGTTCTAGGAGAGGAAATTTTAAATTTCCTTTTCCCATTCATTCCTAAGGTAAAGCAATTATTTGCTGGGTCCAGTTTCACACCAAACATGGTTAAAATATCATTTCCAATAATAAACCAATTGCTCAAATTATCATTTTTCATGACAACAAACTCACAAATAGCTCTGACAAACCACCATTATATTTGAAGAATACAGAGGTTTTGTATTTGCCAATATGAAATAAGGTAGAACCATACCCTCTCCATTTTTCAGAAGTTATAGGTAATAATTTACTCAAATATTCCTTATCCACTGAAGCCAAAGCTTTTTCAGATACTACACTTCCTCCAGCACCAGAATCAAGAACTACATCAACATTTTTACCATTAATGATAACAGGTGCCTTTAAAGGGGATATAGGAATAGAATTGTTAGTAATATCTTTAATTATCTCAGCATTTTCTACTGAAGATAAATTCAATACACAATCTTCAGATATATTATTTAAATAATGGACATCATGTTCCAACATTAAAACATCTTTAACAGATTCATTATCATAGGAGATATTACTTTCACAGTCACTGGAAGAATTATTGACATCAATTTCAACTTCATCAGTGTCTTCATTTTTTTCAACAAGATGAATTTTCTTGTCACAAACATGACCCTTCTGCCACGGTTTGTTACACTTATAACAAGTATTTGTTGCATATTTTTTAGGTGCAACTGGGGCAGAGGGTTTACCAGATTTTTCTGGGAGCTTTATAGAAGGTTTATTCTGATCATTATAAGATTTACCAAGGTAATTCTTTGGTTCATATCTATGGTTGAGCAGTACTTCATTACAGATATTAATGAAAGAAGAATTTTCCTTTACATGCTCAGTTCTAGCAACAATCAAATCCCTAAGAGAATTTGGTAATTTATACAAGATTTTATCTCTCCAAATATCATAATCCATCTTTGGATCAATTGCTCTAAGGATTTTAGTTATTTTCATCAGAAAAACAATGGGCTTTTCAACAGAGGAGGATTCATATCTAGTATTCTCATACAGTCTCTGCTGAGCTAACCTGAATTTTGAACCACCAAACTGATTCTCAATCAAGGATTTCCAATCATTCCATGTATAATGATTGTTATCTAAAAGGACAGATTCATACCACATCAAGGCTACATTGGAAAATAAAGAAATTAGCTTAGAAAAAATTTCCTCATCAGGTAGTTTATAAGATCTCGTTAAATTATCAATTCTTTGGATAAAGTGTTGCCAATCAGAGGAAGAATCACCATCAAAGGTAGGATATTGGCCTAACTTAGGCCAATTTTTCTGACTACTGGGATGGTCCACTTTTTGGTTTGAATTATTCATTATTAATAATTCCTGAAGTTTAGCCAGGTGTTCAGAAATTTCATTATTTACAGAAACAGCTGGTGCATGACCATCACAAGATTTTTTGCTAGTAGCAAAAGATTTTACAGACTCATTGTCAGTTTGTTTAATGGTTGAAATATGAGGAAGAAAGGATGAACTTTGCTCAGGTTTTTTCCCTTTATTTTTATGCAGATTATTGACAGAAATCTCATTTAATTCATTATTGATGGTTAAGGTTGAGAACTTTTCCTGCAGGTCAGACACATAGTTTTTTATTCTTGGAATTTCAGACATCTGGTCATTTACTTTTGCAAGAGATAGAACATTTCTGTCCTCAGAAACTGAGTGTTTGGTACTTAGTGCATGGAAATCATTTTTTAGCTTTTTAAACTCATTTTGCAGAGATTTTATTTCATTCTTGAATGAATAATTTTCCTCAATAAGGGGTTTCAATTCACTCAAGGTCTTATGTAGACTGATATTTCTATCTGAGATAGCTCTATGGTCACTTCTTATTTGTTTTTGTTGACTAAGAACAATATTCAAGGTTATTTAATCTATCATTTTCATGGATTAACACATCTCTCACATGTTTGTCTTTTACAACATTAAAATCAAGGGTATCTTTCAATATTTCCTCACAAGTTTTTTCAATTAAGGTATAGATTTCAGGGGGAACAGAATCATTTTTAATTGCAAGAGAAGGATTAATTAAAGATGTAGAAGTTAAATGTAAAGGTTCATCAAATGACAATTTGCTAATTACATCAATAGGGCTACTAGTTACAGGAAGCTGTCTTTTAACAGGTATAACTGTTCTTTCACCATGTTCAATAATATTACCTGCAGAAGAAGATTTATTAGAAAACATACCCAAGTGACTATCAACCAAATTACTTACCATGGCAGAGGAGGAAACTTCCCCTGGGACTGGGTTTGGGATTATGCTTGGGCCTTCTTTCTCCTGCCTTGTTGGTAGGGATGAGGAGGTGGATGGATATTGGGTGTTCTGGATGGGCCAGGCTGATGATGAGGAGGGTGTTGCACATTCTGTTGGTAGTGACTCATTAGATAATCCCATTTCCATTGCTCTACTTCCATAGTATTTGGATTTTGGATGGTTCAGCTGGGTGGCTGTGAAGGTTGAGCCTGAAACTGAGGCTGATTGGGAGGCAACTGAGGAGGGGCCTGGGCCTGAATCTGGTTCCTGAGTTCTTGGACCTGATCCCACAAGGTGTCTACCTTTGCTTTGTACGTCATATTTTCTGTCTTCAACTCTTTATATGACTGGATAGGTTGCTGATTTGTTGTGGCAGAGGAAGCTTTTTTATTTTGAAGCCTTTTGGAAGACCTTCTTGAGGCACTAGAGGCTTTACTTCCTTCTGTGGTACTGGGGGAAGGGGGTTTGGTTTGTTTGAATTTCCTGTCATTTCCACATCCTGCAGCATGTGAATTCTTTGTGTTAGAATAAGATTTTTTATGACCAACTTTAGAAGAACTTACAGTGCCAGCATCATAGTCAATTTCTATTTCATCCACTTGCATGTTATCCATTTTTTCTGCCAAATTGTTGGACATACTAGTGGGAAGATTTTAATTTACTTCTTATTTTTTAAAAAAATAATAAAAGTTAGTCAATAATTGCTCCAAATAATAAAAAAAATTTTATTAATTAAATTATAGAAAAAAAAAATTTCAATATAAAGTAATAATTATAAAAAATTAATTTTTAAAAAAAATGGATTGCAAGGTTAAATTGGGAATAACAATCAAGTTAATTCAACCAATTAATTACCAATATTAAATATGGCAATATATTTGGGACTAAGCACAATGTACTTTTATGTCAACCAAAATTAACAATAATTAATAATAAAAAAAAATTAAATTAATAATTCAATTTGTATTAATAAAAAATGTTAATTCTTCTAGGACTAAGAGGATTTAACACTCTATAATGGTCAACTAGGAAAAAAAAATATTTAATAATTGAACACTTACACTCAGTGAATCAGCAATTAAGCCACAATCACTGTTATTGCAGTAAAAATATAGTAATATGAGTGAGAGGTGCAAAGGTGAACTTACTATAGTGATCGAAAAATCACTTCAAAATAATATAAAAATTAATATAATATAAACCTAAGAAATCGAACCCAAGTTTGAAACACAGTTGCGGAAAAGTTTTATTTTTGCTAGGTGGTCTGTGCGTTTTGTCGTTCGTTGCCAGGCTCGATCGTCGTCGTCGTTTGGAAAGGCCCCCAGTTGTCGGTCAGTTGTCCAGAAGAAGGTAAGGAAAAGAGGAGAGAAGGAGGAGAAAAGGAGGAGGACAAGGGAAAAATAAAAGAAATAAATTATAATAAAATATTTAATTTATTTAAAAGGAAAACAACGGCGAGCAACTTTGAGAGATGACAAAAACTTAGGATTTATTAATAATAATACTATTTAATGTAAGGGTTCTGCGCGGCACACACTTTTAATTACTATCAGACTTAAAGCAACCTTTAAATTGTTATATAGAATTTTAATTATAATTGTATTACTAATAAAAAAATATAAACGTAGTAAAATAGTATTTAATTTATGGAGTGTATAATAAGTGATGATGCTACAGGGGATTATCCAAGGCCCTTTTATAGGCAATGGGTCCTCTGAAGCGCCACTATGTTTGTAAATACAATAGTTAGAATAGAATAAAACAAATATATCAAAGAGTAAATGAAACATAACAATGTAGAGAAAAACATGAAACAAATAATTAAAACCCCAATTAAGAATCCAATTTTCCCGCCATTAATTCCTAAATCAGTAAGTAAAAATAGTGAATAACTAAACAAGATTGGAACATAGGAACTATGAGAAAAATAATTCCAAACAGATGGTACAGTCTGATTTAAGGATATTTTAAGTGAAACAAAAAATACTTTGACGCAACAAAACATGTAATTAATCTCAATTTAGTATAAATTAATTAATTGGTTTTTCCTGACACAATTAAGGGTCAAAAGAAGCGTCATTAATTATTGTTTAGTATTATATGAAAGGTGTTATTTAATATATAAATTTAAATAATTAATTTAAATATATTATAAGTCAATTTTACACTTATAATTATAATATATGTTTTTCAATTAATTAAATATAAATTTATAATTATTAAATACATAAAAAATGTGCCATTATTTGTAGAATATATTATATTATGTTCAATTTAACTGTATATAAAAATTTATATAACCAATAAATTAATATAACACTTGTATATAATAAAATACTTATATAATTTTATTATGCAATAAAATATTAATTTATATTCATTAAATACAATTCTTACCCACTCTTTCAGGTTTTATAAGTTACATATCATTTTTACTGGACTCCTGGAATAGCCTGGCTGACAGACCTTTTCTTTAAAGATAAAAAATTATACACCTGATATTGGGCAGAACAGCAGGTGGATGATTCAGCTAAACCAAACTACTTCTAGTGAAATTTGATAAAAAAAATTTTTGTTGCCATACAGAGAATTGATCCCATCTGACTGCACATGACCAAAAGTGTGCAGCACAAGTTTGGCCGAACTTGTGCTGGACACTTCTATGATGGAGAGCGGCTGGGGTAGAAATTTTCTTCAGTTCATCTGGTATTTTTTACAAACATGTCTACTGGTATTTTATCTTTGTGCCTCACTCATACATATTGTTTGATTAATTTTTTGTCTTAATTATATTATTAATTATATAAGTATAGCAAAAAATGGTGTGCCAAATGCATACTGAGTGATGTTGCACCTTTTATAATATTATTAAAAAAATGTATGAAAATATTAAAATAATTTATTTTAAAAATTATTAAT
Source organism: Hemileia vastatrix (assembly GCA_030280995.1). Classification (NCBI taxonomy): domain Eukaryota; kingdom Fungi; phylum Basidiomycota; class Pucciniomycetes; order Pucciniales; family Zaghouaniaceae; genus Hemileia; species Hemileia vastatrix. The sequence continues at coordinate 11,625,145 of JASXTE010000008.1, read as the reverse complement.
TGATATCCAAAAGCAATATGAGGAATAAAAAATTATTAAAGCGATCAAATATGAAAAAAGAACTCCAAGTATTATTTCTAATATCAAAGGCCAGTAGAGATGTTGAAGCAAATGAGAGCCATCAGGGATAAATTGTACTAAATTGATTGTTTTTTAAAGATATAAAATTGTGTACCTGTGGTTTGGATGAACTCTAGGGGGATAATTCAGCTATATCAAACTACATCTAGTGAAGTTTCTTATCAAATATTTTTTTTCATTGCCATAGAGAGAATTGATCCCATCTGACTGCACCTGACCAAAAGTGTCCAGCACAAGTTTGGCCGAACTTGTGCTGGACACTTTTATGATGGAGAGTAGCTAGGGTGCAGGCCTTCTTCAGTGCAACTGTTATTTTTTTAAAACATGTCAAATTGTATTTGATATTTCTGTGTTATTCATATTTTATTATCTGATTAATTTTTTGTCATTAGAATATTATTAATTTTATTAGTATAGAAAAAACATGTGCGCCAAATGCATGCCATGTTATAATACACCTTTTATAATATTATTAAAAAATGTTAAAAAAATATGAAAATGATTTCTTTTCCAAATTATAAATTAATATCCAATTGTAACATGAGTGATAAAAAAGTAAAGTAAAAGAGATCAAATATGAAAAAGAAAAATTGAAGAAAAATTCCTGCCTTCAAGAGCCAGTAGAGGTGTTGAAACAAATGGGTGCCATCAGGGCTAAATTTGATAAAATTTAATTTTTTTTAAAGATAAAAAACTTTTATGATGGAGAGTAGCTAGGGTGGAAGTGTTTCTCAGTACATCAGTTTTTTGTTTTTCACATTTCTATTGGGTTTTTAACTTTTTTTTATCATTAATATTTATCTTATAATTAATTTTTTGACACCATATGTATTATTAATGTTTCTAGTATAGAAAAAACCTGCATGCCAAATGCAAAATTGGTGATGTTACAACTTTAATAATATTATTATATAAAGTTAAAAAAATATGAATATGTTTAGTTTTTAAAAAAATAAATTGATATTTAAAATTAAAAAGAGTAATAGAAAAGTAAAATGAAAATAAATGGGATCAAACACGAAATTAAAAATACAAGTAAAATTTTTACTATCAAGAGCCAGAAGTGGTGTTGGGACAGTTGGGGACCCCTAGGTCAAGACTTGGTCTAAACTTACTTTTATGTATAGCTAACAAATTTTGACCTGAGGTTTGGACAGACTTCCAGGGGACAATTTTACAATATTAAACATTCTTTACTTCAATAATTGAGTGAAATATCATTTTTATTGCCATAGAAAGAATTTATCTCATATGAATTCATGCAACCAAAAGTGTCCAGCACAAGTTCAGCCGAACTTGTGCTGGACACTTTCATAATTGAAAGTAGGCATACAGCAAATCTTCTTAAACTCAAAAGGGATTTCTTATAAACATTTCCACTGGAATTTGATCTTTCTGTGTCACTTAAATTTACCATTTAATTAATTTTTTGTCATCATTATATTGTTAATGTTATTACTATAGTAATAACTTGTGTGAAAAATGCATACCAGGTGGTGTTCCATCTTTAATCATATATTATTAAATAAAGGTATAAGAGTATGAAAAATTTTTATTTTAAAAATTAAAAATTGATATCCAAAGCAATATGAGCAATAAAAAAGTAAAATAAAAGGGATAAAATAAGAAAAAAAAATCTAAGGAAAATTCCCACTATCAATAACAAGTAGAGGTGTTAGATCAAATGTGCACCACCAGGGCTAAACTTGCACTATATTTTCTTTTTTGTTAAACCAAAGAAAGTGTCCTGATGAGTTTTGAAAATTCATCAGGAGGACATTTTGGCAATATCAAACTACTTATTGTGAAATGATTGAGCAAAATGTCATTTTCATTTCCATAGAGTAATTTATCCCATCTGACTGCATGCAACCAAAAGTGTCCAGCACAAGTTCGGCCAAACTTATGCTGGACACTTTTATGATGGTGAGTATCTAGGGTGCAGGTCTTCTTCAGTTCATCAGGTATTCCTTATAAACAAATCCACTTGTATATGTTCTTTCTGTGTCATTCATATTTATCATTTGATTCATTGTTTTTCACCATTACAATATTAATGTTATTAGTATTGAAAAAATTTGTAAGCCAAATGCATACTGGGAGATGCTACATCTTTCATAATCTTATTAAATAAAAGTAAAAAAAATATGAGAATTATTAGTTTTACAATAAATAAATTGATATTTGAAAGCAAAAACAGGGATAAAAAAGTAAAATAAAAGTGATTAAATATGAAATTAAACATTCAAATAAAATTTCTGCCATCAAAGATAATTTGAGTTTTCAGATTAAATTTGCACCACCAGTTCTAGATTTGGAATATGTTTTCTTTTTTTTTAAAATTAATAAAAGTGTCCACCTGATGTTTTCCAAAAAATCAGGAGGATAGTATAGCAGTATAAAGCTACTTCTTGTGCAATGATTGAGCAAAAATTCATTTTAACTTCCATTGAGTAAATTTATCCCATCTGACTGCATGCAACCAAAATTGTCCAGCACAAGCTCAGCTGAAATTGTGCTGGACACTTTTATGATGGAGAGTAGCTAGGGAGCAAGTCTTCTTCAGTTAATCTTATATTCATTTTAAAAATGTCTATGGGTATTTGATCTTTCTGTGTCATCCATATTTATTATTTGATTATTTTTTAGTCACCATGTTATTATTAATGTTTTTAGTATAGCAAAAAAAATGTGAAAGTTATCAGTTTTACCAAAATAAAATTGATATTTAAAAGCTAAAGGATAAATAAAAGGGTAAGATTAAAATTAAGGAGATCAAACATGCAATAAAGATATTAAGTATAATTTCTGCTATCATGAGCCAGTAGAGGCTTCAGAAAAAATGGGCACCATCATAGATTAACATGGATCAAATTTACTTTTTACCAAAGGAAAAAATTGTCTACCTTAGGTTTGGAAAAACTTCCAGGGGACAATTTGTCTATATAAAACTACTTTCAGTGCAATGATGGAGTGATAATTCAGTCTCATTTCCATAAAAATAACTGATTGCGTCTGAGGGCATGCAACCAAAAGTGTCCAGCACAAGTTTGGCCAAACTTGTGCTGGACACTTTTATCATGAAGAGTAGCCAGGGTGCAAGTAATTTTTAATCATCTGAAATTTCTTATAAACATTTCCACTGTTATTAAATCTTTGTGCCTCACTCATATTTATCAATTGATTAATTTTTTGTCACCATTATATTATTAATATTATCAGTATAGCAAAAAATTGTGTGCCAAATGAATACTGGGTGATGTTACACCTTTTATAATATTATTAAATAAAGGTAAAAAAATATGAAAATGATTTATTTTACAAAAAATAAACTTCTATCCAAAAGCAATATGAGAGGAATAAAGTAAAATAAAAGAAATCAAAGATGAAAATTAAAATCCAAGTTAAATTCCTGACATAAACAGAAAAAAGAGATGTTGAATTAAATTAGCACAATCAGGGCTAAACTTGCACTAAATTTTCTTTTTTGTAAAAATAAAAAAAAATCCACTTGAGCTTTACCAAAACTTCAGCATGAAAATTTTGCCATATCAAACTACTTCTAGTGTAATTTTATATCTAAAATTTATCTTCATTTCCATAGAGAAAATTGCTCCCATCTGACTGCACCTGACCATAAGTGTCCAGCACAAGTTTGGCCAAACTTGTGCTGGACACTTTTATAATGGAGAGTAGCTAGGGTAGAATTTTTCTTCAGTTCATCTAGTATTTCTTACAAGCATGTCTACTGGTATTTTAAATTTGTTCCTCACTCATTAATATCATTTGATTAATTTTTGGTCGCCATTATATTTTTAATTTTATAAGTATAGAAAAAACTCATGTGCCAAATGCATACCAGGTGATTTTATGACATTTATAATATTATTAAATAAATGTATAAAAATATGAAAATAGTTTATTTTAAAAATTATTAATTGATATCCAAAAGCAATATTAGTAATCAAAATTTAAGTTAAAGGGATCAAATATGAAAAAAGAAATCCAAGTAATATTCCTACTATCAAAGGCCAGTAGAGGTGTTGAAGCGAATGAGAGCCATCAGGGATAAATTGTACTAAATTGACTTTTTTTCAAAGATAAAAAATTGTGCACCTTTGGTTTGGATGAAATCTAGGTAGAAAATTTGGCTATGTAAAACTACTTCTAGTGAAGTTTTTTATCCAAAAATTTTTTTTCATTACCATAGAGAGAATTGATCTCATATGACTGCAACTGACCAAAGGTGTCCAGCACAAGTTCGGCCGAACTTGTGCTGGAAACTTTTTTGATGGTGAGTATCTAGGGTGCAGCTCTTCTTCAGTGCAACTGGTATTTTTTTAAAACATATCCACTGGTATTTGATCTTTCTGTTTTATTAATATTTTATCATTTGATCAATTTTTTGTTACCAGTATATTATTATTTTTATTAGTATAGCAAAAAAACATGTGCCAAATGCTTACAGGGTGATGTTAAACCTTTAATAATTTTATTAAATACAGGTAAAAAATTATGAAAATGATTTGTTTTACATAAAATTAATTGATATCTAAAAGATAAAAAAGGGATAAAAATAAATATTTTGAATAATAGGGATTTTATATGAAATTCAAAAATCAAGCTAAATGCCTACTTTCAAGGCTCAGAAGAGGTGTTGGATAAAATGGGAATCATCAGGAATAAAATTTTACTTAATTTGATTTTTTGAAAAACTAAATGAAGTTTTCAACTATCCTCATTTTCATATGCAGAATTGATCCCATATGGCTGGACCAGGCCAAAGGTGTCAACCACAAGTTTGAGAATTCTTCTGGTGGACACTTTTATGATGGACAGTAGTAGGGTGCAAGTCTTCTTTAGTTAATCTAGTATTCCTCATAAACATTTCCAACTTATTTTTGGCCAAAAATCAGGTGGAAAGTTTTTCCATATAAAATTACTTCTAATGCCATGATTGAATAAAAATTGATTCTCATTGCCATATAGAGAGTTGAACCCATATGACTGGATCTGGCAAAAGTGTCACCACAATTTTTGATAAACTTAAGTTTGAAAATTTTATGATGGGAAGTAATTGCATGACTTCTTCATTTCATTAAGTAATCCTCATAAAAATTTCCACCTGTATTTTGGCCAAACTTTAGGTGGACACTTTGGCAATATTAAATTAATTCTAGTTCCATGTTGATAAAAAACTGATACTTATTGCCATATATAGATATTAAACCCATCAGACTGTGCCTTTCCAAAATTGTCTACCTGAATTATTGCTAAACCTCAGTTGGACATTTTTATGATGCAGAGTAGCTAGGGCAAAAGTATTCTTCAGTTAATTTGGTATTCATAATAAATTTATCCTCCTGAAGTTTATCCTAACTTGAGGTGGACAATTTCGGAAAGCACCAGTTAGTCACTATCCATCAAAAAAGTGTTCACCAAAATTTTGGCTAAACTTGTGGTGGACCCCTTTGATCAGCCACACTCAGATGAGATCAACTCTTTAGATGGGAATGAGGATGATGTTATGGTCAATCATGGAAATAGAAGTAGTGTGATGTGGCCAAATTACCCCCCTGAAGGTCAGACAAACCTCAGAAGGACACTTTTTAGCAGGGAGTAACTGAGAAAAATCCATTTATCAGAAGGAAAATCTTTTATTGGATAGATGCCAAGGTTTCATACTTGTGCATTATGGTCAGTACTAATTTTGAAAGTGTCTGTCCAAGCAATTTCATTGCCCATCATGAATAATTTTGTTTTAAATGTTTCAAACTGCGTGATACAGTATTAAGGTGTCACATAGTATAATTAATTTCTATTACTTGCCCTCCTATGATGCCTAAATTTATAATTTAATATCTTACATAATAATTTTTTTTATATAAATTCATCAATATTTTATTTTATTATCAAATTTAATAGAGCAAGTATCCTGAATTATTATATATGCATAAGCTTAGGTTAGATCAATTTGTGCTCAATTTGTGCTCATCAGAGGACCAAAATCAAGTTCTGGAGGATCAACTTGTGCATAATTTGGAATCAGTTGATATTCTGTCTATAATCAATCTGAGAATAAATGTAAATCTAACTCTAATTTACTTATGTTTATAAAGTATTCATAAACCTGGAATATTTAAGGGACACTCTAAATTTCAAGAGAGGGGATTGCTAGAAATTCACCCCTAGATTTCCCATGGTGAATAAATCTTCTGAATATGATTCTTGAATACCTGGGAAAGGGATATTCATTCTTTCTACTCTTCTAAAAAAATATAAAAAGAAAAAATCATAGCATTTTTTTATTGTTTTTTTAGACTGAGGGAGTGTCAGCCAGGAAAAATTAATATAAAAATTAAAATAATTATATACAAGAAATTCAAATTACCTATTCAAAATTGACACTTACAATACATTTTAAATAAACTAATTTATTTCTGACATATATAGTAAATACATATTTTTAACACCTTCTTTCTAGAACAACCTTATTATTTAAAATATATTTCTGGAATATTCTTCTTCTTTCATACTCTTGTATTTATGATATTTTTTCTCTGTGCTTTGTCTCTCTTTTGCCAATATAAGGCCTCCCTTTTCTGATTGTTTTGGGTCATTTATTCTTAACTTAGTTATTATTTTATTTAACCACTACTACAAACAAATATTTATTACTATCATTTATTGGCTTAGTATTTACAACTATGTAACTCTAATCATTAATTATAATAATATTTATAAAATATTTTACCTCTTTAAATTTGAGTAAACAAAATAAAAGAAACATACCTACCTTTGACTTTGAAAACCCCAAAATCCCCCTATCACCACCGTTGGACCTCCGTTAAAAATCTTCTAGATCATTAGGACCCTTTGACACATATCAAATTCTAAAATATAAGAATAAAAAGGGTTAATCCATCAAAATAAGGTAATAAATCAAAAATAGAGTATATGTGAGAAATTCTTGAAATAAAAGACTAATTAAGGAAAGAAAGGAACTAATAATAATTTTTAATTAAGGGAGATCAACATTTGAAGTTAAGACATTTATTATTACAAATTTATACATGAAATTCCCATTTAAAAATGACCAATAGAGCCTGAGAAACCATTGAGAAACCCAAAATAAGATGTGAATGTGTGGTGACTGAATGAAGACTCTTGGAAGGCACTTGCATTGGTAAATCCTTGAATAAATAGGAGATTTTAAGCATTGCAGTGAAATGTGGGTTTCAATCTTGAGTCTATTAATGAAATTAGTGCATATAATGAGGTCAATGCACTAATAATGAAATTGGGACACTAAATAAGTGCCTCTTGCCTATTTTAACATGTGTAAAAATATGGAGCATACATTTTGGGGTAAATTAAGTTTGAGATTACTAAATTTGTTGATAATTAATCTATACACATGGGATAAATGCAGGAAGCATAAGGCCAGTACACAGAAGCCATTTTTAGCATAAAAGCATCAATTTTTAGAAGTGTTATTTTTATAAATTTAAGTAACAAAATCAATAGTACTATGAAAAATTGAATTGTAAAGTGCAATTTAAATATTATTAAATTTATAGTGCATATATTGAACTTAAAGTGATTTAAATGCATTTATTCATCAGGGGGTATCAATGTTCAGGGATTGCAATTAGGGATCAGGAAATGTTTTTGCCAGGATCAGACATAATTAATTGCGGATAATTCTTATCCACTAGCCCCAGGGCTAGTAGATAAGGATTGCACAATAACACATTATCCCACCTTTTATACCCCAATTTCATTCTTAATTCCTGATCCCAAACTCATCCCATCCATGATTGATTTGTAAGAAAGTTACATGACATATAATTGTGGATATTAGCCTTATGTGTCTCTTCACTATATGCTACTTGATTTGGTGGCAAACTCATAACATTTTTTCTCATCCTTATGCGTCTTTTCACTCTATGATACTTATTTTTGGTGGCAAACACATAAAATATTTTTCTATCTAAAAACCCCACCTGCTCATTTGGTGGTGAATTCCCGATTTCCACTCATCACCTAAACCTTCTACCAATAATAATGAAGGACCTCTCTACTATGAAGAAACTTCCCTCAGCTATGAGCTCTATCACTTTAACTTTAGCTGCTGACTCTGATTCTGACTTGGGTTTGGAAGACACTTTAGCTTACATGTCTTTTCAATGATATATATGAATAAGGGGATCCCAGACCTGCACCAGCTCTCCCCTCCCTTGAATCACAAAACATTCTTTCCACAAGCATATGCTCTGTCATTATGTCAACCACCCTCTAAAATTTTTAAACACAACCCTTTAAATTTTTTTCATACTCTCCAAATTTTCAACTTCTGTGCTTTATTCACTTGTTTTGGTGTTTTTGTTTTTTGTGTATTCATTTTTATTTTGAATTTATGGTGAATATCTCTTTTTTGGATGTCTTATTTGTTTTCATTCACCAGCCAAACATGAAATTGCATATTTTCTCCAATCACATAATTTTTCACTGTTTCTTTTTTTCATTCATTCCTCATATCCTTTTCCTCCTCTCCTCCAAAATCCCTCAAAAAAGTTGGTTTCATATATTTTCTCATCTCATTTCTCCATTTAATTCATTTTATCAATATTTTTTTGAAATTTTGATTGCTAATTATAATTTTTTTGTTTTTTTTCTATTTTATTTCTTTTTGTATCTAAATTTTCTTTGTAAGTGGTTACTTTTGATTTTAATGGTAAAATTAACCTTTTTTTTTCTCTCCCTCTTTCCTTTCTTTTTTAGCTCCATCACCCTATTCTTCATCCCCCCTTGGCATGGTCATTATCCCCTCTTTCCCCTCTTTCACTTTTTTTAGTTCTATTTAATTAAAACACAGACATTGCTTATTCTTTATGCATTTCACTTACTCTATATTCAATTTCCCCATAATTCCAACATCAATCTTTCTCACTCTATTTTTCCTACTTTTCAATCAAGGTAAGTTTCACCTCCTTTTTTTAATACCTATATGATATCTCATTCTTTCTATGCAAATTTCATACTTAAATATATGTATGACTCTTATCTGGATAAAAGTGAACTTATCAAACTCCTTTTGTTCTCATCTCCATCACCACTTTAAAGTTTTTAAAAAATTTTGAAAATCAGACTCCGAGCTATGGTAAGGTTTATTTGAGTCTAATATCCTTTCTACTAAAGATTCTTCTAAAGGCTACCTTTCATTTCTCACAAAAAGATTTGAATTTGGTTCAGTGGTTGCTGAGATATTGAATGTTTAATTTAAGCCATTTTTTCCCAATTTAAATTTTTTATTTCATTTGTTATGTTAAAAATTAGGATTAGGTTTATTTAAATAATATTTCCCTCACCTGAAGACTCTACTGAAGCTTATCTTTCATTTCCTATAAACAGATTTGAATTTGGTTCAGTGGTTCCTGAGATAGTAACCTTTAAAGTTGAGCATTTTTTTCCAAATATCACTTTATTTATTTTGTGTTTTTATATCTCATAATTGGAAAATAAGGCTTCTAAAACTCTTATCTTGTGATTATCTAGGATTTTGACTTCCAAAGCTTAGGATCACTCAACTAATTATTGGACAATCACTTGAAAAAATTATATATTTGTGCATTTCAATCTAATCATAAACTGGCCAAGAAATCTGGACTTACCCATTGGACAGATATGGAATGGGTTTAACTCAGTAAGGATTATATATTCTATTATAATGTTATCATCAACTATGGAGGATTTTATAGCCAAAGCTATTCTCACAAAACCGATTCTAATATGCTTACTTTTTGGCTTTTCTGTTATATTGATCCTATTACTGAAAGACCAATCCCTTCACCTGCTAAAGTAAAAGGTCTTGGACTATACCTTCCAGATCATAAATTTATCATGCACTTTTGTTTAGGAAACAGGATTATGGAAGCGATTTGGAATTCTTCAAGAGATAATCATCAAACTACTAAGACACCTCCTGGATTGGAATTTTACAAAAAATTTACCCATTTTGGATGTTCTTTTCATATTAATCAAATTTTGATAAACTAGGTAATTTAGGTAAGGGGTGAAGGGTCAATAATTAATAAAACATCAGAAAGGGGTTCTAAGACTAAATTTCAGGGGAGGTATTGCCAAATTTTAAAATAAGATGAGTAATTTTAATTTGGAATGAAATATGAACAAAAAAAATAAAAAAACTATTCATTAAAAATTTTCATAAAGCAGTCAATTTCCTCAACAGATTCATTAGCTTTAATCTATTTTATCAAGAAAAATTTCAAAAAAATAGGAATGAAATATGAATGCAAAAAAAATGAGACATCAAAAATATTAAACAGCCAATTTCCTCAATGGATTTATTAGCTTTAATGCATTCTATCAAGAAAACTTTCTAAAAAAATTTGGAATAAAATATGAAGGAAATAAAAAAACTGGTTATCAAAAATTTTCATTAAGTGTTCAATTTCCTCAATCAATTTATTAGCTTTAACACATTCTACCAAGAAATATTTCTTATTTGAACCATATTCAAGTTGATTCTCAGGTTTTAATTGATCCAATAGGAAATTGTACTCATGAGCCTTCTCCTCTTTCTTCATCTAAAATTTCTTCTCCTCCAAGTCATGTGACCTCTCATCCCTCATTAAAGAAAGTTCAAATTTCTTCTACTACAAGTCTTGTACCCTCCCATCCCTCTGTAAAGAAAGCTCAAATTTCTTTTCTTCAAAGTCTTGTGCCCTATCATCCCTTTGTAAAGAGAGCTCATATTTTTCTTTTAAAAGCTGAGAGTATCTCTTGCAACTTTAACTTTACCTAGAGTGAAAAGGAATATTAACAAAAGGAAAGAAAAGCTCATATAGTTATTAAGAGATATTCTATCACTTACCAGACTCAAGTTTCTTTAAAAAATCATCAATAGAAGAAAAATGGGTTTGGAAAAAACTATCTCTTCTCCGTTTTCTTTGACTGTTGAAATTCAGAGTAGTTGATGGTCTTCACCTTTTTTGGAGATAACATTTTCATGTTTATCATTGATGCTAGATCTGACTTGCTTGATTGTGGCTTCTGGGTTTTTTCAATGCCTTTTTAAAAATAAAAAAAAGATATGTGAATAAAAAAATAAAACATCTGGACAAGAAATAAAAGCTCACTTGAGTGAGATCAGGTTGGTTTATATTGCCATATGGATCTATTGAAAAGACATCTTGATTTGTGGAAGTTAAATTAGGGGAGGATTGAGTAGAAGAAGAAGGAAAAGGATTTCTTTTGATATCATGTTTGGATATATCATCTTCTCAATCCAACATGTTTTCAGGATTAACATCGGCCTGCTCTCCAAATATGGAATCCATCTCTTAAAAGTATGGACATAAAGAATCAAGTTAATTTTATATAGAATTTCTGCCCTTAGTGACATCAATTTCAGTGATACCAAATCCATTGGAAGAGTAAAGAGTCTTAGCCTTCTTGTATTTAGTCCAATAGTGCTTGAAGCATTCAGAAGTCTGTTTAGGAAAAAGATCAATCCTTCCCTTGGTTGTATTTCATAATTAATTGGCCATTAGAAAATAGCCATTGAATTTTGATGCAGGGGGCTGTCCTACTTTAGTTGCATTCTCAGTACCAAAACAAGAATCAAAATTTATTTTTTTACAGCCAGTTGATAAGTATGAGAATACCATCTTTTTTTAGTTGAACTGTCTTTGATTTCTCAGCCGAGCAAGGAAAAGAGTGAGTAATGGGACTTGAAGAACAACTGGGGGAAGGCTACCTTTGAGTAGATCTATGATTACAAGGCATCTTGAGATATTTGAAGATGAAAATGAGAAGAAAAAATCAGATGAGATAGGGAGGTGTTTGGAACAGATAGAATAAATAGACAGGATGGGAGTGCGCAGCAAGGTAGGGAGGCTAGCACATCCAGAAAGTTGTTCAAGATGTGGTCATGAAAAATTGAGGATAAAAAATTCAGAGAGGTGAGAATTGACACGTAAAAGGCCTAATAACCCAATTATTAGCAAAAATAATTGCAGAAGACAATTGAGGTATAATGATTTTTATCCACAATTAATTTAATTTCAGATTGTTCAACATTGATACCCCCTGTTATATCACTATAAAAATGAAAAAAACAGTTTTAAGACCACTTAAAAATTATTTAACCTTATGTCTAAGGCTCTTAAGATTACCCCAACATTTTGCAACATAAAATTAAGTACATAAGACTTTAAAAGGTGGGTATATGTGTGTATTTAAAGTATTATAATGGCATATATTGTATTAAATGACTTTTTTCACCTATGTATACATATTATATACATTCACTTATTGTCCCCATGTGTAATAAATGTATTTAGCATATTTTATATTCTTATTTTACTTAGTCCTGGGAGTATACAGGCTGATAAAACCTGTCAAAAAGGATCTTCCAATCATTAGTTGTCAAAAAAACTTGAATTTGTTGAAAGAATTTTAGATGTACAGGGAATTCTGAAGAGGATGACACAATTTCACAAAAAAAAATTGACAGGATGTATTGAAGGTTTGCAAGAGAGGGTGGATTTTTGTCCTTTTACCCCCTTTTTTTCTCTCATTCACCCTCCTTGTCCTCATCCAGGATCCAAAAATTCATTCTACCACAGGTGGTGAGTTTCCATTTTGTCCGTTTTTTCATCTAGACCATTCCACCACTTCTTGTGCACCCAATAATGTATTGTCAAAATGACCCTCAACTCAAACTATCTTTGGTCATGGCGGAACTCAATGGTTTTTCACTGGAAGCAATAAACACAAATTATTGTGCCTCAATTTCTTACAGCTCATTATTCCATTGGATTAACTTATACAAAAACACCAAGGCAGTAGTGACTCACCCTGACTGCTATTTGAAGAAAGTACAGCATTCAATTTTAAATTAAGAAGGACATGAATTACTACTTGAGAAAGTTAAAAAAAATCCAACTTTTTATATTTCTGAGCTTTGTCATACTATGTGGGAAAAATATAAAATATCCATTTTACTAACTACTATTGAAGTTGAACTCACCAAGAGACTCAATATGAGAAAGAAAGTAACAAAGAAAGTTTATCCTAATCAGGATCTTATGGCCAGGGAGACTTATGCTTCATTAATTGCACATGTTGACCCAAGGTGGTTATTTTTTACTGGTGTTTTTTTTCTTTACAAAAAATTCTTTATTTATTTATTTTTTGTCTCTGAATGTTTTATATGAGTGTAGAGTTACAGCCAAATGCATAAAACATACTGATAAAAGCCTTATAATATAGAAAAATAAACAGACATCAATAATTGAGTCTGCCCTAGAAGGTGGTCTCTGCCGCTGTTACCTAAAATAAAATAAATGATTATTTATTGAGCGAGATGAAAAAGACCAGACCAGAAATAACAGCTAAGTACAAAGTCCAACCTTACAATATAGAAAAATAAACAGACATCAATAATTGAGTCTGCCCTAGAAGGTGGTCTCTGCCGCTGTTACCTATTTACATTATTTATAAAATTAAGATGATGTTAATAAGAGCAATAAATAAAAGAAATATAAAATCTAACCTAAAATAAAATAAATGATTATTTATTGAGCAAGATGAAAAAGACAAGGGAAAAAGTAAACACAACCCAGTATATAAGCTAACATCTTGCTCAACATTATGGATATGGTTAGATAGTAACATGAGAACACCACAAAAATATGTATATATCTCTACACATGTATAGTAACATCTACACAAATGTCTAAAATAGGTGAACACCTCTAAATAGAGTGCTTCAACAACTGTATAAAATAAAATAAAAATGAAATAATCAGGTGTTCTTACACCCCCCCGTTGCTATCAACCATATCCCCTAAACCAATTTTCTTGATAAACATTTGAAATTTTTCTTTGCTGGGAGCCTTGGTAAAAACATTGGAAATCATGTTGGTAGATGGTGTGTACTGAAGGTCAATTTTTCCAGTCATTACCTGCTCTCTGATCCAATGAAATTGTATTTCAATGTGTTTAGTTCTTGCATGAAACATAAGATTTTTGCATAATGCAATACATCCTTGATTATCAGAAAATAATTTTGAAGAGGATTTGCAGTTGAAGCCGAGATCATTAAACAATGTTTGAATCCAAATAGCTTCTTGTGCCGCATCAACTGTAGCTTTAGATTCAGCTTCTGTAGTACTTAGAGTAACCGTGGGTTGTTTCTTACAATACCAACTAATTGCTGTACCATTAATGATGAATACATAACCAGTAGTTGATTGACAAGTGACTTGACATCCAGCCCAATCCGCATCAGCATAACCAGTGGGTAAGGAATAGCTATAGTGACCTTCATTGAAAAATGTCACACCAGAATGAAAAGAAAGAGAAAGGTTAATTGTTCCCTTAAGATAACTAAGAACCCTTTTGAAGGAAATCCAGTGCTTTATGCCAGGTGAATTGAGATGTTGAGCCAGTTGACTATTGATGAATGCAATATCTGGTCGAGCAGCTTGAGTGATATAATTAAGCCTACCAACAGCTCATTGATAGTTGATTTTGAGTTTAGAAAAGGTAAAGATTTCATCTTCAGTCGCAGGTGTCAGTTGAGTGTTCATTGACATTGGAGTATTTGATGGTTTACAGTCAAGCATATCATAAGATGCAAGTAGATCTTTAATCTCTTGATCTTGAAAAAGTGATATAATCCCCTCTGTACGATTTCTTGTAACCCTCATGACAAGTATAAATTTAGCATCTCCCAAATCCTCCATATCAAATTTTGATGAGATTGTGTCTTTAAACCATTCAATATTTTTACCAAAAATGGATAGGTCATTGACATTAACATGAACGTAACAAGGGTGTGTTGAACTCTCATGAATAAATAAACATGGATCTGCAGCTGAAGGATAGAAATTTAAGGAGTTGAAGAAGATCATGAGTTCTGAATACCAACACCTTGAGGCTTGCTTCAACCCATAAAGAGAGCGTTTAAGTAACAAAACAGGTTTTTGGAAATTTGGTGGTTTTTCCATGCCCAAAGGTATGTTCATATACACATCCTCATCAGGTTTTCCATAAAGAAATGCACCTTTAACGTCCATTTGAATAAAATCCCAGTTTTCTCAGGTGGAAAGACTAATAAGAACTTGAAGAGTTGTAAGATGTCCAGTGGGTGCAAAAGTTTCAAAATAATTAATTCCAGATTTTTGAGAACAACCTCTAGCGCACAGCCTGGCTTTATACTTTTGAATACTTCCATTGGCATCTCTTTTAATCTTGAAAACCCAAATAGAGCCAATAGTGGGAGTGTCTGGCGGCTTTTCAACAATCTTGTAAACAGCTTGTGTTTTAATCATGTTTAATTCTTGATCAATTGCATTAAGCCACGAGTCCCCATCCCTTTGATTAATTGCTTCAAAATAGGTGAGTGGATCTGTATGAAAGACATCAGGAACTTCATCAGGCAAAGAATGTACATTAATCATATTGGTACTGGTGAGAAAACTTTTAATTTCAACGGCTGTATTTAATTTTCTTGCAACTCTGTGACGACTAGTTTCAATAATATTAGAGGAATCAATTGAAGAGCTAATGTCCTTGGGTGCTATCTCAGAAGTCAATTGATGGTCCCAATATTTATTTATAGATGGAGCAACTTCATTTGATCTATCCTCATTATCTTCATGTGAAGTTGAATTAGGAATTTCAATAGACGAAGTTTCATCAGAGGTTGAAATGACATCATTTATGAATAGGTCTGATAACTTGTAATCAATTGATGAATCTTGGATTGGAAATGAAGATTCGTCAAATTTAACATTATGAGAATAAAGGATGGTGCAATTATTCAATTGTAATAAACAATATGATGTTGTATCTTTGGCGTACCCAAGAAAACAACATTTAATTGAATTAGTGAAGAATTTTCCACCTCTCTTAGATTTTTCAATCAGCGCATAGGCGGTGCAACCAAAAACTCTTATGTGTTCAATTTTGGAATTGTTACCGAATCTCATGAAGTAAGGAGTTTCAAAATTGATTGCTGCAGATGGAAATCTATTTTCAATGTAGATGGCTGTATGTACAGCTTAACCCCAAAACTCAATAGGCATTTTTGCATGAAATAAAATCGCCTTTGCCATTTCTGTTGTTGTTCTGTTGCCTCGTTTGGAAATTGGATTTTGTTGGGGAGTGTACGGAGAGGTGACAATAATCTTGAAGCCACTTTCAATACTCAAATTCTTGAAATTTTTATTTATAAATTCGGAACCTCCATCACAGACAAAATTTGCAATTTTAAGATTTGAAAGATTTTCAATTTGTGCTTTAAATTGCAGAAAAACTTTGTACGTATCAGATTTATTGACTAATAAAAATATGAAACGGTACAACATATAAGAATCGGTGATTTTAAAATAATAAGAGGCACCTCCATAAGAAGCTGGAGTTATTTTGCCACTGAGATCACAATGTAAATACTCTAAAAATCGAGTACCTCTATGTACAGAACCGGAAAAAGGACTATGAAAATGTTTTTGCTTCTACACAAGGTTTGCAAAAATCAAGTACTCCAGAGAATTTAAAATTTATTTTGGACTGAAGTTGGTCCAGATATTGAGAATTTGAATGGCCTAATCTGTAATGCCAAAGGTTTTGTGAGTCTGAGGCGAGGAAAGATTTTATGGTGGGAACATAATGCTCACCAAAATGTGCATTCAAAACTATAAGACCTTTGGAATTATCCCACTTTCCGTCTAAAATGACTTCATTAGACTTGTTGATAGTCATATACCCTTTTGCATCGACGTGTTGATTGCAGCCGTGCAAAATAAAGGGACCAATGCCAATCAAGTTTTGACTGATTTCCAGAACATGCAAACAATCAGTGAGCGTGATAACTTCTCTCGGTGTAACTAGATTTATAGACCCCTTTCCTGTACTATATATAATAGTATCATTGCCAAGTTTGATAGGATGGCAAAAGTGCTGATAAGTTTTGAAATGTGATCATTTTTTAATCATGTGAACGGTTTCACCACTGTCAAAAATAAGTTGATTTGAGGATTTATTAGAGATATTAGCTTTAAAAATCTTCGCAGGTCCACAACTGATGTTGGCATGAATTTCATTGTCAACCTTTGAAGCAGTTGCAGCATTCCGATTCTTTCGCTTTTCTGGGTGCAATTGAAAACAGTCTTCTTCAGAATGCTTAGCTTTGGGGTTGTGTTTCCCATCTCGACAAAATTCCCATTTTGGTTTTTGAGTAGACTTTGTTTTATTAATAAGAGCAGACGTAGCATTGGATGAATTCTCTGATTCAATTTCAGCAGATAATCGTGCCAGTGGAGACAAGAGATTGGACATGGAAAGATGGATCTGTGTGACTTCACAAGCATGTAGAATAAGTGCCTTATGAGTCGCATAACATTTGGGGAGCTGTCGAAGAAGGCGATGTGCTTTGTTTTCACTTTCAATAGAAACCCCTACTGATCCCAACTCATTAATGCGAGCTCTCAGGTCATTAACAAAACCCATTAAGTTTCCTTCTTGACACTTTACATTGTGATATCTGGAAAAAATCGATGCACGGTTTGAAGTGTTGGCAGCGGCGTACTGATTCGTGAGTTTTGACCAAATTTGCCATGGTTTGTCCATGTCATCATCATTAACAAAAGCAGCAATATTTGCTGCATCAAGCTTTGAGATTAAAATGTTGGTAGCTTTGTCAGCTCTCTTCTGGAATTCAAGCTTGACATTGGGAGCAGAATCTTGCGGCGGTGGTAATTTGAGACCAAAGACTAAATTTTTAAGGTCTTGATAGGTGAGTAGGGCTCTCATCCTTATTCTCCATTCATGGAAATTATTAAAACTTAGCACGGGAATGTTACGAAGAGTATCACCAGGGGTTTCATTTGTGGAATCCATGATTGGTGGTGAAGATGGTCGGGAAGTATCAAAACTCGATGAAGTAGAATTAGATGAGCTTGTAGGCACAGGCAATGGAAAAGTAAATGGTTCGTTAGATGACATTCACTTGGACACTGGGCCCATAACCTGATAAAAGCCTTATAATATAGAAAAATAAACAGACGTCAATAATTGAGTCTGCCCTAGAAGGTGGTCTCTGCCGCTGTTACCTTATAATATAGAAAAATAAACAGACGTCAATAATTGAGTCTGCCCTAAATGGTGGCCTCTGCCGCTGTTACCTATTTACATTATTTATAAAATTAAGATGATGTTAATAAGAGCAATAAATAAAAGAAATATAAAATCTAACCTAAAATAAAATAAATGATTATTTATTGAGCGTGATGAAAAAGACAAGGGAAAAAGTAAACACAACCCGGTATATAAGTTAACATCTCGCTCAACATTATGGATATGGTTAGATAGTAACATGAGAACGCCACAAAAATATGTATATATCTCTACACATGTATAGTAACATCTACACAAATTTCTAAAATAGGTGAACACCTCTAAATAGAGTGCGTCAACAACTGTATAAAATAAAATAAAAATGAAATAATCAGGTGTTCTTACACATACCACTGGATGGGCTTCAGTTGGAGATTCCACTCCATGTATTTTCCATGATAGGGGTACTTGCCAGTTTAATTTCTTGCCTGGTATAGCTATGTCTGGCCCAGTAGGTCTAGTTGTTCAAGAGGAAAATTTAAATTGTTTTCACTTTCAATATTTTTAGAAAATATTTTGGTAGGGTTTTCTTCTTTTTTCTTTCTTAACTCTTATCTGATATATCCTATCTTAGGTCCCTCTCATGAACCTGCTCCCTGGGCCATGTAGCATACTTATGATGGATAATGCATCTATCCATTAAAATGGCCAAGTCAATAACCTTTTTGAGAGCTGTGGTTGTAGGCTAATACATTTACCTGCTTACTCACCTGACTTTAATCAAATAGAAAAGGATTTTTCTGCCTTAAAATTTAAGTTGTGTTGGTACACTAAATTTACTGGCCATTCACAACAAGACCAACAAATAATTGAAATTATGGTTAGGATATTATTCACACCCCAATTAATGAAAAATTTCTTTAGGGCTAGTAGTTACGTGTGGTAAAGATAAAATAGTCTGAGCCTGGATTTTAAAATTGAATAATAGACTTTAAATAATTGCTATATTTTCATTTTATTTATTGTTAAAAATGTAACATTTAGCCACTAAGATTAGATTTATTTTGAAAGCACGTTTATTTCTCAAGAGACATATGATAGATACATGAAAAAAAATTAAATCTTATTTTTTCACACAAATAGGTTTTTTACTTCTAAGTAGAGGACACTAACATATGTGCTGAAACTCTGGGGACCCCAGCTTCAAAAAAATCCTCAACTAGGAAATTTTTGAGGAAAGTCCAGTGAGCCATTCCCAGTTCTTCCAATCCATCTTGAAGTGGCTTACTCTTTTGGCTAACTTCAGTAAATTACAAATAATTGGCTAATGTTGACTCATCTTCTGAGCCAAGATTTGAGGAGCTTGCAACATGACAGCAATGAGTGCAGGCTGGAGATGTACTTCAGTTGGTTTAGCCTCAATAGGCTGGTGTTTTACTTTGGTTGGATTGGCCTCAATTTCTGACATGCCTTGATTGTCTATGGCTTTGGCGATGTCTGTTGTTGTAGTGAGAATCAGGTGAAAAATTATTTGAAGGTCAGCTTCCTTTCCTAGCAAAATGGTGTGAGCTTGATTGACTCTCAGGACTGAAATCCCAATTATGCCTATTGCGAGTCCTTGAGCGGTGATGATCATTAGATGGGTAACCGCTTTTTTTTAATGTACGTCCCTCCACATAAGCAAAATCAGAAGTTTTTGGTGGGCATGTAAAGCTCACCTCATTCGGATTTGCTTCCTGAAAGATAGCAATCATTAGCTCTGTCAAAATATAAAATAAAAAAAAGCATACAATTGCATATTCCCATTTATCCGCCAAATCATAATCTAACTTGACGTATTGTGTTGGATTAGTTGAATTTACAAAGACTATGGCTTCTTTCAAGGAGAAAAGATCTGGGCATGATTTATTTGAAAATAGAATTGTGCTGACAAGTTGAATGTGTTTCACAACTGAGGTAGCACCAGCAGACAGTTCTTCATTGACATCATTCCCTAACTCTTCAATTTGATCAAGATACATTTCAGTCAGAAATTGATAAAATAAAATAAAATAAATTTAGGTTACAAGAAATTAGATTGAATTTCACCTTACATTTGAATCCACCTTTGGATCTACCTTCGAAATGCAAAATACTATTTTTTTAGACTGCTGGGTGACTTCTGCGACTGCAAGGAACCTTTCAAATGTTTCTTGAGAATCCAAAGCTGCTTTCTGGCTACCAGAAAAGTCTCCAATGTGAGGTATTGTTACCTTCCAAAAAACTTGAGACTCACTACATGCTTTTTGGACTAAGTTGGAAATTCTTTCTTTCTCAGTCAAGAATATAGTTGCAATCGCTTTCTCCTTGAAGCTTCCAAGATTCTTGTTGGAAATGTCTCAATCAAAAAGGAATTTCATTGGTTGTGAAGTGATTTGTTTTGTCTGCAAGATTTCCTGTCTTGTCTTTTTCTTTTGTGTGCTTCTGTTAATTTATTTTGAAGGTTTCAAAGGAATCCATAATATATATTGAAGGTAAATTTTGATACAAGCACAGCTTCTTGTATAATCAGATGCTTTTGTAACTTCTGAACCCTCTCTAGGCTGTTGATCTTGTGGTCCAATCGGCACTTCATTGAAGACGTTGGAAGATTAAGATAAATTATGAGTATTGCAGGTCAGAGTGGATTAAAATTGAGGGAAATTTAAAGGAAAGTATCTAAGAGGGTACAAGAAAGATTCTTCTGAGAAAGGGAGGAAACCTTGATTATGTGTCTGTTGAGGTGATATAAAAGAATTATCTTCTAACAAGTTATTAAGATTTGAATTAGATGAATCTAGAAAGTTTAAAATATTTCTTGGATTAAACATGGCATCAAAAGAAGTAGGGAATGCATAGGAGATAAATGAATTTAAGAACAAAAGACAAAAGAAAATGGACAAAATGGACAAAATGGAAACTCGCCACCAGTGGTAGAATGAAATTTAGGATCCCGGATGTGGACGAGGAGGGTGGATGAGGGAAAGAAAGGGGGGGGATGGACAAAAATCCACCCACTCTCGCAAACTTGCCATACATCCTGTCAATTTTTTTTTTTTTTTTTTTTTTTTTTTGCGATTTTGTGTCATCCTTTTCAGATGTCCCTGTTGCTGTACCCACTACTAGTATGAAATTTATAGATGCATTTTGAAATGTGAAACTGGATTACTTTTCTATCAAACTTATGATTTCTGGTCAGACTACTGAGTAACATTTTTCGGGAAGAGTTGAAGCCCGAACTCCAGTATGGTATCAAGAAGACTATCCAGAAGATTATTAATGGAGATGAAGCATGCTAGTAGGACAAATCTTAGATGAAAAACAATCAAAAATTATATCCCTCTACTAAAAAAATTTTAGATGCTCCAATTGAAAACCCGCCAGGAACGTAAGAGGATCATTAAGTGTTTCGAAAAAATAATTGATCTTTCTAATCATTTTTTTGAATTAAAAATCATAGCTTAAATTAGCATGGCCTGGACTAAATGATGTGTGGTACATAAGGAAAAATTCATCGCTCAATCTTTTACAGCTATATCGGAAAAGTTTGTGGAATTGTTGACGAAAAAAATAAATTCCTCTCACAAAAAATGAATTACCCATTAAAAGGGCTGGAGACAAGTCGAGGGTACTCTCTTTTGAATAGTCAAATAATTTTTTTGTGAGACGAACTTTTTTTTTTTAGTCAAAAGTTTCACAACCTTTTCCGGTCTAGCTGTAAGTCCCCATAGAAGCAATCTTCTGTATTGTGTTTATTTCTACCCTCGAAATTAACTTTCTTCTAGTCAGCAAAGTTCTCGATGGTGGACTAATAAAGTGGATAGTAGCCTACCAGTAGGTTGATTAGAGCAAAAAAATTATAGTAAAATAATTTAATATCATATATCTTAAGAATGGTAATTTCCGTGGGAAACGTTTTGAGTTTTTTTTTTGAGGAAGAGAGAGAACACACTTTATTACTAGTACTTTAAGTTAGATGAATCATTCCATGAGCTCAAAGCTATAGGTATTGATTCACTTTAAATGGTAGATAAATATATTTCTTTCAATTTCTCCTATCTCTGGGCTGAAAAAGAGTAGCACTCGAGATTATACTTTTAAGGTAAATAGCAGCTACACTACATAGTTCCATAGAGCAAAACTTAGAGGAGATTAAGGAAGAAAGCTGACTAGAAGTTTCATTATCAGGTATAAAATAATAGAATTACTAGCCATTGGTGAGCAAGAAATTCAATTCAATCTACAAACATACAACCATCTGGAACAGAAACTTGCCAGTAGAATTCCTCGAATACAAATTATTTTGCAAGTCAAAGATGTATACAGTTTGTCCTTTTTTAAAAGATTCAGAAATCATTTCCCAGATAACTCACTTTTTTCTTTAGAATAAAAGGTTTTTTTATGCTCTAGTTATTTCGTACTTGTTGGTATACATAGCACTTTCTAGACCAATCCCAGAACCTGCAGAAAAGCCTTCTCTTGAGGCCTTAGGAAGTCTCCTTAACTATGAGCCACCTTCCTTATTCAAGAGGCGAGCAATATATCAAACTTTTGACTACTGGCCGCTACATCTTAAAAGTGCAATCATTTCGGAATATGAAGAAAAAAATAACGTGGCCATCTCGAAAATAAGTGATACTGCTGTTTCAAAAAATTATAAAGAAAAGTAAAAGCGATGCTTGTGCGAAATGTTCGTTTAATGACTGTTTAGGATCCTGAAAATACGATTTGGTCTTTTTAAGATGGGTTTATAACATATTAAATTATTGTATGTTTCAGAGGGTACCCTCTTTCCATAAACCCCAAAAGAGTACGGGTTATTTTAAAGGGGTGATGTTCAAATGGTCTTCAATAGTATATGGTTTAAATATAAAAAATTGTCCTGAATGCTACATTCTTTGGTCCCCCAATATATCATTCCACTTATACAATTTTTGGTAAATATTTTTTGTAAATTTATTAGTGGATAGTTGATCAGGCATGTTTATTACTTGAAACTGAAAATCTTCTACATATAACCAGGGGTCTCAGACCTGCAAATAAGCCATTAGGAAATCCCTTTTTTTTCAATAGGGGGTATCAAAGTCAGAAACACCACAAAAAAAACACCTGGAACCTGCTAGCAGGTGCCAGTCCCTCATTCCGTTTGTGAGACAAGAATAACTCAGATTTGATGCCATGCGAGCTAGCATGATCAGTGTTCAGTGCACGGTCTTGCCAGAAGAATTATCGCTGAGGTAGAACTGAATCAAATCAACGATAGGGATTGGCACCTTCGATCAGGTGCCCATGTTTTTTTCTGGTGAAATCTTCCATTTCAACATACCTATTTTTTCCACCAAATCAACCATGATTTTTTTTAAAAAATATGCCATATTGTGCCCCAAAAACACCTTTTTACTGAAAATTAATGCCAAGTTTTTGGCTTTCTTTTTTTGTTGTAAAATACCTTTTAAATAATTACAAATTTCTAAATTTGATACCCCCTAATTAATGCATCTCCACTCGTTGCATCAAATTATCAATAACTATTTGCATCTTACTGAGTCTTTGCTTACCGATTTGCATGCAACCACAGCCGTATCAAGTAAATATCAAGTAACTCAATACTCTCAAAATATTCATCTCTCATGTTTTGTGTTCGGCAACAGTAACTCTTCTGTAAACACAACGTCCTTGCACATGCAAATTTTGACTACATACAAAGTGATCAATCTAATAAGTTGTTTCTTGACTAAAAAGACCCTGAGATCCCAAATATGAGTTCAAAATGATAATAAAATTAATCATTTTTAATTAATTTGAAGTGTTGAAAAAAAATGGGGTCAGCAATGAAAAAGCCCTATGGCATATGAATACCACCAAATGATGGCCTATGAGGCATAGTATCGAATGAAAAAAGATTCAGGAAAAAAATAATAATGGAGAAAAATATTTGATTTTTTGTTAGGGACCACCGGCAGGTGGATGCACCAAAACCTGCAAAACCAAGTTCACATGCAAGTTTTTGGCTGTGAACATTTTGTGGTGTTGGGCAATTACAGAGCCAAAAGTGGAATTGGGAATGTCCATTTCCCATGAAATTGTGGTTGGAATAGATCCTCCATGTGCCATTTCAGCTTCGGAAGCCTGGGTTTCAAGGTCTAGGTCTTCCGCTCCAGCTCTAGGAGTCCTGATAGTCAAAAAAATAACCAAAAAAATGGCTGTTTTTTGGGAGGCTAAAAATGTAAGCAAGAAGTTAGGCGATTGTTTTTTCTTCAAATCAGAAGACACTTTAGGGGTTTTTTATAGTTCAAAGGTTTATATAGTTGTCTGTAGTACCAAAATATGTTAATAAAGGGTGATATGAAGTCAAAATAGTTTTGTGTAATGGAGAAATAAAAAAATCAGTAACCTTCAGATGTGTCTGTGTAATTGGCGAGCAAGTTGAGATGTAAAAAATTTTGGCGGGAGAGAGGTTGAGTTAATGATTTGCAAGCGGTAGTGTCCAGTAATATTACTGACCTTTATTGATGAATTGCCCAAATGAGGGCTTACCAATGGGTCTTAATGGAACAGGTGATGTTGCTGGGGTCAAAATTTGCATAGCAAAGGGGTTTACCAAAACAAGTGGAGATGCCCTTATATGCACTAGTTAATGCATTAGCCTCAAGATTAGCACCCACAATTCACAATCTCACATAAAAATATCTGAATGCATTAAATTGTTATGGTATATGTTAGGTTAGATAAGGTTAAACAGCAAGTGTTGTATATAGTGTGCGGCAGCCCAATTGCCTGTTCCTCATTCCTACCAGAAAGTGGAACAGGTGAGACAGACTGCCCGTGGGTTTGGGTACCAGCACAATAGGCTATGGGCATATAAGCCAGTTTTTTATGTGCACCAGCTTCATTTTTTCTTGCTATTAGTGTTCTGTTTTTATTTTCCTCTTGCTTGCTTCCTTCCGCAGTCTCTGTATGGTCATCACCCAATCCCAATCATCAAAGTTATCTGGCTATTTTGATACCATGTCTGAAAAATCAAGTTCCCATCCTCCTCTGCCTTCTGAATTAAAACGAAAATCTTGTGTTCATCCTCCTCATCAAGAACAACCTAAACAACAACCTAACCTTGCTGCTGCCATACTTCAAGGAGATCCTCTCTATAAGACCATGAAATAGATTCAACTTTTCAGCAAAAATTGCATAATTTTGCTTGAAGATGGATCAAACTTTAATGTGTTGAATCTCAATATCAAAAAAACTCAAAGCACCTTCCTGCTGACATAATATTACCTTAAATCTTCTATTGCTGGAGACGTATTCAACCTCATAATTGAAAAGTTGGCATTTGAAATTTTTCTTAACTCTGTTGCAGAAACTTACAGAGAATGCATTGCACGCATCTGCCCAGCCTATGATGCATACACCTTCCTCATTGACAAATTTAACATTGTCTCTTTTGGTTCAATCATTACTGGTCTTTTCAAGTTGTCAAATATTTTATTCACAACATCTTCCACTGACATAACAGCACATTTCGGGAAAATCTGTTACCTCTATGAAACCTTGGTTCAAAAAGGCTATAAATGCAGTAACTACCATCAATTTTCCACTTATTTTATGTTGTCCGTTGGACCTGGTTCTCCAGCAGAAATATCTATGATAAATCAAATATATCATTGATTTAGTAATAGTCTGACTGACTTAAAGTCCAGAGAGGAGGAAAATTTACTGATAAACCTTTTTCATGCCTAAATTATGAAGAAGCCAACCCCTACAAATACTATTGCCTTAAATACTGAGGCAGCTCTCCCTTTTTACCCAGGCATGCCAGATCGGGCAATTGAAGAGGTGGTTGAAACTAATGATGCTTGGGTTAACTATCATGGATCCAGATTTTTTCTTTTCAGAAATCCTTCTCACTGGAAAGCCATGTATCTTTTCCACCCAGACCAAGTAATCCTCCTGCAATGTGCCAGAAATTCCTGAAACCTGGGAAAAGCAATATCTATTATTTCCATGTACACTTCAACCCATGGTTAGCATATGGAACTTTATTTTTTCAACTTCAAAAAATAAAGCAGTCTCTGTGTCCTTTGAAACATATGGACTGTTACCATCTAATTTATCATTCTCATCAATTGCACACTGCTCCTCCTGCTGGTCCCAGCAGTAGTAATCTCAGGTTCAAAGCAAAGCTTACTGACCTGTCATTTAATGATTCAGCCACTGAAGAGGTATTTCCAACTGCACTTTCTCTTCAATAAATGTCCTGGACCTCAGATGGTGCTTCTGGCTTGTTTGATACAGGTGCAACTGAAAATGTAAGTGGAGTTTGTGCTTTTTTTATTGAATTTCAGGGACTTACTCATCCCATTCCTCTTACTGTGGCAACAAAAACCAAAAGAACCTGCAAAACTTACAGAAATAGTGTTAAGACCCAAGAGGACAGACTACTACTAGTGCTAACACTAGCCTAAGACAGAATTGACTATGCTAAGATAGCAGTGAGACAAATGAGACTTACTATGTTGGGGCTTCCAACAGTGACAGTTACAACTACTATTGACTAAGGAACAACTGGATTATTAAATAAGTTGTCCAATGGGGAGCACTGCACAGCACTTGCCCATATAACCCTGTTATTCAATATCCCTACTTCCATCTCTTACCATGCATAGCACCCATAGCACTCCTCCTCCTTGCACCTCAGCCCAAATCCTAACATTAGCCCCTCTTTTACCCCTCCTGCCCCCTGCACTCCTTCTCAAAATCTTTCACTTTCCCCTTGGCATTGTCTAAGTTCTCTACTGGATCCCAAGACCTATCTCCAACTCCATAACTTTCCAGTGCACTAAGTATTGAATCTTTCCCCTGTACACTCACTTAGCAATAACCTTCTCTACTTCAAACTCTTCTTCATTTCCAATATAGACTGGCCCCAGTGGCTCTTCTGGGTGTCCTGGTATTGTATATTCTTTACGCTTTGTGAGTAGTGAGATATTGAACACTGGGTGCACTTTTCTCATTTAAATTGTTAATTCCAACTCATATTCCAAGTCAGATATCTTGTGCTTGATTTTAAATGGGCCCACTTTCCTGTGATCTGGTTTGGTGCTTGGGGTTTAATGTAGAAAGAAATGTGAGTTAGCCAGACCCTGTAACCTACCTCTAGCACCCAATGTTGAGTCCTCCCTTGATCATTGTGGTGTTTCATTTACTGTTGGGGTATTTTTAGAACTGCTTCTAATTCCTAAAAAATACACAGTATTTTATGAATTTTTTATTCAGCTTCTGGAACTTGAAACATTGATGGGGTACCAATTGAGAATGTTGGGTGGTATCCATAGCTGGCATAGAAAGTTGACATGCAAGCTGCTGCATGTGTCTGGTTATTGTATGAGAATTCAGCCAATGGTAGTAGCTGCAACCAATCATCTTTCTGATATTTTATGAAGTGGTGTAAGTATTGTTTAATTGCCTTGTTCACTATCTTATATTTCCTATCAGTTTTCAGGTGCCATGCTGTTGATAAAATGGGCTTAATGTTTATTTTCTCATACATAGACTTTAACAGCTTAGTGTTACAATTAATTCCCCTATCTGATACTATACTTTCAGGAAATCCATGTAACTTCCAGAAATGCACCACCATTAAGTCTGCAATACCCTCTGATGTAACCTTTGTAGTGGTGGGGACAAAGTGTACCATCTTGGTGCAGCAGTCAACTACTGTGAGGATAGCATTCATTCCTTGTGAATAAGGTAGCTCCACTATAAGATCATAAAAGAGTTCATGGCTGCTTGGGTATGCTTAGCAGCGTTGGTGGCATGGTTTTTGGGTTGACCTTATTCCTCTGGAAACAATCACACACCTCTACATAGCGCTGGAATTATGCCTTTGTGGACTTCCAGTAAAAGTGGCAATTTAACATCTCCACAGTTGTCAGCAGTCCTGGGTGTCCTGAAATTAGGGAATCATGCCTTGATTTGACCACCTGCCTCTTGAGCTCTTCATCATTTGGCACCACTATCCTCCCATTCCAATACAGTGCTTCCCCTTCCAGGTGATACTCTTCCAATCATTTCCTTACAAATACCTTCTTAGATAACAGCGCCTTCACCAACTCCTGCACTCCCTTATTCTTTTCCTTCCCCCTCATTACCCATTCCATCAAATCCTCATCTAGGCTTAACCCCTATTCAAGGCCCCCCTTCAATAATTTTTCACCAACAGTATGTAGCTGGTCCAGTGCTGGGGGAAAATCAGGATGTTGTGAAAATACATCTGGTTTGCCACTTTTCTTCCCTGGTCAGAGTTGAAAAACAAAATTAATTCTGCTTAGATGTTCCTCCCAGAGTGCTTTCTGGCAAGTCAACTTTTTTGTGATCAGGAAGGTTTCCAAATTTTTATGGTCCATGTAAATAATAACTTGTAAAAAGTGAGGTCCTCCTTCCAAATAATGGTGCCAGGTGTGTATGGCTTCTACTAGTGCCAATAACTCTTTATCATATATTTTATATTTCAAGTTGGCCCCTAGAAGTGTACATGACAAATATGCTACTGGGCGTAAGACATTTTCACCATCATATTAGTAAAATACTGCATCTAGTGCAAAGTCTGATCAGTTGAATTCAAGAAAAAAACAGCTTTAGTAAGTCTGGGATTTAAAGAATAGGGGCTGTCACAAATTGACTTTTCAGGTAGTCAAACACATCTTGTTGGCTACTTGTCCAAATTAATTTGGCTTCCTTCTTTGTGAGGTTTTGAAGTGGTAAGCAAAAGTGGGAATAATTTTAAATAAAGTAGAAATAAAAATTTTCAAAGCCTAAGAATTACTGGAGCTCCTTTACTGATGCTGGTGTTGGCTATTCTGCTACTGCCTTTACTTTCTCCTGGTCTATTTGCGCCCTATTCTTTGAAATGATCATACCCAGGTAGGGGGTTTCACTCACTTATAAGACACATTTTTCTGGTTTTGACCATACTTGTGCCTCCCTTAAGCACTTAAAACAGTCTTCCACACATATCTAGTGTTCCTCCATTGATATGGAGTAAATCAAGATGTTGTCTAGATACACAGAAAAATCTATCCATATTCTATCTCTGAAGATGCTATTGGTGATGTGTTGGAAAGTTGAAGGTTCATTACATGGACCAAATGGCATTAAAAACCATTCAAAATTACCAAATTTAGTGCAAAATTCCAGTTTGTGTTCATCTCCTTCCTTCACATGTATTTTTTGGTAACCTGCCATAGGATCTAGGGATGTGAAAATCTCTGCACCCTGAATATTGTCAATCAACTCACTAGTCAGTGAAAGTGGGTATCTGCTCTTAAATTTCAGTGCATTTAATCTTCTGAAATCCATACATGGTCTCAGTGACCCATCCTTTTCACTTGAGAAAATCACAAGGGCTTTACAAGGAGATTTTGATTCTCTGATGAAAACATTCTTCAAATTTTTTTCAATCATCACTTTTAGCACTGTTGACTCCAAAATTGATAATGGGATTATGCCTCTAAATTGAGGAGTTTCACCTGGAATATGATCAATGGAAAAGTGGTGCAGTCTTTGAGGTGGAATGGTTTTGACTCCTCCATCTTCAAACAGTGGTAGAAATTCCCAATATACTTCAGGGGCCATTTCTATGAGGAATTTTTGTTGGCTTTAAGGACTGGACCTTGGCTGAAATCTTGGTGGATTTGTTCCATGCTGTTGCATTGCATTCCAGTTCCTCCTCTTACTTCAGCACCCTTTCCAAGTCCTGAAACTCAACATTAAAATAAAGTTTCAGCTCTTGTTGCAAGTATACTGATGATAATGAAACACCAGAAGACTTTCTGTGAGGATCAAGAGGGAAATTATTTATCTGAACCATCCGCCTTTCCATCCTCCGCCTCAACCCTTCTCTGTTGTGCCTTTTTCTCCTCTTGGTGTGCTTCATTCTCTCTCTAGTTCTCTCTGGGGCTCCCTGTAGGTGAGCCATCCCTAGCCTGCTTCTTAGAATCAAAAGGAAGCATCAGTTCTGGTGGGAAGTTAACTGATGATATGAAAACATCAGAATACTTTTAAGGATGAGGTCCTTGACCCCTGAAAGAACCAGAGGGCCAATACTTTAGCACCAGCATCCCCTCTCCTTCCCATTTGAGCCTTCTTTTCCTTCCAGTAAATTTTTGGGTTACACTGGTCCAGCCATGTCATACTGGTCATTCAGGTTTTTCATGTATGTGTTGCACTGAGATTCTCTTCCATCACACCAGAACCTGAAAGCAAAATTTCTTTTACTTCTCCTCCCCCACCTGGTGATCCATCAAATATAATTAAGCACCTGAGGATTTCCAATTTTTCTTTTGTCATTTTATTCCTTTGTAAAAACTTTTTGGAAATAAAACCATCTGTGGCCCCACAATCTAGAAGGGCTTTTATATTTTCTGTGGTTTCAAGGGTCATTAAAGCAAGGTTAGTATAATAAAATTATCATTTACTTCAATTGGCTTACACACTGATAATTCCTCTACTAAATCTACCTTATCCTTTCCCTCTAATCTGCTCAAGGAGGGCACAACTTTCACCTCTGAGCACTGTCTTTTATCTTCCTGTTCCTTTCTTGTGCTATCCTCTACTTCTTTAACTCTTATTTTTCCCCTACACTCCCTTTCCAGATATACACTACTTCCACATTGGAGGCACAGCCCTTTGCTCATAGGCCACTGGTATTCCTCATCAGATAGCCTTCTTTTCCCACTAGCGCCGCATGCATTGATATCCATGGCATTCAGATCCAGAGTTCTAGATACACTTGCATAGCTGTGCCAATAGCAAGCACCACTCACCCCATCCATAAACTGGTGTGTGAGCTCATTATCAATTTGGATGGACAGCTCAATGAGTTCCTGGAGAGAGGTGGGGCCTGGATGACTGATTAAGGAAATCCTAATTTTGTGCAAGAGCCCATTTCTGAATTGAAACATGAGTGCTCCTTCTCCACATGTTGTGATGTAGCTGGAATAGCCCTGGAATTCTGACACATAATTTTCAACAGAGTGTTTCTTTCATAATTTTTTGAGTGAGTTCTTGGAGGTTTTGGCCACATCAGGGCCACCAAAGGCTAATTAAAATGCTGTCATGAACTGAAAAAAAGTTTTTTCCAACTTTCCATTTCCAAGGAGTTCTTTTGTATATGTTTTCCCAAGTGTTCTGCCTCATATGTGGATAAAGAGATTGAAAATCCAATTTTTGATCACTCATCTGAAAACTGATGAATTTTGAGCAGGACATAAAGGTTTACCTGAAATGCATAATGATCTTCATGGGGGCCTTGTTTTCTATCAAATATCACTGGGACTGCAATCTTTAGGCCTTTTACAGGTGGCTCTAGTGTGGAGGGGGGTACCTGTGCTTCAGCTTCAGAAGCATCCAACTCTACTTTTGTGGGGCCACATTATGAGGGCTTTTCCTCTTCTAGATGTTCCATGAGTCTGGTGCTCTGTTCTTGAAATCATGTCATCTTTTCCTGAAAGCATGCCATCTGTTCTTGCATTTCAGAAAGAAGTACTGCGTTGGGTTGACCTGAGGGGTTCATAATCCTTTTGTAGTGCACTGGTGATAGATCAGACAAGATGTTAAGAGCTAAGAGGAAGGACTACTACTAGCAGTAACACTAACCTAAGAAGGGACTGACTATGTTTGGGCTGACAAGAGTGAGTTTTACAACTACTATTGGCTTAGGAGTAACTGGATTACTAAATAAGTTTTCCAATGGGGAGCGCTCCACAGAAATTGACCCATATAAACCCCCTTATGAAATATCCCTACTTCCACCTCTTACCATGCATAGTGACCATAGCACTCATCCTCCTTGCCCCTCAGCCCAAATCCTAACAAATGGGCTATATCTTAATCAAAGGAGTTTATAATCTTGATGTAAAATTGTCATAGGTTTTTATTGTCTGGTTGCTCTAGGGACTCTTATCACAGGCCCTTCTTTGATTAGAAAAAGTGCAAAATTTATGTTTGATAATAATAGCAATGTTTATATATTGAAACAAAAAACTTTTTTATTTATTTCATACTTTACTAATCAACAAAATCAATATGTAGAATTGTCCTCCAGTGTTAATTGAAATGAAATTCAAATAAAACCTCTCTACTCCTCCATGACTGCAGCAAATCCTCCACTTGGTCTTGAATAACCAACACTTAACCTAAAGGTTCTTTTCATGAAAGAAAATCCTATAATGTACTGGAATTGTGGCCTTGGACATGTGAGCCACTGGGTTATTAGACATTTGATCTCTTTGGTTGTGGGTCCTGGATTTCCATCATCTTTACCAGATGGGGAGAGTGACTGTGAGGAATTAAAGTTAACAAAAAATCTGAATGTAAAATCTTACTTTCCCAAAGAGAGGATTATTGAACCTTTGTCTCTTTTTGTTTTTTATTTGATGAGTCTATTTGAAGAAGAGAGCTTTCATGGGGTGTTGTATATAGTTTCTTTCAAAGATGTTTACACATCATACTGTTAGTGAAATAATCAAAAGCAAATATGATGTTTTTGATTTATTTGTATGCTTCTTGGTGTCAATATAAAGTAAAACCTCTTATAAGTTAAAACTATTTTTGATCTGATAATGGCACAGAATATTTCAATGCTTGCTTCTTGAAACTTCTGGAAAAATGTGGAATTAAATTTTAACACTCCATGCCTTACCTTTCACATCAAAATGGTGTTGTGGAATGGTATGATAGAACCTTCTCAGATATTAGTCATTCTGTTTTGTATGAAAGTTGCCTTGGTAAGAAATTTTGGGGGGCTTCTTTTTTCTGGAATACTTACTTGCATAGTTGTCTTCCAAACTCAATAACTGGTGAGAAAAACACCTTATAATCCATGTTTGGTATCAAACCTCAAATGGATATCATTATATTTTTTGGCAACATTGCTTATTTTTGTGTTCCTAAACAAAATAGAAAGAAGCTTGATGATTGTGGCACTAAATGCTTTGTTATTGGTGATATTGACAGGGGAAAGGGATAGATTTTTCAGGACCCTTACATAAATTTAGTGATACAATCTGTGTTGGCTACTTTTCCTAATTTATCTATTACTTCTCCTCTCTGGAATGGAAACCTGGACTTCATTCTCCATGCTTTGACTCTTGGAAACAATACTGTTGATGAAATGATTGATGATCAAGAAAAATTAGCTTTTCAAATTCATAATTATTGTAACAAATTATGTCATTCTGTTCCTAAGTAAATCCATTTGAAATTTAAGCAACAGGATTCTCATCTATGAAATCAAGCATGTAAATTTGAGTAACAGAGTTTTTCTGATAGAGGGGTTTGGGTATGTTGATTGACCACTTACCTCTCCAGTTCTGGGGGGGGGGGGGTTCTGGGTCTTAACAGTAAAAAAGGATCCAAAAACTAATTTACATAAAAAATACATGGAAAGATTTTTTGCTCAGGTTTTTCAACAAGAATATGGAAAAAACTTTGATGAAAACTTTCCTCCAACTGCTAATTTCACCTCATTATGCCTCATCTTTATGCTAGCTGCTTGTTTCATTTGGCATTTTCACTCCTTTTATGTGGTGTCAGAAAACTTTAATGCACCCATTGATGAAGACATTTTTGCTGAACAACAGGAGATTTTTGTAACTTATTCAAAATTCAAAGCTTTCAAACTTAAAAAGGCACCTCACAGATTTAAAAATGCAGCTAGATTTTAGTGGAAGTATATCTCTTCCAAACTACAAGACTTGGGTTATCAAACATCAATGTTTAACTTCTCTATGTATGTACTAAGCAATTAAACAACTAAATCAATTGTATGGATGCACATGGATGACATAATTGTGGCTTTTTCTTCTTTAAATGCATTATATCAATTATATAATGAATTAGCACATGTCTAGATGGGAAGTGGAAGATAAACATGGATAAAATTGTTGGCATAAAGTTTGAAAATATATAAGATGGCTACATGTTATCTTAACATGCTCTTGTGTTAAAATTTTTTAACAAATATAAACCTTTTAAGAGACTTACTACCACCCCTTTTCCTTACAAAGTCTAACTTAAATCAGCTAAGAAGAAAATTCTACTGGAAAACTCAAGAAAATTTATTTTGATTGTAGGCTCTTTAAGTTATCTAGCTCAAGGGAAAAGACTTGAAATTTTATTTTTGGTAAACTAACTTACTCATTATTACAGATATCCAACCTACAATCATTGGGGATCATTGAATCATCTAGTCAGATATGTCACAAACATAGAAAATCTTCTGCTCAAACTATGTCCTAACATGAATGAATAACTTTTAATAAAACTATTTGCCAATGCAAGTTGGGGAGGTGAAAACAACATGAGCACTAACAGTTATGTTATAAAAGTTCTTGACATACCAGTTTCCTGGAGTGCCAGAAATCAGAAAATAGTAGCACCATTGACATCAAATTCTGAGTATATGGCATTGTCCCTTGGAGTCAAAAATTGACTCTGTATTAAAAATTTATTAGGTGATTTTCTTAACTTAAATGGTCTTTTTCATTTTTATTGTGACAATAAAGCCACAGTTGGAAATGGTAATTACTGCTCATCAAATAAAGATACTAGACATTTCAAATGTGATTTTTACTTTTTCAACCAGCTTATCTTGGATAAGGAGGCAATTTTGACTTGTATTAGAGCTATAGAGAAAATATCAGATGTATTTACTAATCCTGTATGTCCTATAAATATTAGGAAGGCTCTTAGATATTTTTGTGTTTCTTGATTTTATTTTAATTTTTAACGGATTTTTCCTTAAATTATTCTTTCTTTTATGGTTATGGGTACTCTCCATGTGGGGGGGTGTTATGGTATATTTTAGGTTAGATTAGTTTACACGCTATGGTAAGGTAAACTCTTACAGTTGCCTTGCTGTAAGCAGAATCCGGAGGAGATATGTGGATTTAGCTGAAAACCCCGTCCTTCCAATAAAAATAACAAAGTAGGTGTTCTAAATCACTAAGCTAACCAATCTACTTGGATCCGATTGATGAAAATAATGAAACTCTAAAATAATTAACACTTATTGAGATTTAATGAAAGTGGCTGTTGAGAAAGAAATACTGATAACAACAATTAAGGTGTACCAGTGAAAGATCTGAAAAGATTGACTTTTATGTTTTTATAATAATTTGAATTTTTATGAGACAGCAATAATCAAGTCCCAGCGATGAAGATCTTTCTAAAGATACCCTTTAAGAAGTGTGATTTAAATTGTTGAGTAGTATTTCTAAAATGTTATATATAAAATATAAAGTTATAAGGGTATTACAAATTTATTTAATTTGTTGAGTAATAAAAAATGAGACCGTGGTGGTTAATGATTAAGCTGTATGATGTGTCCCCCCTCTCAATTTCGAGTTTGAGAAGCGCTTAAGTATTCCTAGTCACGTGCCTAAGTTTTCCCCTCCAGAGCTCTCCCAGAGTCAATCCGGAGCCTGTACGGAGTCCGTACGGAGTCCGAACGGAGTCCAAGCGGAGTCCGTCCGGACTCAATTAGAACCTTTAAAACTATAATAAAAAATCTAGAAAAATTACACATAATAGAGCCACTTCCCCTTTATATTCCAAACTATTTTTCGTAGTCTGCGCAGCTCTAATCACCCCGTGAAAATTCATCAAAGTTAAGTAATTTCTAAAAAACGTAAGTATTTCTATAAAACTTTAAAATTCATTTAAAAAAATTTAAGAAAAATAGTAAAAATTCTGGGAAAATTTCCCAAGGTTCTTGAGTGACTCGACTTGATACTTATAAACTCTTCAGACCGTAAAAATAAGTTTTCTCCGTAAAATAAATTGTTTTTGCGTAGGCATTCGCTCTTGACCAATTTCTTCATATTTAAAACTCAAATAAATTAAATAAAACCCTTTTATATATAAAAAAATAATAACGCCAATCTTGCATGCCGTAATAACTCCATTTACGTACTTAGGTGCCATACTAAACTTTAGGCTACCACAACGCCAAGTCTTTTATATAGTATGCTGCAACCCAATTTCCTTTTCTTCACTCCTACTGGAGAGTGGAACAGGATAGACTGACTACCCGTGGTTTTGGGTACCAGAACAATAGGTTAGTTCATTTTAGTAATTAATATCCATTCCTACCATAGAGTGGAAAAAGAGAGACTGAATACCTGTGGGTTTGGGTACTGGCACAATAAATTAGTCCAGGATTTATGTGTGCAAGCACCTTCCAAGTATATGCATACAGTTACCCCAAACTCCCCATCTATTTTTTGGTATCTGAATGGGCTTAAAAGCTATAATTGCTATATTTTAATGGGAATTTCAGTAGAAAAAAATTTTATATTTAGTGATTAATCTCTACTGTTGATCCTCTTAAATTGATTATATTATTATAGTAATTTTTTCTTCATTTTTAAGATGTTTTATTAAAAGAATAACTGGAATATATTCTAATTTTAAGTTATTACTTCATTGTGATTGATTAGCCCTTTTTATTTTTGTGTTTTTGGCATGTTATATGGTTCTTCTTTTGTGAAGGATAAGTCCATTAGTTTTTAGGCCTGTGAAAAATTCTTGAAGTGAGATACATGAGGATATGAGGGCCCTCAAAGTGCTGTAATAGCCAGGGATAACAGTGTAGGGGGTTTGGGAACCAGGAAGTGGACACCAAGGATTTATAGTATATAAGGAGGAGGTTTTAAGGCTATTATTCTAACTTCTTTACTTTTCCTTATAAAATATATAACCCTAAATGTAGAAATTATATTCATTAGTACTTATTAAGTCTTTTAAATATTGTTTCAAATCATTAGTTTTATTTTTCCACCAACTGTAAGCTGTAAGCCATATAAATTAAGTGAGATTAAATCACTGAGACTTATATATCAAGTTTTTTTTAATACTTTACTTGACCTGGACAACTTCAATTCTTATTGGACCATCAAAATCTTCTATAAAATTGACTAAGCAAGATATTGGCTTCTCTTTACCTAACCTTATCCTGAAAATATAGGGGGTATCAAGGTTAGAAGTCTTCCATATTAAAATACCTGTTTTTTCTACCAATTCTACCGTGAATAGTTTCTAATATATAGAATATTGTGCCCAAAGAACAACTTCTTACCAAGAAATAATGTCAACTCTGTAGCTTTATTTTTGTGTCATTAAATTACTTTTAAATAATTACAAATTAGTAACTTTTATACCCCCTTATATGTGGAAGATAAATGTATCTCATTTTTAGAGACTAATAGTACACATGTATTTCTTTAACCTGCTGGTGATAAAATTATATATCTACATATAAAAGTTTAAAAATTATATTATTGAAAAAATTCTTCCAAAATTTATTTTTGATAATGTTTCACCTTCTACTGATATTTTAAATCTTTATAAGATTTATTGCTATCTAGTAAAATAATTTTTAAAACTATTTTTTCTTCAAAATTTTCAAAGAGAAAATTTTTTTAATAGTATCAATGCGTTGAATATTCTTTCTTTATTAAATTCTTATGATATTTAATAGTTTATCAATATATTTAAACTCAGAACCTATATGATTATGTGAAATAGAGTTTGATTCAATATAAATTGAAATTTTTTTTTGAAATAATTTGAAAAAACCAGAGAAATTCTTTATATAATATATAATTAGAAGCCTGGTTGGTAAATGGGGTGCACTTATTTCAATATTTTTTCAAAAAAATCATATTAGCAAGATTTAAAGAAATTTCAATATAATGGTTTACTGAATTTCAGTAAATATTCAAGTTGTTTTCACAGTGAGTTCAATGAATCTTTATTCATGCTTCTTGAAAGTTTCATCAACACCTCAATAGATGCTCAAATACATATGAATATGTGTTCAAAGTTGAAGACTTTCTATCAAGTCCACTCACCATATTGCATATTGAATGAATTAATTAAGTTTAATTAATTAATTTTAATTTTTAGATAAGTCTACTATTTCTTCAAAATAAATTATTTAATTTCAGAAAAGCTATTTTAATCTTATATTTTTTCATAATATTTTTAAAGTATCATTTAAATAAGTAAATTTATGTAAAAGTTGTAGGTTTGAGTTAAATCTATTTACCAGTACCCAGACCTTGGTAGAAGTTGGCCATGGAGCCAGGGAGAGAAATAGAGGTGCACTAGTATTTCTATGGGAATCAGATGTATTTTAAAATTGAAATAAGCTATTTCTTTATTAAAACCTTTATTTTTATCATGGTTCAATGTATTTTTGATTTTTCCTTATGTTTTTAATGAATAATTTCAATTTATAAATTAAACTTTGTTTTTCAACAATTCATTTATTTCTTAACTCTTTCAAATTTAGCTTAAAAGCCTTTATTTTATTAAAACTCTGGAAATATAATTCTGGTAGTTTATCAATGATTTTTGACAAGTGTGAACTTTCATTTTTTCAAAAAATTGGTGGTCACTCAAATTTTTTGAACCTGTTTTCCACCTTCCCATGGGCTTTACAAGAATATTTAAGTTACCATGGCCTAGATTTTATTGTATATGGTTCAGATAGTTTTAATTTTGCTTTTATTATGGGTTTTTCATGGTGCAAGAATCAATTTAATTGGAAACCTTCCTGAATATATTTATTGAAAATGATGAAGTGAAATATTTGAGTATAAAATTGTTATAGCAAAGTGGTGAGTGAGGTGATGAAATTTATAGAAAATTATTAAATGTGATATTTGAGTATCAAATTTTGATAGAAAAAGGGAAGTTGAGGTTAAAAAATTTTTTTGCTGATAATGGAATGTAATATTTCAGTATAAAAGAAGCATACATGACCCATGCTTCACATGTGACTCAATGTGAAGTCAGAATATGTAACCTGTGTCAGTTTGGGATTTAGTGTGAGATTAAAATTGTGGGTAGGAAATTCTGTATGCAGCTTGGGCTTTTCCCATCTGAAGTAAAGCCTTGTGTATTCAATGTGGAGTGGGTCAGGGTCAGTTAGGGTCCCAGTGTGAGCTCCAGAAATTAGGCGTTAGGTCAAAACCCACAAATTATTAATATATAGATTGATATTGAAAAGGGGCCTATGAGATGAGAAGAAAGCTTATGAATGATCACATATGTAATTTAAGTGCAAATAAATTATTAAAAAAAGCTAATATAAGTGATTAAAATTATAACAAATATCAAAATGTGATGGAAAAGTAGAAAATGGTATAAAGAAAAAATTAAGCAAATCATGAAGTGTGATATTTTAGTATAAAATTATGATGGAAAAATATCAAGTGACATAATTAAAAAGCTAGGTAATGATGAGGTGTTATATATAAGAATAAAATGGTTGTTCAAAAAAGAGAGTTATGATGAAAAAATGGTGAAAATTTTTAAAAACAGATAAATGATAAATTAAAGTAACCTGCCTAAGTCAAAATAGTAGTATTTAAACAGTTACCAAGAGATAATTATGAATGCAGGTAAAATGCTTTTCAGCCTGGATATCCCCAGTACTGAGTAAAAAGTACTTGTAAGTTATTTTAAACACATGGAATATACATGGGATCAATAAATTAGAGTACACAAATAGTATACATAAGTAAATTTATGATAAAATACAAAATATTCCATTATAACACCTTATATACATGCATATATCCACCTTTTATAAGTCTTATTTACTTAATATTAAGTTTGAATATGTTACGGCAATCTTAAGAACCTTAAATATAAGGCTACATAATTTTTAAGTAGACTTAAAGCTGTTGTTTTCATTATTTTATGTGAAAAACAAGAAATGCACTTTAAATCACTTAAAGGTTGACTGTATGCACTATAAATTTAATAATATTAAAAATGTGCTTTGACAGATCAATTTGTCTTAATTAAGGCTATTGATTTGGCTACTCAAATGCATAAAAATAACACTTTTCAAATTTAGTGTTTTTTATGCCAGAAATGGCTTCTGTGTACTGGCCACATACTGCCTGAATTTTTCACATTTGAATAGCTTAATTTTTAGAAAAGTTAGATTTTTCACACTATAATTACCCCAAATTCTACGCCCACTGTGGGGAAACATGCTAAAATAGGCAACAGGCACTTATTTAGTGTCCTAGTTTCATTATAAATGCATTGACCCTTATTATATGCACTAATTTCATTAATAACCTCAATCTTGGCACTTTAATTCACTACCAAGCTTAAATTTTCCTAAATTAGTGAAGGATTTACCCATGAAAGCACCCACCAAGGACTGCATGTAGTTACCCCACATCTCATGCCCTTTTTTGGGGTTTTAAGCGGGTTCTCATTCAATTTTGGTTATTTTTAAATGGAGATTTCACATATTATAGTTTCATGATTATCCCCATCATTTCTACTGTTAATACCCCTTAATATGGAGTAATAATTAGTCTTAATTTTCCCTTTTAGTCTTTTATTTTGATGTATTACATGCATATACTCTCTTTTTTTCTTATTCTTTATTCTTGATAGATTATCCCTATTACTGCAGGATTTTGGCAGGTGATATCATTCTAATTATGTTACTGGTCACTCTTTATGTTGTTGGAAATGTCTATTAGTTGGGATGAGGTGTCATTAATCATGTATAGAGCTGGTAAATTAAGGGGTTCATTGGAGAAGTTATTGTGTATAAAAGGAGGGGGTTTTTGGTCTTGTCTTTGACATTATTTATCATGACAATCAAACATATAACCAATACAATTACAATGCATATCAATAGCACTTATAGAGTCTTTTTATAGTATCTGAATTATTAAATCTATTTTTCTACCAACTATAAGACTGTAAGACATATATATAATTAGTGAGATTTAAATTACTGAGACCCTTATAATGGGGTACAATTTAATACTTATTGGATTTGTGCTACAGTATTCATATAGGACCATTAAAATCTTCTAGACAACTGACCATTCAAGCTAGCTCACGTCTCTGTACTTAATCTCAGCCTTACAATGCTAGTGGAAGACTGGTCAAAATCTGGTCAAATTCTGATGAAGTGCTACAAAATTTCTGTGTGAGTTTTAATTGAACTCCAGACTTACATACAGGTCACTCCCTAATTTTTCCTGGTGTGTCATCCTTGGAAACTCAAACTTATCACTTTAAATAAAAAATTTATTAAAATACAATAATTTTTATAAAAAATTTCTTTTATTATCCTCCTCTTTCTCTGGTGTAGGTTGGAAATTCCACTAAGTATTTTCTTTCACTAGTGGAAGTGCA
The DNA here is from genome assembly GCA_030280995.1 of Hemileia vastatrix. Classification (NCBI taxonomy): domain Eukaryota; kingdom Fungi; phylum Basidiomycota; class Pucciniomycetes; order Pucciniales; family Zaghouaniaceae; genus Hemileia; species Hemileia vastatrix. Next base: position 11,583,655 of record JASXTE010000008.1, on the reverse strand, counting down.
AAGCTTGTACTAAGTATTAGCTTCTCTGAAGAAATTTACTGTGCATTTCAGTATCTATTTCAAAGTGTTGAAAAATGTAATAAGTATTAGATTCTATGGTGTACTTTATTGTACATTTCAGTTTCTAGAAAAAGTTTTAAAACTTGTTCTAAGTAGTTTTCAGGCTCTTTTATCAGTGTGATTTGGCACTAAGTATATTTAGCTGGTATAAATTTGGTTTCATTTCTAGATTTAACTAGTGTAACTCTTGTTAAATTTCTAGATTTAATTGGTAAAATATTTGATTTTATTTTGGATATTTTTAGTTTTAAAAGGTCCTCACTCATCTCAAAATTCAATAAATCAAAATATCAAGAATCATATTTCTCATAAAGTTAGTTTTTTATCTTATTTATTTGAATTTTCACTTTTTACTTAAAGCGACAGAATTTTATCAATTTTCTCTAACTCCCTTGTATTTTTCTTATAGTAAGGTGACTGTAGGAGTTTTTCTACATTTCTGGCACCTAACATGGGGCTTCAATTCTCTAAATTTTAACGATCTTACATGGTTATGGAATTCTTTTTTGTCTAAGGTTTTTGTTGAATTTTTAGATATTAGATTTTTAGAGTTTGGAATTCAGAATGTTTTCTCCCTAAGAGTATGGATTAGGCTCTGCTTGTTTACCAGTAAGTTTCAGGCTATCAGTAAGGATTCAAACTTTTATGAGCCCAGGTTTGTTGGATAGGAGGTAAAATTGTTTTTAGGTAGGTGTGAATCTACTGCTTTAATTGATGATAATTTACCTTTGGATATGGTGAGACATGTTATATTTTTCATTGGTGACAGAGATGTGGAACAAGAGGTTACTGGTATAGAGTCTTATAAGAAGAAGGATTGGAAGAATTCCTCAAGGGAGATGGAAGAAAGATAGGGTGTTAGGTACTCTATGGTGGACTTTGAAAAGGTATCCAGTGAGTGGAAATCTCAGGGTGGTGTTACAAATTTGGGTAATTATAGGAAGTTTTATGTTAAGCTTAAACTGTGTTAGATTATCTGGTTGAAGTGGAGGCATTGGCTCATGAAAATTCAGCCAAAAATTAAATTTTTTCAGATTTTGAGAGGTATTTTAGGATGGATGTCTTGAAAGAGGTTTCTAGAAATTATCTGATGAAGATTTTGAATAATAAGAAGCAGAAATTACCTACTATTAATGTTGCTAAGGAAGCTCTTGAGATTCAACTTGATCTTTTGTAAGTGGACAATTTTCAAGAAACCTTCACTCAATATATAAGCAAAATCAAGGAAGTTTTGGAAGATAAATATAATATCATGAATAAAACACAAGAGGGAAAGAAGGTTGAGATGGGAAAACTACTTCCCAAGGTGGATTAAAATGTGTATAAGGAGATGATGGATTCATTTTCTTAATTAACAAAACAGTTAAAAAAGAATTTCAAGAAACTCAGAAAGCCAGTAGTTTCTAAAGCTATTCATATCAGAGTAAAGCTTATGAGAGGAGGAATGGTGGCAATATTGATATGTTTTTTTTCTTATGTTAACAGGAAGAGACATACATAAAATGATTGTTTATCTCTTAATAAGGATTTGACTGATTGAAAAGTAGAATTTGATGGAAAGGCTTCAATATTTACTTCAGGAACTTTCATCAAGCCCCTTCTAATTTGGTGAGAAGGAATGCTATTGTGTAAAAGAGATTAATATCTGATGAGTTTCCTACTGAAGCACCTTCTAATGGGTTAAATGGTACTGGTGATAAGGGGAAGAAAAAAGAGGATAGTAATGCCACATTTTATACTTCTTTTGGTGGTCTGGAGCTGTTCTCTGTGTAAAAGGTTGATGGGAGCTATATGTCTCAATAATATGATATTGATGCTGAAAAAAGAGTATCTGGTACTAAATCTAGAAGCAGCATTAAGTCTAAAATTAGGCTAAAGGCTGAAAAGGTGGATTTTTAAAGGGTGTATGAAAAGAAAAATTACTCTAAGAAAGAAATTTATAATATTCAGAAGGGAATGTCTGATATGGAGCCCCTTATTTGTTTTACTTTGTATATCAATTGTGAGCCTATTCCAGTGGATGAATTTTCATATTCTGAAGAGGATGGTTGTTTGAAATCTCTTCCTTTGCCTAGTGTTTGTGTTCCTATTACAATGGAGGGAGTAACAAAGGAGAAGTGATGGATTTGTTTTGGGGCCTGTTAGTAATGAGATTGATCCCTTAAATACTTAAGATATGGAGATAAATGCTGCAGATGGGAATGTTGGGCCACAGGAGGCACCTAGAGCTTAAGTTGTAAAACAAAAAGCTAACTATGAGAGGCCAGTAGTTTCTGGTCCAGAAAATTCTATGGTGGTTTTTAGAATAAGTTAAATAATCTTTAGAATCCTCCATCATTAGGGGAATTGTTTAATATTAGGGAAGCTTTGGATAAAAATAAAAAGGAGATATTGGACTAGAAGAAGAGTTTTAACTGGAGATGTGGAATATATGTGTCAAATTGGAGACTCAATTTTCTTCTCTATTGATTAATTTTTTTGTAAATTTAAATGGTAAAGAAGTGAGGGAATTGATTAATTATGGCTCTCAAATAATTTTAACTTCTCTGGAGCAGGAAACTAATTTGGGTTCCCTATTAAATCTGGTATTGGAAAGAATCTTAGGGGACTTGGTGGATATGCTATTGAGCTTGTTAGAGCAGCATAGCATGTTAATTTTTTTTTTTGGTAGAACTATTGGTAAGATACATTCCTATGTGAATAGGAGTGCATTGAAGAACTATCTGGGTGGTCTATTTTTAATGGATTTTGAAGTATAAATTGGTTATCAGTGTGTTGTAGGAATAAGTTTAAAATTTACTTGGGTCCTGCAGCAAGTTTTTAAACTGCAAAATTATTTTACTGTTAATTTTCAGGATGATTCTTGTGACTCTGAAGGTTTCCTCAAGCATTAGTAAAAAGTGCATTTAGAGGTCTCTAAAAGCTTTAATAAGGATTGTTGTAATAGGTAGAATCCTCCTAATTATGAATTAGACCAAAATTTTAAAATTTCTTTTTCTAAAAATTATGTCACTTCCAAAAATTTTATAAAAAATATTCTTATATTCTTTTTTCTAAAAATTTTAAAAAATCTTCTTTCTTAAATTATTTTCCTTTTCTTAAATATTTAATTTAAAGAATTATGTTTTAAAAAAAAATTTCTGAATTTCCAATTCTTATGGTGAATAAATTTCATTTCATGAATATTTTTAAAATGATTTAATCAGGCATCTAATACCTCAAGTCAATGTGGAAGTGGATGCATCAAATTCAAAGAAGGTAGCTGTCAAGGTAAAACCAACTTATGGGTCACTACTTATTAGATTTAATCCAACTTTTACAAAAGATCCTTGTGAATCTCCATTAATTATGAATTTTCCTCAAGTTTTTGAAACATTAAGAGTTACTTTTGATAGAATAGGCATTGTTAATTTTGGGGAAGTGGGTTGTTTGTCTAATTAGGAGTTGAAATTTTTGTTGTATTATATGGTGTTTAATTAGAAATAAATTGAATTTATTGAAGAAGAAAGGGTTGTGTTGAAGGGTTTTTATGGGGAGCCTTATAGGATTCCAGTTGGTTTTTATGAACTTTGGCATCAGAAGAAAATTTTGATCCCAGATTTTCTTAAAGAAGATTATATAGATGTTATCAGGGAAAGAATTTATGCTGAAATTTGTGAAGATTCATCATCAAATTATTCTAGTCCAGTATTTTGTATCAAGAAACCAAATGGAAATATCAGGGGTTTTCATGATCTTAGTAAATTAAATAGGATGGAAATAAAGGATTCTGGTATTCTTCCTAGTGCCTATTCTGTTGAGGCTTTCTCTAGAAAGGTATGTTAAAGTTTGAGAGATATTGTAAGAGGATATGAGGAGAGAGATTCATCCAGGCTTAAGACCCATTGCAACTTTTTCCAATCCACTTGGATGGTTACAGCTTACTATATTTTTCAGCCTAGGTATTTCCAGGAGTGAGTTTTTTTATGTTTAAAATAGAATAACTTTAATTGTATGAAGCTTATAGGTTAAATATATGGATATGATACTTATATATATATATTCATTATACAATTTTATGAATTATATTAGTTTAAATAGCTTATCCATAGCCCTATAATACTTATTAAGGTACTAGTGTAGTCATAATATATTTATCTTAAATTATATTAAGTAATTAGAGACCTACATAAGCTTATATGTATTTATAAACCTCATATTCATAGAAATATGCAGTTATATCATGTATATATAGGTCTATATGCAGGTTTAACCCTCTAAATAGCCTATAAGATTTACTTTTCTGCTTATTTTATGTAATATTGATGTATTTAATGGACTCACTATGCCTACAAAAGCATATACTCCTTTTTCATATGCATATATCCAGTTTGGACAACTTAATATGCTTCCTTCAATGGATTTTCACAGATTTATGGGTTGGGATATGGTTAATGGGTAAATTTGGAGTCTTAGGGATGTTATTGGGGGCTTTGACACTTAATTTGGTTCTTTTATATTCTTTGGGTTTCATTTTATTTTCTTTGGATGAGTTATTTTACTTGTTTCCTTATGGTATCTGCTATTATCTGTTTTTTCTACTTATGGTATGCTTTTATATCATTAATTGTGTTGTAGAGCCAAAACTGGAGGTCTGGGTGGTGATACTTCTTGAAGTGGGTTCCATGGGGAGGTGATGAGCACTCACAGTGCGTTAATTTCCAGGGATAGCAGTGACATCATCTGGATTGAAGGTCTGTGCACACCAGTAGATTTTAATGTAATTAAAGGAGGATTTGGCTGGTTATTGGACATCACTTACTTACTAAAAATCAATTAAACAATATCCAAAAATTATTCGAATATATATATTTATTTTAAAGCCCTTATAAATTGATTTTATCTTTATATTAGCTATAGCTATATTTTATTAACGTATTTTCCACCACTAGCATGCACCAATCTAAATATTTTGAGTCGAAAATTGAGTATAATAGTTCTATTAGTCTTACCCTGAGGTTTAATCCATTAATTATTTATTATTAAATAGTTGGACCATTGATACTTACTATTCAATCATACTCAAGCACTAGTTTACACTGAAAAGATTACCTCATGGTGATATGAACACTGTTGCTGTTTATCAAGGATAGATGGCTAGTATTATTCAAGATAAAATCCTTCAATTTTCTGGAATATTTTTTTATTATAGTTGAATTAAAGTTTGCTCAACTTTTTATGAGAATTATTTTTTGGGAAGAATCTAGGGATAAGGTTTATTTTTGGAATATCCTGTTCCTTTGGAAAGAACTTTTTTCAGGATTGAAGAGGCTGTTTGAGCTATTTTTTGTTCAAAATTGTTATTTTTTGTGCCATCTCTGGATATTCTTGGACATGTAGTGTATAGAGAATGTATAATTATGTCAATTAAAAAGTTAAAAAACCTCAATCTTGGCCAGGACCCAGAAATACTACTGATCTCAGACAATTTTGAGGGGTATATGCTTGTGTCAGGATGCTTATTATAAATTTTTCTTTGTTTGATGCTTATTTGAGAAATTTGAAGAGCATGGATGAAAAGTGTGAAGAGACTTTTATCAAGTTGAAGAAGGTGTTCTTTGAAGATATTGCTCTTCATAAGCTAGATTATGGTGAAGTTGCAAGGAGAATTCACATAGAAGTTGACTCAATTCAAGTTTCTCCTGGGGAAAGTTTGTCTCATAAGGATAAAGCTGGTAATATTAGACCAATTAGTTATAAATCGGTGATTTTTACAGAGGTAGAATCATAATCTTCTCAACCAAAATCCAAGCTTTTTGGTTTGGAAATAATTTTAAAGAAACTTCAAATTTGTTTTATGGGGTAAAACATTTGAGCATAAAGCTTATTCTAATTCATTAATTTATTTAATTAATTCACCTAGTTTACCAAACTCATCAACAATTAGGCAGGCAGCTTTTATTCAACATTTTTCATTTGATTTAGTGAAAAATTCTAAAAGATCTTTTACTATGTCAGATTGATTTTCAAGAAGACAACCCACAGAATGTTATTCTGACTCAGAAAAACTTGATGAAGATATAACTATTATTAAGTTAAGTACCAAAGGTGCTGATAATTTCCCTTACCTCCCTCATGAGGTTAAACTGGATGATTTTTTTAGGTCATGATGTTTATATGAATAATTCTTCAGAAAATTATTTGAAAGGATCAATTTTTTATGGCTTAAATTATTCTTTTGATTGTGCATTCCTTTTGTAAATAAAGATGGTATAGTGATATGGGATAGTTAGAATTTGGAAAATGGGGTTTATGCAAAAGACTTTGGAGAGGATAGTAGTAGCATGGTGTGAAAAAATGGTCAAATAAGGTTTCTTATGTTCATTATAGTCAACAGAAAAACGCTCAAAGAATTGTTTCTTATTTTCAAGTTGCATACATTGGGGACAGAAAATATGTTGTTGATTTTTTATTGGATTTAAGTAAGAAATTCAGTTCCAGACTGGTTTTAATTATTTCTTGGCGAAATATTTGTAGATTCTGGATAAAACAAAGGGATGTTTTCAGCCAGGTTACTAAACTTACCCAGTAAATAATTAATTATTTACTAGTGTAGAGATACACCTTTACCTCTCAATTTATTACTTATACTTACTTTATAAAATACTTATAATATTTTAACTAATTAATAAGTAAAATTAAGTAAATATATAATTAATATGTTCCCTCAATTTTTATTCCTTGACAGGGTCCTCATGACAGCTGAAGGGTAGACCAAAATATAAAAAATCTAAATATTAAAATAAAATAATTTTATTTTACATTGACATACACAGAAAAACTAAATAAATCAAATAATTATAATTAATTTGAAATATACAGATAAGTACTGTATATGAGAACATTCTTTATAAAACAAACTTCAATATTGGAAACTTCTATTCTGTGGGAATTTTCTCTCTGAGATACTCTTGTATGTAGACTTGTGGTTCCATATTTTCTCTATTTTTTGCCTATATAAGGCCTCTCAAACTCTCTGTTTTATTTCATCTCGTACTTATTTACTTTTAAACAAATTGTTATATACACAAATCTATTAGTAGTATTATCTCTCTTAGTATTTACAAATATGTATCTCCAGGACTTCAAAGTAATAGGGGGTATCAAATTTTAGTGATCTTCAATTAGGGATCAGGAATTTTTTTCATGGGATCAGACATTATTAATTGCTGAAGATTCCTATCCACTAGCCCTGGGGCTAGTGGATATGGAATCCACAATAATGAATTATCCTGCATCTGATACCCCAACCTCTATTCCCAATTCCTGATCCCAAACTCATCACATCCATGATGGATTTTTAAGAAAGTCACATGACTTATAATTGCTGATGCCATACTTAAGTCTTTCCTCACTCTATGCTGCTAAATTTTGGTGGTGAACACTTAAATTTCTTTTCTATCTACACACTGCAACTGCACATTTGGCAGTGAATTCCCACTTCCCTCATCACATAAGCCTTCCACCAATAACTATGAAACAACTCTCTACTGGGAAGCTACTTCACTTAACTATGAATTCTATCACTTTTCTTTTAGTTCTTCATTATAAATCTGACTCTGATTTGGATGATTATTTATCCTATAAGTCTTTTCTTTCCAAAATGTTTTACATAAACCCAAGGGGCCAAATCTTTATTATGCTCCCAGATATGATCTCCACTCCATTCTCAAAATTCCTCAAATAAAATTCTCTCAACTATTTCAAACTATTCCCGATTCTTCCTTCAAACTTTATCAACTCATCTCTGAACATCCTACCTTTCATAAAAATTCTCAAAATAAACAGTGTGATCCTGCTATTCAGCTTACTGTTGCACTATGTTGTTTTGGCTCAAATGGAAATGGCCCTGCTGTAAAACATTTGAATAATCTCTTTAACATAGGATATGGTACAGTGATATTATACATCAAGCGCTGTATGATTGCTATGATTTCCCTCAATTCTCAAATACTATCTTGGCCAACTTCACAACAGCGACTTGAATCCTCTCATGTAATGCAAGCCTAAGGTTTCCCTGGATGTGTAGATATTGTTGATGTCACAACTATACTTTTGAGTCAAAAGATTGCTCATTATGACAACCATTATTTTTATTTCAAATAAAGGTTTCTTCAAAATGTTCTCAAATTTCATATCTTTCATAAAATACCTTTTTATCTTATTTGTAGTTACTCTATTGCCATTCAACTTGTCTGTGACATCAACAAAATTTTTATTTTTTTTCATATTGGCTGCCCCAGATCATGTCATGACTCTTCTGTCTTCCAAAGAATGAGGATTTCTCAAATTCCTGACTCATACTTTGACAAATCTCAGTACCTCCATTAAGACTCAGAATATGCAAGTGGAAAGTACATTATACCTGCTTTCCATGGTGCAATTTTAGAAAATGACCCCAAAACCACCTTTAATTATCACCTTTCCCAATCAAGAGTATGGATTGAAAATGCTATTAGTATTTTAAAGGGAAGATTTTCTAGTCTCCCAGAGCTCAGAATTGAATTTTAAAAAAAATTGGAGATAAAAACTGAATATCATTGGATCATGACTTGTGTTCTACTCCACAATATCCTAGCTTATTTAAAGTATGAGTGGAATGATCTATATGAAAAAAGAGGATCCTGAACCAGCACCAGCTCTCCCCTCCCTTGAATTGCAAAACATTCATTCAACTGGCATACACTCTGTCATTATGCCAATCACCTTCAACCATTTTGATGCACAACCATTTTAATTTTTTGTTTTCATAATCTCCAAATTTCCACTTTGTATACTTTATTCACTTGGCTTGGTATTTTTTTTTGTTGCATATTCATTTTTATTTTGAATTAACGGTGAATATCTCTTTTTTGGATGGCTCATTGGTTTTCTTTCACCAGCTCAACATGACATTGAATATTTTTTCAGTGGTTCTTTTTTTCATTCTTCACTTATATCCTTCTCCTCCTCTCCTCAAACATCCCTCAAATATTTTGGTTGCATTTTATTAACTCATCTTACCTGGTAAGTCATTTTTTCATTTTTATTGATTTTTTTTTGCTTTTTTCTGTTTTTTTTATGCCCTTCATTTAATTTTTTTCAATGTCAAGCTAATTTTTTTGGTTTTTTCTCTCCTACTTTCCTCTCTTGTCCCACTCTTTTTCCCTCCTTTCCCCCCTTCTTGAGTGCCTCTATCCCCCCTTTCCCCCCATTATTCTCTTCCTCACCTTTACCCCCCTTTAGGTGCTCTTTTTCCTCCCTTTAGGCACTTTTTTTCCTTCCTTTAGGCCCCCCTTTTCCCCCTCTTGGAAACCTCTCAACTCTCCCCACCCTTATCCCCTCCCCCCTCTCCCCTCTCCCTCTCCCCTTCACTGCTTCCCCCCCTCCCCCATCCCCTCTCACCTTGCCTCCAACCTCTATGTGTTAGCTAAAAAATTGCTTAGCAATTTGTTAGCTAGTTAAAGGGGGAGGGGGTAGTATTGTGAGGAAGCCCAAAGGGGGTAAAGGGGGGAAAAGGGGGGGATGACCTGGTGTAAAAGGGGTGAAAGGGGGTATTGAGGAGATCAAGAAGGGGGAGGGGGGTTTGAGAACACCAAAAAGAGGTAATTGAGGCAGAAAAAGAGGGGTAATATGGGATTATTTAAAAGAAAATATTTATTATTTTTATTAACATTTGTTTGTTTTTTATTTTTTTTTTTTACAGAATATTATAAAAAATATTTGTAGGGTTCGAGCAGAATCAAAAATAAATTTGGTGTGTTTATAGTTTTTATTTTTATTTTTGAGAAATAAATTTCTGATACAAATTTTTTTCGGTTTAAATTTTTATTATCATTTTTTTATCATTTTTTCAAGGACTTTAGATGGTATATCTAACACCAAATAACTTTAAAATTCAATTTTTTGGAAAAAAACTTTACTGATGTTTGGTTTTATTTTTTTGTTTCAATTTTTACAAGGACAGTTTTAATATTTGATTTCTTTTCAAAAAACAGTTATTTAGATTAATTTTTATCAATAAAATTTTTGAGGTTGAATAAACAAACGAAATTTTGTGGGTTTTATTTTTCTGCCACTTTTGTTTTGGTTTTTGACACAAATTTTTTTGTTCAGAGATAAATATTTCTATTTTGTCAGAACCACCTCTTACTTATCTATCATCATCCTCTTTATCATCTTCATCATCTTTTTCCAATTCAACTTCTTTTCAATCATCATCCAAAATATCAAAAAAAAGATCATGATCAAATTCAGAAGAATAAAAGAAATTTAAGAAAGAAAATTCATTTAGTTTTTGATTTGGCCATATATAAAATATCAAGTACTATAAAATTAAAGTGCATAAAAAAAATTCTTATCCAAATGAGTTGCCAGAAGATTTAAGATATTTAACCCAATCAGGAGACAATGAAATTAAAGCAGTTATCAGTAACTCTTTTTGTCAGTGTGTGCTAGTATCTAAGTATGATTTAATAGTAAATATTAATGGTCCGACTACTTATTAATAAATGATTTAGTGATTAAAACTCAGGGGAAGACTAATAAATTAGTTATTCTCAATATAAACTCACAATACTTAGATTTTTTTGTGTGCTAGTGGTGGAAAATAGATCAATAAAATATAGTTATAGCTTATATAAAGATAATATCAATTTATAAATTCTTTAAAATAAATTTATATATGATAATAATTGTTTTATAGTGTTTATTTTTTATGTAGTAATTAAGTGATGTCTAATAACCCTTCAAAATCCTCCCTCACTTATACCAAAATCTACTGGAGTGCCCAGACCTTCAATCCAGATGATGTCACTGCTATCCTTGGCAATTAAAGCACTGTGAGGGCCCATCACCTCCCCATGGAACCCACTCCAAGAAGTATCACCACCCAGACCTCCAGTTTTGGCTCTACAACACAATTAATGATATAAAAGCATACCATAAGTAGAAAAAACAGATAATAGAAGATACCATAAGGAAACAAGTAAAATAACTCATCCAAAGAGAATAAAATGAAACCCAAAGAATATAAAAGAACCAAATTAAGTTTAAAAGCCCCCAATAACATCCCTAAGACTCCAAATTGACCCATTAACCATATCCCAACCCATAAATCTGTGAAAATCCATTGAAGGAAGCAGATTAGGTTGTCCAAACTGGATATATGCATATGAAAATAGAGTATATGCTTTTGTAGGCATAGTGAGTCCATTAAATACATCAATATGACCTAAAATAAGCAGAAAAGTAAATCTTATAGGCTATTTAGAGGGTTAAACCTGCATATAGACCTAATCTTAATGTAATTAAGGTTATCTTATCTTAAACATAAGAATTACTCAGTCCTGGGGATACCTAGGCTGACACTTTTAAACCTCAACTTATTTATGAAAATCATTCTTTTAATGGCTCAAAAGATGAAAAAAACATTCTATCGAAAAAATTTCTTTTTCGAATTGTTTTCAAGTTGATACTTGAAATTAATCTGTTCCAATAGGTTATTGTGCTCAATAGATATCTCCTCTTCCTTAAATTATTCAATACTTAGATTTAGCTCAAATTTCCTGTCCTAATTTTTATTCCCTATCATCATTCTGTAAAGAGATCTCATACTTCCTCTCCTCCAATTCTTGTGCTCTATCATCCCTCCTTGAAGAAAGCTCATATTTTTTATTATAAAATTTAAGAGTCTCTCTTGAAACATTAAATTTTTCTAGATTGATAAGAAATATTATCAAAAAGTACAAGAAAAGTGGAGTAAATTATTAAGAGATATAATATCACTTACCAGAATCATATTTCTCCAAAAAATCTTTGATAGAAGAAAAAAGGGTTTGAGGTGAACTATCACTTTTTCATTTACTTTGACAGTTGAAATTTAGACTACTTGAAGCCCTCTGTTTTTTTTGGATGTATTTGGTACATTAATGTCATCATCATCATTGTTGCTAGCTTCTGACTTGGTTAATTGTGGCTCCTGGGTTTGCTCATCAGACTTTTTAGAAATAAGAAAAATAGAATTAATTAAAAAAATTTGACTAGATACAAGAAAAAAACTCACTGGAGTTAGATTTGGTTGGTTTACATCACCATAAAGATTTATAGAAAATACATCTAGATTTTTTTGTTTCGAAACAGGGGGGGGCTTGAGTGAAGGAAGAGGATGGGAAAATACTTGTTTCAACATCATGTTTAGAGATAGAATCTTCACCATCCAAAATATTTTCAGGATTAACATCTGCTTGCTCTGCAAAAATAGCATCTATCTCTTTAAAGCAAGGACATAAAGATTCAAGTTTATCATCTATGGATTTTATGCCCTTACTTATATCAATGTCGGTAATATCAGAACCAGTGGAAGATGAAAGAGTCTTTGCCTTGTTGTATTTGTCTCGTTAATTCTTGAAACATTCAGACATCTGTTTAGGTAAAATATCTATCCTTCCCTTGGTCTTATTCTGTAATTAATTGGCAATAAGTAGATATCCATTAACTTTTGATGTGGGGGGTGTCCTACTTTAGTTTCATTTTCAGTACCAAAACAAGAATCATAGTTAGATTTAGTTTTCAGACAGTTGATAAGAATGAGATGATCATTTGTTTTTAATTGAATGGTCTTGGATTTCTTGCCTGAGTGGGGGAAAGTGGGAATAGTGTGATTTGAAGAAAAACTGGGGGAAGGCTTCCTTTGAAAAGATCTATGAGGACAGAGAATGTTAAGATAATTGAAGATGAAAAGGAGCAAAAACAAGCAGATGAGATAGCAAGGTGTTGTGAATGGAGAGAATAGACAGGATGAGATGAGAATGGGAGCACGTAGAAATGTAGAAGGCATATCCAGAGAGTAGTCAAATATGTGGTTATGAATGAAAGTAGGCCAAGATGTGGTTATGACAGAAAGTTTTCCAATATGTGGTTATGAAAAATTGAGTAGGAAAATTTTGGATAAGAGGTCAACTTTGACACGTAAAATGTCTAATAACCCATTTATTAGCAAACATAATTGGGGAAGATAATTGAGGTATACAGATTTTTATCAGAAATTAATTTATTTGTGGTTGACTTTTCATCCTGATAATAAATAAAAACAAATATATTAGTTAATTAATTGATTAAAAATTATATTAATTAATTATTTCAGTTGACTATTGGTCCTTATAATTAATATATTTTCATTATTTCAGTTGAATATTAGTCCTGGTAATTGATAATAACTAATATTTTTATATCTTATTTTTTTAACAAAAAAAATATTAAAATATTTTTCTTTCAGTAAAATTTTTTAAAATAATGGCTGATTTAAATCTTTCTACCACCCATGAAGAGGAATTGGATCTCATTGATTATGATGCAAATTCTGTAAGCTCTCCTTTTACTACATAATTTTCTCAAATTAATCAATTAGTAAACCAAACAGGATGTAGAAATTCAGGAGGTAGAAATCAAGAGGGAAAATCCTCCCCTGCACTCCAATCCCCAGGTACTCCCCCCAGAAGAGCTACCAAAAGGCATTAAAATAAAAAAGATGCCAGTACAACAGCAAGTAAACAACTTGTCAACTCACATCAAGAAGTTGAAGTCAGAGAATCTCAAGTTAAAGGCAAAGGTAGAGTTGATAGAAGAGAAAAAATTATAAAGACTTTTCTCCAAGAGAAGAAGAAACCTCTACAAGCATCAAAACCCCCTCCACAGCTGGCTCCTCAGAAACAAGAAAAAGTGGAAGTATCAAAATGGTAACGGGACTGGCTGAACACCCAATGGGATTCCCTCCAGGCCCCAACACTTCAATCCATCCCCTCCTCACCCTTACCAAGGAGGAAGAAGAAAGAAAAACAATCACCTTTAAATTTTTTCAAAACCATGGTAAGACCTTCCATTGAATCTCAAGTTCCTTTTCTTGTAACTTATTTTGTTCCTTCAGGTAACTCTGGGATGGGAGATGACACTTTGAGACCAGAGGAAGCTGGTTCTAGCAGACATATTACTCAATGTTTTACTCTTGTAAATACTCCTTTAGTTTTAACTGCTACTTCAATAATAAATCCAGATATGGCTATTATATATGAATCAATTGATCCCAAAGTATATGAGACTCTTGAAAATTATTCTGTCTCTCTCCTAAGAAATGCCCCTGATGTAGCAACTATTAATGACAAATATTAGAGAGACATTAGCACCAAACAAAATCAGATAATTAAAAACCTACAATTGAAACAAAAATTTAATAGCTTGCTAACTGAACAAGGTTATCAAGCATTGAAAAGTGAGTTGAATAGGGTATCTGATTAATTGTTTAGGTACAAGGTAAATTATGAAAAGGAATTTGCTTTGTGGCAAAATCTTAAAAATGATCTATCCAAATTACAAGAGACTATGTCTATTTGTTTCAAGAAATAGAAGTTCATAAATTAAACTTGAGAAAACTGAATGACCATTATTCATCTCTGCAATATAAGAACCAATTATCTTTTGCAACCATCAATGAGACATTAACCAGTATTCCAAGGGTGGAAACTGGGTTAAAAAACATTGAAGAACAATTGAACTATTTGTTATTTGACCAAAAATACTCTTTCACTTTTTTGAAAGAAAATGTTGCACAAGCTATTCCAAATGTACCTAAGCCAGGTTCCTCTAAAGGATAATTAGTGTAACAGCAACCTTTACTTATTTCTGAGTTTCCATCAAAAATTGATAATACACCCTTTTCATCTGCAGATGGGTTAAATAATGAGATTACTGCTCAATTAGAGAAATTGAAACTTCTTCTTACACAGAAACAAGTAAGTGACATGGAAATTACCTCAAATCAGATAAATTGGCCCAAACTTGACCAATATCCAACATTTGATGATGATTCTTCCTCTTATTAGCAGAAATTCATATGCAGAATTGATAATCTGAAAAACTCTTATAAACTAACAGATGAAGAAAGTGTGTCTTAATTGATTTCTTTGTTTTCATACTTTGCCCTCATGTGGTATGAATCTATCCTTTTGGATAATAATGATTACTCTTGGGAGGATTGGAAGAAGTTAATTAAAGCACAACTTGGTGGTTCAAATTTTAGGTTAGCCTAACAAAAGCAGTATGAGGAATCTAAATATAGTTCATCCTCCAAAGAAAAACCTATTGAGTTCCTGATGAAACTAGTAAAAATCCTGTGAGCAATGGATCCAAATATGGATTATGAACTATGGAAGGACAAGATCCTTTATAAATTGCTTATGTCTTTAAGATACTTTATTGATGCAAGAATTTGATACTCAAGGCAGCCTTCTTCTTTTATTAATACTTGTAATTAAGTCCTTTTAAATAACAGGTATGAATCTAGGAAGTTCTTCCCTAGGCCTTCAGTAGAGTAACCCTCCAACTACCAACAAAAACTTCCAGAAAAAGTTGGTAGACCTTCTGCCCCTGTTGCACCTAAAAAATATGCAAAAAACACTTGCTTTAAATTCAGAAAGCCTTTTCAGAAAGTCCATATTTGTGACAAGAATATAAACCTTGTTGAACAAACAGAGGAGCCTGCTTATGAAACAGTTGCACTGGATTATACTTCAAGTGATTTTTCCAGAAACATTTCTTATGAGTCTAACCAGGAAATATTGATGCTGGAGGAAGATATTCAATATTTAAATAATATTGACATTGATAAAAATGATTTATCCACAGTTGAATGTGCTGAAATCATAAGAAACCTTGAGGACACCTCAATAATTATTACCCCTCTCAAACCACCAGTCTTGGTTAATGGAAAAAACATTGAGGTTATTTTGGATTCTGGAGCTGGAGGAAGTGTTATATCTGAAAAAGGACTTTCTTCAGTTGATAAGAATTATAAATTAAAACTCATGCCTGTCACTTCTGAAAGTTGGAGAGGCTATGGCTCTGGTTTTCTCCAATTGGTAGATACAAAGCTACATTATTTTTCAAATATAACCATGGATTTGCAAGAGCCATTTGTGACTTTTTAGTTATGAAAAATGATAGCTTAAGCAATTGGTTCATTGTGGGAAATAATATATTAACCAAATATGGCATTAAACTTAAAACTTCAAACCAATTCTTCACAATGGGGTTTAATGCGAAGAGAAAATTCAAAATTTCTTCCACCAAAAAATTAATAACACCAGGATTGAGCACATGTCATTCTGTGGTTCAATATAAAGGAAGATCTACAAAACAAATGTCTGCCCTCTTGTCTGAAATTGACACAGCTTCTTTTGGAGAACAACTTTCTGGTGAGGAAAAATGTTTCATCATTCAGTTGATAAAATGTTTTCCTATTTCCTTTGCTCATGGGTCACATGAATTAGGATTGGTCAAAAAAGAGATGAAGCTTTTATTATCTTGCCCATTGACTGTAATACCACCTAGTTTAAAGAAGAAGCCTTACCCTGCTTCCCCCACAAAGAGAAAAGATATTGAAGACAAAATCTCTACCCTTTTAAAAATGAATATTATTGAAAAGGTAGTTGAAACACCTAACCATTGTGTTATCTCACCTGTCTTGATTTCTTATGAGAAAGACAAAGCCAGTTTATGTGGTGACTATAGAGCATTAAATACTTATACTGTAGATGATATCTATGCTTTACCTATAATTAGATCCATCCATGCTAGCTTACAAGGTGCTAAATAGATCAGCTGTCTAGATGATAATAAAGGATACCATCAGGTACCTGTTGAGAAAAATTCCCATAATTATCTGATGATTGCTGCCCATATGGGCATTTAAAAGTATATTAGGATGCCATTTGGCCCCAAAATTGTCCCTTAAGTTTTTTAAAACTTTATGTATAACACATTCCATCAAGAAATAATTGAAGGATAGCTAATGGTTTACATTGATGATATCATTATATTATCTAAGACATTTGAAGACCAACTTAACCACCTATGTAAAGTGTTCCATAAAATGGATGAGATAAAAATGACACTTGCTTTGAAAAAATGCTAATTTGGCTTTTATTCTTTGAATGTACTTGGTCTTGTTGTCTCAGGGTTACAGATATGTGTTGACCAGAACAAAGTGGCAGCCATACAAAAGGTAAAAGCTCCTACAACAGTTAGAGATCTCCAAAGTTTTTTGGGAATGTGTGTATACTATAGACAATATATTAAAAATTATCAGGTCACAGTGTTACCAATAACTCAATTAAATAGGAAAGATGTTACTTTTGTCTGGAACAGTGAAAGACAAAGAGCCTTTGAGGCCATGAAACAATGTTTGATTACAGCACCAATTCTTGCTTTGCCTGACTTTAATCAACCATTTGTTTTATACACTGATGCCAACTTTATTGGCCTTGGTGCTGCTCTCACAGGGTAAAATATAAGATGACTTGTAGGCAAGTTGTTTTTTTGCCCCTTATACTACCCCCAGAGTAACCTCAGTAGTAATTCTGGTGGCCCTAATTTTTTGTAAGAATGGCTCACACATGAATCAGGTATCAAAATTTTGATGGTCAATTTATTTATTCCTCTTGCAAAAAAGTAAGAATTAAATTTTAGTCAAGTAATTTTAAGTGAAGAGGATAAATTTTCAACAAAGCTCATATGAAAAAAGAATTCAGTATTTTATTGACTTTTTTTTGAATCTCTTTAAAAATTTGCTTAATTTTGAAGAACTTTTATAAAATTTTATTGAATTTTGCAATTTTTTAAAACTTGAAATAATTTTTCACAATTTATTTATTTTTCATTGATGTACTGTGATCATTTTACTTATTTCTTAATTTTTTTTTGATATTTTTTGATTTTTTGGACATTTTTGGGTTTTCTTACAATTTTTTTGAATTTTTTTAAATTTTTTTGAATTTTCTAAAAAAATTTAAATTTTTCTGTATTTTTTTGAATTTTTTTGAATTTTTTTGACTTTTTCTAAATTTTTCCCTATTTTTCTGATTTTTTTTGAATTTTTTTAATTTTTTTGAAGATTTTCACATTTTTTTAAATTTTTTTAAGTGTTTTTTGACTTTTTTCACATTTATAGTTTTTAAAAAAAAATTTTGTACATTTTTTGATTATTTTTATGCCTAAATTGTGATTGAGTCACATGCTCAAAGGACACAGTGTCTTTTCCATCAAGTGACTTTATTTTGATTTCTGTAGTTCAAGTTGTCAGCTAGACCTCATGAATTTATTTCAAATTTACTGGTGCAATGCAAAATTTCAAGTGAGCAGAAAAGACGCTGCGTCTTTCCAGAACGTGACCTGTCTTTTCTCAACACTACATTCTTTTTTTTCTTTTTGATTGACCATACAAGATGCTAACTCAAGGTTTATCTGTCTATTCTTGAGTATTGAACAAGATTTTGGTAATATCATGGAAAATGATACAGTGTTATGTTAGTATTACATTTCTATTAATTAGTTGCACCACAATTTTACTTTACTGTAATCCATCTGACAGTTTGAACCAGAGAAGTGGAAATAAAGTCATGCAACAGAAAAGACACTGCATCCTTTCAGCACGTGACTTCAATAAAACTTCAAGCATAAAAATAATTCAAAAAATGGAAAGAAAAAATGTAAAAAAAAATTAAATTCAAAAAAGTAAAGAAAACTGCCTTCTTGAACACTGTGGCTCTTGAAAAATCTTGAGGTTCTGAATAACCACCTCCACAAGAATGCTTTCCAACAGCAGAAAAGGTATCTGGCCCATAAATAGCAACTTTTTTCCCCTCTAATGGAGCCATGCCACTACCTGTCCTAGATAAAAATTCATGAATAAAGATAAAGTCATGTCAAGAGAAAGCACACAGCATCATTTTTTTTCTTTGAGACACAAAGTTTTCAAGCAAGAATTTTTTTTAATTTCAAAGCATATAGTGACTATTGTTCCAAAATAAAGATTTTATATAATTATTTCTTAATAAATGTTAAAAATGAGCCTCATAAATATGAAATGAAATAAATATATGATTATGGGGTATTATGGGAAGAAAAAAAGCAACAAAAAGTGAAAAATATGCTAAAGATATCCATTTTGTCATGAAATAAAGATATTAAAAGCTGTGGGCCAAATTTCAACCTTTCTTAATCAAAGTTGTAAATTTTTAACAAGACTAAGTTCACATATTGTCAGCCCTTTATTAGCCCCAAGTCAGGCCTGGTGGGGGCCCTGCAGGGTCAACAAAAGGGCTAAGTAAAAACTATAGAGGGGGAAAAAGGGCCAAAACTTAAGTAGATACAAAGATAGTGAAAAATTTTCTTCCTCCTTTTTATTTTTTTTATTGATTTGTATTTCTATTTATAAGAAATGCTCTTGTAACAGTTTTTCAATAAACCTTAACATCATACTTACATATATTGAATTGGTGTTCAATCTTCTCAAGGAATATTTTATTGGGGTAAGATTTTATCTTATAAAAAGAAATATTTCTGCAACATCACAAAATTAAGAAAATGAACAGGATAAGTCAAAATAAAGTGATAATTTTCTTCAAATTTTATTATAATTCTAATTATTTATCTAAACTATAATAAGTGTATTTGTCATGGTACGCTTTTGGTCTAGAAGATTTGGTACGAAGTTTCTACGAGGATTTTAAGGATTTAAATGAACTCTCAAAAATTTGTATGTATTTCTTAATCTAAGTGATTTGTTACTCAAATATAAGAGGTAGGTTTTAAAATATTGATATAATTTATTGATTAGAATTACGCTCTTGTAACTACTAATGTGATAAAATATAAAAATAAGTATTGTGTTGTAAATAGTAATAGTAAAGTAAGGTGATAAAAGCATGGTTTGAAAAGCACAAAATCAGAGGCCTTTTATAGGCAAAATATGAGGAAATAAAATGTAAGGAATTTACACCGTCTACTGTGAGTGTGAGAGAAAAGAATGACAAGAAAAAGGAGTACATAAATGACATAAGAAAGTAATAAATTAGTACGTCAATAAGGGCATCAAATTTATTAGCAACAAAGTTTGAATTCCTTGGACTGTCACAATTATTACACAATAAATAATCAATTACATTACTTTCACAGGATTACAGATCTCTCAATGAGGTAATATAATTGTTTTTAAAGTTTTTATATTATAAATTTATTATTAATTTTACTCCCTTTGACATATACTTTTGAGCACGGTGTTAGGGAGTAAAATTGTAAGGGACATTTTATTTATATTATTTATTTATACTACTTATTGTACTTAACTTTAGTTAATTGTAAGTACTACTTAAGTAAATAAATAAATAATTATTATTAGGAAGAAAGGCGTGGCTTTAACTCAGTAAAATAATTAATTATTTTACCAGGTAAGTCTAGTAGCCTGGCTGACACTTCCTCATTCTAAAAAATAAAAATAAAATAAAAAATGCTATGATTTTTTCTTTTTATACTTCTTTATTAGAGTAGGAAGATTAGATATCTCCTTCCCAGGTATCCAAGAATCATATTCAGATGATTTATTCTTGAATCTCAATAAGTATTCTGTACCTTTTTCAGCAGTGACTATTCTGTCATTTAGAATTTTTTCAATTTCTGCTGTTTCAGTGATTTCATTTGGGGTTTTCTTTGGTCTTCCCCTCCTTTTTAGAAATAAATCACTATTGGATGTGTAAGGTTTCAAAAGAGATATTGGAAAAACAGGATGTTTTCTGTCATATGTAGAATACAGAATAACCTCAACTGAATTATCTCCAATCATTCTTCTGACAACAAATGGACCAACAAATGGATCTTTCAATTTGTTATTACCTTGTAAGTTGAAGTGGAATGTAGAAATCAACACTTCATCACCCTTTTTAAAAGTGTATTCTTTATGGGATTTGTCCCATCTTTTCTTCTCATATTCAAATGATTTTTCAATACATTTTTGAGCATGATTTCTACATAGTTGTTGCATTTGAAGAAAAGATTTTACACCAGGATGTATATCCAATTTAGGTATTTTGTTATTAAGAATTTGGGCAGGAGTATTTGGAACATATCCAAGCCAGAGCTCAAAAGGCTTTCTTTGAGTAACAGAATGAACAGTGCTATTATAAGCAAATTCTAACCCAGGAAGTAAGGTAACCCAATCATTAGTGAATCTGTCATTATCTTTATACTCAAGGCCAAAGGAACAATATCTTCTTATCATGTCCTCTAAAGTCTGAATCATTCTTTCAGCTAAACCATCAGTCTGAGGGTGATGGGCAGTAGAAAGTTTCAGATCACAACCACAAACATCCATCAGAGACATCCAAAATTCAGAAGTAAATTTAGGGTCTCTGTCGTAGATTATGGCTTTAGGAAAACCAGCAGTATTAAACATATGAGACCACCACAAGAAATCTAATTCTTTAGTGGAAACATCCTTGTGGGTAGGGATAAATTTACAGATTTTTGTAAATCTGTCCACAATAACCCAACAAGAGTTATAACTGTCTTTACCAGCAATAGGTAATCCTGTTACAAAATCCATGTTTATTATTTTCCATGGAGCATCAGGAGGTTCAATATGTTGCATTAATCCTGCTCATTTACCAGTTAATCTTTTTGATTTTTGGCGAGAATCACAAGACTCAACATATAATTTTGTGTCTTCAGAAATATTAGCCCACCAAGCAGTGTTCTTAATTCTGATCATTGTTTTGTCAAGATCAAAATGTCGAGCTAATATGTCATCATGACAAATTTTCAAGATGATTTCTTTCATAGAAGGAGGAATAACAATAACATTACTCAACTTTCTTCTATAATATAGATATCCTTCATCAATTGAAAATTTACCTTTTTCCAAAGCTTTTTGGTACTTTGGTGGAAGGGTTTTAATTAATGCTTGTATTGAAGCATTCTTTGGATCATTTAATATGGTGCATAACCTTTTCAAGTCAGTGTCCTTATCATATGATTCCAGAATAAGCTGTAATAGCTCTTCCTCCATATCAACCACATATATCCCATGTATATGAATAATTTTGTCCTCAGGATCATACGCAGGATTAGAGTCATTATTTGGCAAAGGTAACCTAGATAACATATCCACATTTGAGTGAACAATACCAGCCCTATTAATAATTGTCATTCTCCCTCTGTACTCTTGAACAGCCAACTGCCATCTGAACATATGTCTGTTAGGTGTATTCAAGTTTAAAAGGGATTTAACTGCACTGCAGTCAGTGACAAGTTCAAATTTCTGGTCATCTAGGTAATAATGAAGCTTTTCCAGAGCCCATACTACAGCTAAACACTCTAATTGAGTAGCACCATATTTCAATTCACTATTTCTCAAGGTTCTTGAAATATAACAAATTACTACTTCTGAAGCTTTATCATTTATCACTTGTTTTTGATGGAGGGCAGCACCAAGACCAATGAAACTGGCATCAGTGTACAAAACAAATGGTTGATTAAAGTCAGGTAAAGCAAGAATTGGTGCTGACATCAAACAGTGTTTCATAGTGTCAAAGGCTCTTTGTCTTTCACTATTCCAGACAAAAGCAACATCCTTTCTAGTTAATTGGGTAAGGGGTAAAGCTATGACTTGGTAATTTTTAATATACTGTCTATAGTATCCACACATTCCCAAAAGACTTTGGAGCTCTCTCACTGTTTTAGGAGCCTTCACCTGTTGTATGGCTGCCACTTTGTTCTGTTCAACACATATCTGTAAGTCTGAAACAACATGACCAAGAACTTTTAATGAATGGAAACCAAATTTACATTTCTTCAAAGCAAGTGTCATATTTATTTCATCCATTTTCTGAAATACTTTACACAGGTGTTTAAGATGGTCCTCAAATGTTTTTGAGAATATAATGATATCATCAATATAAACCATCAGCCATCCTTCAATTATCTCTTGATGGAATGTGTTATCCATTACTTTTTGAAAAACTGAAGGGGCAATTTTAGGGCCAAATGGCATCCTAATATACTTATAAATACCCATATGAGTGGAAATAATCAGAAAGTTCTGAGAATTTTTCTCAACAGGTACCTGGTGATATCCTTTGTTACCATCCAAACAGCTGATATATTTAGCACCCTGTAAAGTAGCATGTATAGAGCTAATTCTAGGTAAAGGGTAGATATCATCAACAGTATAAGTGTTTAGTGCTCTATAATCACCACATAACCTGGCTTTATCTTTCTCATAAGAAATTAGGACAGGTGAGATAACACAATATTTAGGTGTTTCAACTACCTTTTCAATAATATTCATTTTTAAAAGGGTAGAGATATTGTCTTCAATATCTTTTCTCTTTGTGGGAGAAGCAGCATAAGCCTTCTTCTTTAAACTAGGTGGTATATCAGTTAATGGGCAAGACAATGAAAGTTTTATTTCCTCTTTAACTAATCCCAGTTCATGTGACCCATGAGCTAAGGCCATAGGAAAAGACTTTATCAAGTTAATGATGGAATCTTTATCCTCACCAGAAAGTTGTTCTCCAAAAGAATCATTGTCAATTTCAGACATAAGGGCATGCATTTCCTTTGTAGATCTTCCTTCATATTGAACCACAGAATTACATGTGTTCAATTCTGGTTTTAATAATTTTTTAGGGGAGGAAATCTTAAATTTTCTCTTCCCATTCATCCCCATTGTGAAACATTGGTTTGAAGGATCCAATTTTATGCCATACTTGGTTAAAATATCATTCCCTACAATAAACCAATTGCTCAAGTTGTCATTTTTCATGACAACAAAATCACAAATAGCTCTTACAAAACCATGGTTATATTTAAAAAACACTGTGGATTTGTATTTAACAATGGGGGACAAAACAGAGCCATACCCTCTCCAATTTTCAGAAATGATAGGCTTCAGTTTAGATTTATAGTCTTGATCTACTGAAGCAAGTGCTCTTTCAGATACTACACTTCCTCCAGCTCCAGAATCCAGAACAACTTCAATGCTGGTTCCATTGATCAAGACTGGTGCCTTAAGAGGGGCAATAATAATTGAGCTATCCTCAATGTTCTTTATGATCTCAACATCTTCAACTGTAGATAAATCATTATTATCAATGTCAATAGTATTTAAATAATGGATATCCTCTCCCAGCATCAAGATTTCTTGTTGAGATTCATATGAAATATTGCTGGCACAATCACTTGATGTATTATCCAGTACCACTGTGTCATCAGCATGCTTCTCTGTTTGTTCTAAAAGATTTATCTTCTTGTCACAAACATGGCCTTTCTGCCAAGGCTTTTTGCACTTGAAGCAAGTGTTTGTTGCATACTTCTTTGGTGCAACAGGGGCAGAAGGTTTACCAACCTTTTCCAGAGGTTTCTGTTGGTAAGTGGAGGGTTTCTCCAAAGGGGTCCTAGGAATGAATCTTCTGGCATCATACTTATTGTTTAGAAGTATCTCATTGCAAGTATTAATGAAAGAAGAGGGTTCTTTGGAGAGCTCAGTCCTAGCCACTATCAAGTCTCTCAGAGACATTGGTAATTTATAGAGGATCCTGTCCTTCCATAAATCAAACTCCATATTTGGGTCCATTGCTCTTAAGATTTTTACAAGTTTCATTAAAAACTCAATAGGTTTATCAGTAGAAGAGCTATATCTAGTTTCCTCATACTGCCTTTGTTGAGCCATTCTGAACTTGGAGCCACCAAATTGTGCTTTAATTAATTTCTTCCAATCCTCACATGAGTAGTCATTCCCATCCAGGTGAACAGATTCATACCACATCAGGGCAACATTAGTGAACAAAGAAATTAACTTGGACACAATTTCCTCATCTGGGAGTTTGTAAGAATTTTTTAAGTTATCAATTCTGCAAATAAATTGTTGCCAATCAGAGGAAGAATCACCATCAAATGTTGGGTACTGGTCAAGTTTTGGCCAATTCTTTTGACTTGAAGGAGTCTCCTTAGTACTAGCTTGTTTCTGAGTAAGAAGAAGCTGTAATTTCTCTAATTGGGCTGAAATCTCATTGTTTAATCCTTCTGTTGCAGATCCTGGTGCATCATCAGTTTTTGATGGAAACTCAGTGTTAACAACAGGTATCTCTGGAGCTATTTTTACTTTAGATGAACTAGCCACAGGTACTATTTGGGCATCCTGCACTATATGTTCCTTCACAGAAATGTCAGAATATTTTTGGTCATTTAACAATGAGTTCAATTTTTCTTCAATGGTTGTTAGTCTTGTTTTCATTCTTGGAAGACTAGATAAACTCTCATTGATAGTTGCAAAAGATAACTGATTTTTATTTTGAAAAGATGACAAATGGTCATTGAATCTTTTCAGATTTATCTTATCTATCTCTACCTCCTGGCAACAGGAAGATACAGTATCTTTTAGTTTAGACAAATCAATTTTTATATTTTGCCATAAAGCAACTTTCTTTTCATGGGTTGCTTTGTAATGAGACAATTTATAAGAGACTCTCTGTAATTCACTTCTTAATGCTTGATAACCCTGATCAGTTAACAAACTATTATATCTCTGAGTCAATTGCATATTGTTCATTATATGATTTTGCTTGGCAATAATATCTCTTAAGTGCTCATCATTAATTCTTGCTACATCTGGAGTGTTTCTCAATAAGGAAACTGAGTAACTTTCCAGACTCTCATAGAACTCAGGGTCAAGAGTTTCATCAATCACAGCCATATCAGGATTAATCATTGAGGTAGCAATTAAAAGTAAAGGATTAGATACATGAGTGATTTGTCTACTACTCCCAGCCTCTATAGGTCTCAAGGTTTCATCCTCCCTTCCAGATTTACCTGAAGGAACAGAGTCAGCCACAAGAAAAGGCACTTGAGAATCAATAGAGGGACGTACCAGGGTTTTCTGGGTATCACCATATTGGGCTTTCTTCTTCTTTTGCCTCCTTGATAAGGGTGGGGAGGAGTGGGGTTGACCTGGTTGGGCCTTGATGGACCTGCCTGAGGTAACTGATGCTGGTTTTGAGCCAGGTAGTCCCACTGAGTGTTTAGCCAGTCCCACTTCCACTTGGACACTTCCACCTTCTCTTGGGACTGGGGAGCCAATTGTTTTTGATCCCTGGGAGGAAGAGGTTTCTTCTTCTCTTGGAGAAAAGTATCTGTTCTTCTCACCTTTTCTTCCAAAGCATCTACCCTTACCATTAGTCTCAAGCTTTCTTTCCTTAACTCCTTTATGTGAGTAGACAGATTCTTTACCTGCTGAGACAATGGCATCTTTTTTATCCTGAAGCCTTTTTGAAGCTCTTCTGGTGGGTTAATCATAGGCTTCTGATCCTGAGTTGTGTCCACTAGGATTTCTACTTCTTCCATCTCTACATCCTGTTTGAGGCAAGGATTTATTAGTTTGAGAAATTCTTCTTGTTAAAGGAGAACTTACAGAAGTAGGCTCATCATAATCAATTAAGTCTAGCTCTTCTTCACGTGCAGCAGAACCACTTTGGTCAGTCATTTTAAGATTTTACTGAAATGAAGAAAAGAGACAATAAGATTAATTAGTCTTTATTTTTGATTTTGATTAAAAAATAAAATAAAATAAATAAATAAAAATCTTTTTTCAGGATAAAAATCAACTTAAATAAAATTAATTTATTAATAAAAAAAAATTTAAAACCAGGATTATAATATAATCAACTGTAGAAATAAATTATAATTTTTATTAATAATTTTTAATTAATTATTTTCAGGATTTAAAACAACTAATTTATTACCAGGACTTATTGTCAACTGAAGTAATAAAATATGAAACTTTATTAATTTAACAAAATTTTATTAAACTGATAACTTAACTACCAGGACTTAATGTCAACTGAAGTAATTAAATATAAATTTTTATTTTAAAATTTTATTAAGCTTTATCACTTAATTACCAGGACTTAATGTCAACTGAAATAATTAAATATGAGTTTTATTAATTAAAATATTTATTGAATTACCAGGACTCAAAGTCAACTGAAGTAATTAAATATTAATTATATATTAATTTAAAATATTATTGTCAGGACAATTTGTCAACTGGAACAATTAAATTAATCAGGACAAATGTCAACTGAAAAATTATAATAAATAATATTAAAATATAATTATTTTATTACCTCTGGGACTAAGAACACTTATTGCTCTATTATGGTCTACCAGGAAAAATAAAAAAAATATAATAATAAAAATAAAGTCCAATTACCAGACACCTCCCCCTGAAAAATGAGCAAATTAATGCCACTTACAGAGTGCTGAGTAAAAGGAAATACGTAGCAAATGAAGAGTGAAGAGTAACCCACAAATAGTAATAACAATAATTACCACGATATATACAACGTTTAGTCAGTATATGAACTTAATTTTTGGAGCGCGGTTCGATTCCCGTTCGCAGCAAAAAAATTTTGTCACGTGACGTATGACGTTCTTCGTTTTCTCGCTTTCTCGTCCTTTACAGGTACTTGCACACCGATGGTCTCCTTGATTACGACTCAAATATCGTTGCGCCGTCGATAATTCGGAAAGCCCTCAATTTTCAAGGTACGCTTTTGGTCTAGAAGATTTGGTACAAAGTTTCTACAAGGATTTTAAGGATTTAAATGAACTCTCAAAAATTTGTATGTATTTCTTAATCTAAGTGATTTGTTACTCAAATATAAGAGGTAGGTTTTAAAATATTGATATAATTTATTGATTAGAATTACGCTCTTGTAACTACTAATGTGATAAAATATAAAAATAAGTATTGTGTTGTAAATAGTAATAATAAAGTAAGGTGATAAAAGAATGGTTTGAAAAGCACAAAATCAGAGGCCTTTTATAGGCAAAATATGAGGAAATAAAATGTAAGGAATTTACACTGTCTACTGTGAGTGTGAGAGAAAAGAATGACAAGAAAAAGGAGTACATAAATGACATAAGAAAGTAATAAATTAGTACGTCAACAAGGGCATCAAATTTATTAGCAACAAAGTTTGAATTCCTTGGACTGTCACAATTAGTACACAATAAATAATCAACTACATTACTTTTACGGGATTACAGATCTCTCAATGAGGTAATATAATTGTTTTTAAAGTTTTTATATTATAAATTTATTATTAATTTTACTCCCTTTGACATATACTTTTGAGCACGGTGTTAGGGAGTAAAATTGTAAGGGACATTTTATTTATATTATTTATTTATACTACTTATTGTACTTAACTTTAGTTAATTGTAAGTACTACTTAAGTAAATAAATAAATAAATAATTATTATTAGGAAGAAAGGCATGGCTTTAACTCAGTAAAATAATTAATTATTTTACCGGGTATGTCTAGTAGCCTGGCTGACAGTATTCCTGATAATTCTGATTCATGATTAATAAAATAATTTTCAATACACAAGGGATTATTGATTTCATTATAGAATTTAAAATTTCATACTAGGCTGCTAACCAGAAACTGAAATTTTATTTCAAGTTTTTTTAAGCAAAATTTGAAATTCTTAAGGCTGAAAGAAATTGAAGCCTTGATTGAAACTCTCAAAGAACATTTTTCTATTTTGATTGTGTATAAAAATTTATTTTACCTTTATCACTTAACAGGAGCATTAAACTTCAGATATGAAAATACATTTCAATTTTCAAATATAATATGTTGTTGATATATTATTATAAATTGGTTTTTATTGCCAGAAATAAAAATGTCACCATCTATCAGGTCTATATGGATCAAAAAACAATGGAAGTTCTGTTTTGGGGGGGACACCTTCCAGCATATGACATCAATTTTTGTATGCAAATTTTGTTAAATTATACATAAACATCCATGAGATATATAATGAATCATTGAAAACATGATTAAATTTACATGAAAGAAAGTATCAAATTTCTTACTTAAACTTGTTCTTCATTAATTTAAATTGTAATGGTGTTATAAATGTGGGGGGGTCTTTTTTTATTTGAAATTTTAATTGTGTTAAACTATTTTCTGCTTCAATGGACCCTATAAAAATATAACATAAGTTTTATGAACTCTTTTATTAATTGGTCCCAGATATTTTAAAAACTCATGGATTAGTAAATCATATTTCTCTGTGCACATTTTTACTAACTCATATATCATTAAACTTAAGGGACCTAAAACCAAAATTGGATGTTTGAAATATTTCTTAAAATTGCATAATATATAAACATCTATATTTGCTAAATTTCAGGTTTCATTTTAAATTTAGCCCTGTTTTTGGCTGGTTGGGTGTTCAAAAATCACCCCAAACTTCAATAAAAATCCATACTTATTCTTTAACAAAATTGATAAATTTCTATTAAGAAAGCTATATGCATGAAAGGTTTGACAAAAATTTTATACATATTTTTTCAAACCTTTCCAGAAGTTAAAAACTACCAATATTCAAATATATCAAGCAGAATAACTTATGAGGGCATTTTATATGGGTTATTTTTTTGGGGAAGATTTTCCCTTGGAAATTTTTCTTCCTTATCAGATTGGTAATTCAAATAAAAATTTAGTTACATTTATGAAGTTTGGGGGAAAATTTTAATTAAAATTGCCTTAGAGATTTATTAAAAATGATAATTTTGGTAAGTGCAAGGATCCTTTAATTCAACAATATTTGTTGATGGAGTTTTTGGTTACTCTGATTCCTCAAACTATACAAAATCACTTGTGGAGCTTTAACCTGTACAGATCTAAAAGACCCACTGTAAGGTTTCTTTCAGGTTACTTCATGGGTTACTTTAAGATTACTCAAAAACAACTTGCCTAAAAGTCATCATAATTTTCACCCTGTTTCTCCACCAAAAAAAATTTATGAATGACAAAGTATCAGAAGTAGTAATTTTTTATATTTCAAGAACTTTGAGAAATAGTGAATGAAATATTTTCAGCCAGGCTACTAGACTTACCCAGTAAAATAATTAATTATCTTACTGAGATGATGCCATGCCTTTTAATCCTTATTAATAATTAATTATTTACTAACTACTTATGTATTACTTACAACTAACTAGCTAAGTACAATAAGTAATGTAAATAATTAATAAAAATAAGTAATTGTCACACACATTTTTACTCCCTAACACCGTGCTCAATAATACAGATGAGAAGGAATAAAAATAGTATTAAAAATAGAAAAATAGAAAAAGAAGAAACTTTTCAAATTCCTTTATTTAGATTTTGTTGAATCACTATTTTAAATCAAAAAATTTGTACTAAATGTGATGGACCAAGGGATTCTAAGTTTTATTTCAAATAAAATGATACCTTTTATTTAGGCACAATTTTAGTATATCTCTTTTTATTTCACATACACTCTTTATTTAGTTTCTTTTTCTCACACCCTTGTATCTGGTGGTGTTAACTCCATGTCTTTATTTCTCACATCTTTGCCTATAAAAGGCCCTCTCTTTTTGTACTTTTCATTCATTACTTACTTAATTTATCAACTCACAATATATAAATTAGAACTCTTATTACTATATTTTATAACATTAGTATTTACATCAACGTAATTCTAAAATATAAATTATACCAGTATTTGAAATCACCTCTTATTATTTGAGTAAATAAATTAAAATATTAAGAAAATAAGTACATTGTTTTTTGAACCCAATAAATCCACTTAAAACATCATAGGACTTCCAGATTTATCTTCTAGACCAAGGGGCCCACCGACAGTTGGCGGCCTTTCCAAAATGTTGACAGCGCATTGTTATCTTGAGGACTGGAGACCATGGGACCATCTCAATCAAGGTACCTATAAGGATGAGTGGATGACAAAAACGAT
This sequence comes from Hemileia vastatrix, assembly GCA_030280995.1. Classification (NCBI taxonomy): domain Eukaryota; kingdom Fungi; phylum Basidiomycota; class Pucciniomycetes; order Pucciniales; family Zaghouaniaceae; genus Hemileia; species Hemileia vastatrix. Next base: position 11,552,899 of record JASXTE010000008.1, on the reverse strand, counting down.
GAACGTCATCTATCACGTGACTTTTTTTTTCTGCAAACGGGAATTGAACCACACTCCAATACTTAGGCTTATATATTAACTATAGTTATATATTTTGTGGTAATTATTGATTACTATTCTAGGGTCACTTTGCACTCTTCATACTCTACATATTTCCTTATACTCAGCACTCTGTAAGTCGCATTAATTTGTTCATTTTAAAGAGGGAGGTGTCTGGTAATTTGAAATTTAATTTTTTTATTTATTTTCCTAGTTGACAAAGATAGAGAAATTGTGTTCTTAGTCCTAGAAGTAATAAATTTTTTTAAATTAACTATAATTTTCAGTTGACTTTGTCCTGATAAATTAAAATATATTTTTTTGTTCCAGTTGACAAATTGTCCTGACAATAAAAACTTTAATAATTTATAAAAAATTAAACTATATTAAATTATTTCAGTTGAAATTGAGTCCTGGTAATTAAATATCCTTCAGTTGATTTAAATCCTGATAATTATCATAAATTAATTTGTTAGATTAAAATTTATTTTTATTTCTTCAGTTGACTTCTTGTACATCCTGGTTATAAGATTATTTTGAATTAATAAATAATTGATTATTATTTTCAGTTGATTTTTTTCCTGAAGAATTTTATATTCTTTTTATTATTTTATTTTTCTTTTAAAAAGCAAAAATAAAACTAATTCATCTTATTGTTTATTTCCCTCACTTCAGTTTAGATTTAAACAATCACTGACCAAGGTTTTTCTGCTGCACGTGAAGATGAACTGGATATAATTGATTATGATGAGGCTACTTCTGTGAGCTCTCCTTTAACTAAAAAATTAGCTCAAATTAATAAATCATTGAACCAATCAGGATGTGGAAATGGAGGAAGTGGAGATTCTGGTAGAGACAAATGCCCAGGAACAAAAACCTTCAATAAACCCCCCAGAAGAGCTTCCCAAAGGCTTCAAGATAAAAAAGATGCCCTTTAACCAACAGGTGAAAAATCTCTCTACTCACATCAAGGAGTTGAGGACAGAAAACCTCAAGCTGAGGTCAAGAATAGACTGCTTAGAAGACAAGGTAAGAAACATAGAGTCTTTTCTTCAAGAGAAGAAAAAACCTCATCCTCCAAAAGCCCTTCCACAACTGGCACCCCAGCAACAAGAAAAGGTGAAAGTCTCAAAGTGGCAGTGGGATTGACTGAACACCCAGTGGGATTATCTGTCCCAACAGCAACAGCAACAAGCACCTCAGGCAGGTCCTTCAAGAACAAACAAGTTCAATCCAACACCTCCTCATCCCTATCAAGGAGGAAGAAGGAGAAAGAAAACCCACATCCAAGTCTTGGCCAAGCCATTGTAAGCCCCTCTATTAAATCTCAAGTACCATTTTTTGTAACTTATTCAGTTCCTTCAGGTAATTCTGGAAGAGGATATGAGACTGTGAGACCTGTAGAGGCTGAGAACAGTAGACAAATTGCTCAAATTTCAAATGTATCTAATCCCTTTGTTCTAATTGCTACTTCAATGATAAATCCTGATATGGCTATTATTGATGAAACACTTGAGCCTGAGTTTTATGAGAATCTGGAAAGTTACTCTGTTTCTTTATTGAGAAACACTCCAGATGTAGCAAAAATTAATGATGAATATTTGAGAAATACTATTGCTAAACAAAATCATATTGTGAAAAACATGCAATTAACTCAGAAATATAATAGTCTGTTAACTGAACAAGGCTATCAAGCAATATGGAGTGAGTTACAGAGAGTTTCTGATGATTTGTTTCATTACAAAGAAACCCATGAAAAGAAAGTTGCTTTATGGAAAAATATCAAAAATGATTTGTCTTTACTACAAGATACTGTATCTGCCTGTGGCCAGGAGCTAGAGGTAGATAAGATGAACTTGAAACGATTGAGTGATCATTATTCATCTTCTCAAAATAAAACACATTTATATTTTGCAACAATCAATGAGAGTTTATCTAGTCTTCCAAGAGTGAAAACTAGACTAACAAACATTGAGGAAAAATTGAATTCATTTTTTAATGATCAAAAATATTCTGAAACTTCTTTGAAGGAAAATATGGTACAGAATGGTCCAAGTTTACCTGTTGCTAGTTCATCTAATGTAAAATTAGATTCAGAAATGCCTGTTTCTACCACTGAGTTTCCATCAAAAATTGATGATGCACCATGATCTTCAACAGAAGTATTAAAAAATGAGATTACTGCACAATTGGAGAATTTACATCTGCCTCTTATTCAGAAACAAGCTAATACTAAGGAGGCCCCTTCAAATCAAAAGAATTGGCCAAAACTTGACCAGTATCCAACATTTGATGGTGATTCTTCTTCTGATTGGCAGCAATTTATTTGCAGAATTGATAACTTAAAAAATTCTTACAAACTCCCAGATGTGGAAATTGTGTCTAAGTTAATTTCTTAGTTCACCAATGTAGCCCTAATGTGGTATAAATCTGTTCTCCTGGATAGGAATGACTACTCATGGGAAGATTGGAATAAATTAATTAAAGCATAATTTGGTGGCTCCAAGTTTAGGATGGCTCAACAAAAGCAGTATGAGGAAACTAGATATAGCTCTTTTACTGATAAACCTATTGAGTTCTTAATGAAACTTGTATAAATCTTGAGGGAAATGGACCCAAATATGGAGTTTGAGTTATGGAAGGACAGGAACCTTTATAAATTACCAATGTCTTTGAGAGACTTGATAGTGGCTAGGACTGAGTTCTCCAGAGAGCCCTCTTCTTTCATTAATACTTGTAATAAGATCCTTTTAAACAACAAGTATGAATCCAGAAGATTCATTCCTAGAACCCCTTTGGAGAAATCCTCCACTTACCAACAGAAACCTCTGGAAAAGGTTGGTAAACCTTCTGCCCCTGTTGCACCTATAAAGGATGCAACAAACACTTGCTTCAAGTGCAACAAGCCTTGGCAGAAAGGCCATCTTTGTGAAAAGAAGATAAATCTTGTTGAACAAACTGAGGAGCATTCTTATGACACAATAGCACTAGATGATACCTCAAGTGATTGTGCCAGCAATATTTCATATGAATCTCATCAAGAAATATTGATGCTGGAAGAAGATATTCATTATTTAAATACTGTCAGCCTAAATATCCTTAGGACTGAGTATTTCTCATGCTTAAAATAAGATAACCTTAAGTAGATTAAGCTTATATCTTAATAATAAGGTTAAAATAATAATATATATTATTTTATTATATATATATATAATTATTATTATATTATATAACTTATAATAGTTTAAGTAGCTTATCCATGGCCTAATAATATTTATTAAGGTGTTAATGGAGTCATAATATACTTATCTTAAGTGATATGAAGTAATTATTGACATAAATAAGCTTATATGTATACATAAATCTCATATTCAGTGAAATATGCAGTATATTATGTATATTTAGGTATATAAGTGGGTTTTAGCCCCTTAATAGCCTATAACCTTTGTTTTTCTGCTTATTTTAGGTCATATGGACGAAATCAGTGGACTCACAAACGCCTACAGAAGCATAGACACCTATATCAGGCGCATACACCCAGTTTGGACAACTAAAATTACTTCCTTGGATGGTTATTCACGGATTTATGGGTTGGAAGGATGTTTCTGGGTTAATGTGGATGCTTGAGGATGTTATTGGGGGCTTGGACATTTTATTTTTTTCCTTTATATGCTTTTAGTTTCATTAAATCTCTTTTTGATTATTTATTTTACCTGTTTCTTTATGGTATCCGCTTTTATCTGGATTTTCTATTTATGGTATGGATCAGTGTTATTATTAATAGTGATGGAGGGTACTTACTGGAGGTCTGGGTGTTGAAACTGCTTGAAGTGGACGCCATGGGGAGGTGATGGGCCCTCAAAGTGCTGTAACTGCCGGGGATAGCAGTGACATCATCTGGATTGAAGGTCTGTGCACTCCAGTGGATTTGGGTATAAGTAAGGAGGGATTTTGACGGTTATTTATCATCATTCAATTACTATAACTCCAACAAAAACTACTATACAATTATTAAACTTTACAAATATATTATTAAAGCCACTATAAATTGATTTTATCTTTATATAAGCTATAACTATATTTTATTCATCTATTTTCCACCACTAGCACGCATTTAAATCCAAGTATTGTGAGTTTTTTTTGAGTATAACTATTTTATTAGACTTCCCCTGAGGTTTAATCACTAAATCATTTATCAATAAGTAGTAGGACCATAAATAAACACTGTTATATCATATTTATAACTAGACTATACTGACAATTGGGGGTCTTTCCTTATATTTTACTTATTATTTAGTATAAGCCTTGGGATGTGATTTTTACCTTAGTACAGCTCAAAATAACCAAATATTTGGGTCTTCTGCATATTAGTGGGTCATCATAACTCATTGATTGCAGAAAAGAACCCTTAAAATAATTTTACTAATTTTTTATCATAAAAATTAGATATTTACAGTAGTAACTGTACCCGATATAAACCCAATTTCACTTGGTATTTGGACACCAATATAACACCCAATTAAATTGGTATTTGGTTAAAGCTTGGTAAGCTACTTATTCACCCTTATAGAGGTCTAGTTAAACTTATTATTATATTTTTAACAGATTTTTTCGAATTTTTCTTATAATTTATTTAAATAAATAAAGATATAAATTCAGGGTAAGCTCCATTGCTTTTTTATTAGTAATATAATTGCTAATATCTTTTGTCTACTAATTCCATAGAGTTTTTCCTTTTTTTAGACATCAAATATTATCATTTATAACAATATGAGTGCTCTCCAGGACAGTGTAAGTGAAAAGCCTGCTTATAATACCAGGTCTAAAGCTAACAAAAACTTTCCAGGACATCACCATGGAGGGTCAACAATACCCCCAGGCAGAAAGCATGAGTATAGAGGAAAAGGAGGCCCTCTTAAAAAAGATAACTATAAAAAAGAGGTCTCCTCCTCTTCAGGATCAACTGTCCCACCTGGCCAAAAAGGTTCTGAAATTGGAGGAATCAAAATCACTCATGTTCAAAGAGGTAGAGCAGTTGCAAAACAATTGCAAGGTAGGGTTTCAGCAGATGAATCAGGCATTGGAAGAGTTAAAGGGAGGCCAGCCCAGTCAGTCAAATCAGCAACCCCCTACCCAAGGCGGGTCAACTCACTCCCAGGAGAAAATCCTGGTAGACAAATGGAAATGGGACTGGTTTCATCAACAGTGGACAAGCCACAGTTGTAACAGGGATCCACCACATCATCTGAATTCCTCAGCTCACCCTTACAAAGGAAAAAAGCGCCAAAAATTAGGACTGGCAACCATCCCTTGGTAAGTAGATTACCCTCTCAGATTGAACATAATACTGATAATTACAATATAGGTAATTCTATTGATGTTAAATCTGTGCAAAAAATAGAGGAGGATTTAAGAAATTTAGGTTTTAGAGTAGATGCACCTGACTTGTCTTTTGTCCACAATAACAGTACTATTTACAATGATAATACAGTTAACCTTCAGTTGCAACCACCTACTAGTGAGATGAGAAGTTCACAGGAGAGTTAGAGAATTGAAAAGGAAGACATGGAGTATTTTAACAATAATCCAACTGTCCATAGAATTGTTTCAGCATTGTGGAATAGAATGACTGATTGTGAGGAACAGACAGTTAAGCTCACTAGTGATACAATTTCATCCTTGACATTAAACATTTCTCAATTAGCAACACGTAACAAAGAATTAGAGAAAGAACATTTGTCTGTAACTCTTAAATATGATTCATTGAGTAATAAATATAATGACCTTTCAAACAAATTCTGTGAGTTAGAAAAATTATATGAAACACATTTATTAAAAACTGAATCAAGAAAAAAGTTATCTTTTGCCCAGACAAATCAAAGTGTCTCTGAGTTGCTACAAAGATTAACTAAAGTTGAGATTGAAACTGCCAATCTACTAATGAACCAGGATAATCATAAGTATAATCAATATAATAATAATCCTTTCATTGGTAAAAGTGAATCTCATTCCTTCCCTATACCACCACAATTAAAACCATCTGGTGGTAGTGTCAAATCTGAAAATGTAAGTCACAAATCCATGCAGGAAGAAATACAAGACCATTTATCAAAAGTGAATGAGTTGTTGAATTTACCTAAGATTAGTGAGATAAAATCCAATCAGAAAAAATGGCCTAAGATAGATCAGTACCCAACTTATGATGGGGAAGCCAGCTCTGATTGGCAACATTTTATTCAAAGAATTGACAACTTGAAGTTCTCATATAAGTTACCAGATGAAGAAATAACATCAAAATTAATTTCTATATTTAAGGATGTTGCTTTATTATGGTTTGAAGCTGTCTTAAGTGAGGGTAGAGACTACTCTTGGGCTGAATGGAAACAACTTATTGAAAAACAATTTGGAGGTTCTAAATTTAGGCTTACTCAGCAGAGACTTTATGAGAAGACTAGGTATAATCTGTTGAATGGTGACAAACCTATGGTATTTTTAATGAATTTAAACAAAATATTAAAAGCCATTGAGCCTCATATGGATTTTAACTTATGGAAAGATAATATAATATATAAATTACCTATATCTGTCAGAGACATTGTTGTAGCTAGAACATTAAATGTTACTGAATATTCTGACTTTATTAATATTTGCAATGAAATATTATTAAACCATAAGTATGAATCATGGTATTCCACTTATAAACAAAATGTAGAACCTGTAAAAACTCAGAATTCAAAAACACTTCAGGAGAAGCAGAAAAAACCTACTGCACCTGTAGTACCTAAGAAGTATGAAACAAATACTTGTTATAAGTGTAACAAACCTTGGGTCAAAGGTCACAAATGTGAGAAAAACATAAATATTGTTGAAAATCAACGTGAATCTGAAACTGAAACTGAAAAAAGTAAAGAATCAAGTGACTATGACAGCAATATCTCATATAGTGATGAAAATGAAGTCTGTATGTTGGAAGATGATTTGTCCATCTTTGAAAATCCAATATTAAATATGGACTCAAATGAATCTTTAATGAATTTTGAGGATGCTGAAATCATTAAGGATATACAAGCTGATAACTTTAGAATGACACCTATCACGGTTCCAGCTATCATTTCTGGTGAAAATGTTAATATAGTACTGGACACAGGAGCTGCTGGTTCTGTTGTTTCCACTAATACATTACAGAAAATTGATAGTGACTATAAGTTTAAGCTTGAACCACTTTAAAATAAAAATTGGAGAGGTTTTGGATCAGTGCTACACCCCATTGGTAAATACAAAGCTGCTGTTTTCTTTAAACATCAACATGGTTATGTAAGAGTAACTTGTGACTTTGTAGTAATGGATAATACTAACTGTAGTAACTGTTTTATCATTGGAAATGATATTCTGACTAAATTTTGTGTAAAATTAGACCCTTCTAATAACAATTTTACAATTGGCATAAATGGTAAGAGGAAATTTAAAATAAATTCTTTTAACACAGTCTTACACATTGAGTCAGTAACAAATTCCCTGTGTAAAGGAAGAGAATCCAATGAGATGGAACTTCTGGAAACAGAAATTTCAAAAGCATCATTTGGAACTCAGATAAGTAAAACTGAAAAAGATAATATTTTGGAATTAATTAAAGCTTTTCCAAGGGCTTTTGCACATGGTACAAATGAACTTGGCCTTGTAAAAGATCATGAAATGAAGATTAGTTTAACCTGTGATATGGATAATATTCCTGCTAGTCTTAAAAAGAAACCATACCCTGCTTCACCAATGAAGAGGAAAGACATAGATGATAATATTAAGATGTTATTAAAAATGAACATTCTTGAGAAGGTTGAAACTACACCAAAATATTGTGTAATATCACCAGTGCTAATTTCTTATGAACAAGATAAAGCAAGACTGTGCGGTGATTATAGAGCATTAAATACACTTACAGTAGATGATATTTATCCCTTTCCAAGGATTGCCTCTATACATGCTACCCTTAAAGTTGCTAAATATATAAGTTGCCTAGATGGAAATAAAGGGTACCATCAAATTCCTGTTGAAAAGATTTCACAGAACTTTTTGTTGATAACAACACATATGGGAATTTATAAGTATGTCAGAATGCCATTTGGACCAAAAAATTCTCCATCAGTATTTCAGAAGTTAATGGATATAACATTCCATAATGAAATGATTGAGGGATGGTTAATGGTATACATTGATGACATCATAGTGTTCTCTAGAACTTTTGATGAACACTTAATCCATTTAAGGAAAGTATTTCAGAAAATGGATGAAATAAAAATGACCCTTGCATTGAAAAAATGTAAATTTGGGTTTGAATCTTTAAAAGTGCTTGGTCATATTGTATCTGGCTTACAAATATGTGTAGACCAAAAAAAAGTGGCTGCAATAAAGAATATTGGCATTCCTCAAAATGTGAAGGATGTACAATCTTTTCTTGGAATGTGTGGTTATTATAGACAATATATAAAAAACTACCAATCAATTGCTGCACTACTTACCACACTGATAAAGAAATCAGAAGCTTTAATTTGGAATAATGAAAGACAACAAGCTTTTGATAAGTTGAAAGAATGTTTAATGACAGCTCCTATCTTGGGATTACCAGATTTCCAATTACCTTTTGTGTTATATACAGATGCAAGTTTTATTGGACTGGGTGCTGCTTTGCATCAAAAACAACTTATTGAAGGTAAAATGTCAGAAGTAGTAATCTGCTATATTTCACGTACTCTGAGAAGTGGTGAATTGAAATATGGTGCTACTCAACTTGAATTTTCGGCAGTAGTATGGGCTCTTGAGAAGCTACATTATTACCTTGAAGACCAAAAATTTGAGTTAATAACTGACTGTAGTGCAGTTAAGTCACTCTTAAACATGAAAACTCCTAATAGACACATGTTTAGATGGCAATTAGCTGTACAAGAATACAGAGGCCGGATGACTATTACACATAGAGCAGGAACCTTGCACTCTAATGTAGATCTGTTATCTAGAGTACCTCTGCCTAATAATGATGATAATCCTGCTTATGTTCCTGAGTCAGAAATTATTAACATTTATGGCATTTATATTGTAGATCTTGAGGATGAGTTTATGCAATCAATTCTTGATAATTATAATTCAGATCCTGACTTGAGTAAATTAACTACAATATTAAATGATCCATCTAATGCTTCAATGAATGATTTAATAAAAACATTACCAATTAAATATAAAGAGGCATTAGAAAAAGGAAAATTTTCCATTGAGGATGGTTTTATATATTACAGGAAAAAGTTAAGTAATGTAATTGTAATTCCTCCTTCAATGAAGGAGTTAATGTTAAGTATATGTCATGATGATATATTAGCAGGTCATTTTGACTACCATAAAACATTAACCAGAGTAAAAAACACAGCTTGGTGGATTAACATGTCTGAGGATGTTCAGAAATATGTTGAAACATGTGATTCTTGTCAAAAATCTAAAAGATTAACAGGAAAAAGAGCTGGTTTATTACAACAAATTGAGCAACCAAAAGCTCCATGGGAAATCATTAACATGGACTTTGTAACAGGTTTTCCAATAGCATGGCATAAGAGTTATAACTCCTGCTGGGTAATTGTAGATAGATTTACAAAGATGTGTAAATTTATTCCTACCCACAAAGAGGTTTCTGCAAAGGACTTAGCTTTTTTATGGTGGACACAAATGTTAAATACAGCAGGTTTCCCCAAAGCAATAGTTTCTGACAGAGATCCTAAATTTACTTCTGAGTTCTGGACGTCACTTATGGATGCTTCAGGGTGTCAATTAAAACTTTCTACAGCACACCATCCACAAACTGATGGGCTAGCAGAAAGAATGATACAAACCTTAGAAGATATGATAAGAAGATACTCTGCTTTTGCTCTTAATTTTAAAGACAATGAAAAATTCACGCATGATTGGGTAACCCTTATCCCAGGTTTAGAATTTGCATACAATAGTACAGTACATTCTGTCACTGGCAAAAAGCCATTTGAGTTATGGTTGGGTTATGTACCTAATACCCCTGCTAAAACTCTTAATAAGTTACCTAGATTGGATATCCATCCAGGTACTAAATCTTTTCTTCAGATGCAGGAATTATGCAGAAAACATGTTCAAGAATGTATAAATAAGGCTTTTGAGTATGAAAAGAAAAGATGGGATAAAGCCCATAAAGAACAAATGTTCAAAGAGGGTGATGAAGTCCTTATTTCAACACTAAATTTCAATTTAAATGGTAATTTTAAATTGAAGGATCCATTCATTGGACCATTTGTAGTTAAAAAGATGGTTGGTAATAATGCTGTTGAGGTTATTCTATATGCACCATATGATAGAAAACATCCAGTATTTCCTATTTCTCTTATAAAACCATACCATTCTAATGATACTGCTTTATATATTCAAGAAGATCAGGAAGGCATAAACAGCAACCTGAAGAAATAGTTGAAAAGACAGAAATTGAAAAGATACTTAAAAAGAGACACCTTACTAAAGAAAAGGGAGTTGAGTATCTATTAAGATTTAAAAATAAATCAAGTGAATATGACCAATGGATTACAGAAAATGAAATCTCTGATCTTAAAAATCTCTTGAAAAAATTTAAATCTAAATAATACTGGTCATTCAGTATATGTATTTTAAAAATTATTTTTTATTTTTTTATTTCACTCCTTAGTTTTAATTAAAATGTCTTAACATTTTTTTTATTGTTTTTTTTGGCGTGAGGGAGTGTCAGCCTAAATATCCTTAGGACTGAGTATTTCTCATGCTTAAAATAAGATAACCTTAAGTAGATTAAGCTTATATCTTAATAATAAGGTTAAAATAATAATATATATTATTTTATTATATATATATATAATTATTATTATATTATATAACTTATAATAGTTTAAGTAGCTTATCCATGGCCTAATAATATTTATTAAGGTGTTAATGGAGTCATAATATACTTATCTTAAGTGATATGAAGTAATTATTGACATAAATAAGCTTATATGTATACATAAATCTCATATTCAGTGAAATATGCAGTATATTATGTATATTTAGGTATATAAGTGGGTTTTAGCCCCTTAATAGCCTATAACCTTTGTTTTTCTGCTTATTTTAGGTCATATGGACGAAATCAGTGGACTCACAAACGCCTACAGAAGCATAGACACATATATCAGGCGCATACACCCAGTTTGGACAACTAAAATTACTTCCTTGGATGGTTATTCACGGATTTATGGGTTGGAAGGATGTTTCTGGGTTAATGTGGATGCTTGAGGATGTTATTGGGGGCTTGGACATTTTATTTTTTTCCTTTATATGCTTTTAGTTTCATTAAATCTCTTTTTGATTATTTATTTTACCTGTTTCTTTATGGTATCCGCTTTTATCTGGATTTTCTATTTATGGTATGGATCAGTGTTATTATTAATAGTGATGGAGGGTACTTACTGGAGGTCTGGGTGTTGAAACTGCTTGAAGTGGACGCCATGGGGAGGTGATGGGCCCTCAAAGTGCTGTAACTGCCGGGGATAGCAGTGACATCATCTGGATTGAAGGTCTGTGCACTCCAGTGGATTTGGGTATAAGTAAGGAGGGATTTTGACGGTTATTTATCATCATTCAATTACTACAACTCCAACAAAAACTACTATACAATTATTAAACTTTACAAATATATTATTAAAGCCACTATAAATTGATTTTATCTTTATATAAGCTATAACTATATTTTATTCATCTATTTTCCACCACTAGCACGCATTTAAATCCAAGTATTGTGAGTTTTATTTGAGTACAACTATTTTATTAGTCTTCCCCTGAGGTTTAATTACTAAATCATTTATCAATAAGTAGTAGGACCATAAATAAATACTGTTATATCATACTTATAACTAGACTATACTGACAAATACTATCGATATTGATAATAATGATTTATCTACAGTTGAAGATGCTGAGATCATAAGGAACATTGATGATAGCTCAATTGTTCTTGCCCCTCTCAAAGAACCAGTCTTGATCAATGGAACCATAATTGAAGTTGTTCTGGATTCTGGAGCTGGAGGAAGTGTAGTATCTGAAAAATAACTTACTTCAGTAGATTAAGACTATAAATCAAAGCTGATGCCTATCATTTCTGAAAATTGGAGAGTTTATGGCTGTGTTTTGTCCCCCATTGGTTAATACAAAGCAACAGTGTTTTTTAAATATAACCATGGTTTTGTAAGAGCTATTTGTGATTTTGTTTTCATGAAAAATGATAACTTAAGCAGTTGGTTTATTATAGGAAATGACATTTTAACTAAATATGGCATAAAATTAGATCCTTAAAACCAATGCTTCACAATGGGGATAAATGGGAAGTGAAAATTTAAGATTTCCTCCCCCAAAAACTTGTTAAAACCAGAATTGAAGACATGTAATTCTGTGATTCAATATAAAGGAAGATCTACAAAGGAAATGCATGCCCTTATTTTTGAAATTGACAATGCTTCTTTTGGAGAACAACTTTCTGGTGAGGATAAAGATTCCATCATTAAATTGATAAAATCTTTTCCTATGGCCTTTGCTCATGGGTCACATGAACTAGGATTAGTTAAGGAAGAAATGAAAATTTCATTATCTTGTCCATTAACTGACATACCACCTAGTTTGAAGAAGAAGCCTTACCCTGCTTCTCCCACAAAGAGAAAATATATTAAGGATAATATCTCTACCCTTTTGAAAATAAATATTATTGAAAAGGTGGTTGAGACACCTAAATATTGTGTTATCTCACCTGTCTTGATTTCTTATGAGAAAGATAAAGCCAGGTTATGTGGTGATTATTGAGCATTAAATACTTATACTATTGATGATATCTATCCTTTACCTAGAATTAGCACTATACATGCTACCTTACAAGGTGCTAAATATATAAGCTGTTTGGCTGGTAACAAGGGATATTGTCAGCCAGGCTGCTAGACTTACCCAGTGAAATAATTAATTATTTATTGGATGAAGCCACACCTTATTATTTTAATTAATTCATTATAAATTAGTTACATTAAAATTACTTATAAAAAATTAACTAATTACACAATGATAAAATTAAATACAAAATTGTCCCTTATATTTTTATTCTCTAACACCATGCTCACTTGACAGTTGGGAAGAAATAAAGATTTATATTAAAAAATAGATTTTAAATTAAAATAAAATTTTAATATTCAAATAAAAATAAATATATACAAAAAATTCAAATTTCTTATTTAGAATTTACTTCTACAGTAAATATTAAAATAAATTGACTTATTTCTGACATACTCTGTAAATACATCTATTTGAGGCCTTCTTTTTAGAACAAATTTATGATTTGAAAATACTCCTTCTGGAATATTCTTTTTCTCTCTCTCTCATACTACTGTTTTTAGAATTTTATTGCCTTGCTTTGTCCCTCCTTTGCTTATATAAGGCCTCTCTTTTGGTTGTTTTTTATTCATTCCCTACTTACTTACTTTATTACAACTATTTACAAATCCCTTTATTACTATCTATTTCTGCTTTAGTTTTTACATTAAATGTAATTCTAATCCATTAATTATAATAATAATCCAACTCTTTACCTCTTATTATTGAGTAAATAATCTTTAAGATAGGAAAATACATACCTATGTTTGAATCCCTTAAAACCCGTTGTTACTGCCATTGGAACTCCCTGTAAAACCTTCTAGACCTGAAAGACCCCTTGACAGTTGCAAACCTTTCCAAATTTTTGACAGCGCATTGTTATCTTGAGGACCGGAGACCATGGGACCATGGCCATAAAGGTACCTATAAGGACAAGTGGACGACGAAAACAACAAATGTCATATATCATGTGACTTATTTTTTGCTGCAAACAGGAATTGAACCACGCTCCAAATGTTAGGCTTATATACTAACTAATAGTTATTTATTTGGTGGTAATTATTTATTACTATTTGTGGGTCACTTTGCACTCTTCATACTCTATGTATTTCCATTTACTCAGCACTCTGTAAGTGGCATTATTTTGCTAATTTTACAGGGGGAGGTGTCTGGCAAATTGAAATTTATTTTTTTTCATTTATTTTTTTTGTTGACAAAGATATAGAGATTGTGTTTTTAGTCCTAGAAGTAATAATTTTTTATTTTTTAAAGGAATTGTAATTTTCAGTTGACTTTGTCCTGATAAATTAAAATATATATATATATATATTTTTCAGTTGACAAATTGTCTTTACAATAAAAATTTTAATAATTTATAGAAAATTAAACTATATTAAATTATTTCAGTTGACATTGAGTCCTAGTAATTAAATATCCTTCAGTTGATTTAAATCCTGATAATTATCATAAATTAATTTGTTAAATTAAAATTTATTTTTATTTCTTCAGTTGATTTCTTGTAAATCCTGGTTATAAGATTATTTTGAATTAATAAATAATTGATTATTATTTTCATTTGATTTTTGTCCTGAAGAATTTTATTTTATTTTATTTTTCTTTTAAAAAGCAAAAATAAAACTAATTCATCTTATTGTTTCTTTCCCTCACTTCAGTTTAGATTTAAACAATCACTGACCAAGGTTTTTCTGCTGCACGTGAAGATGAACTGGATCTGATTGATTATGATTAGGCTACTTCTGTGAGCTCTCCTTTAACTACAAAATTAGCTCAAATTAATAAATCATTGAACCAATCAGGATGTGGAAATGGAGGAAGTGGAGATTCTGGTAGAGACAAATGCCCAGGAACAAAGACCTTCAATAAACCCCCAAGAAGAGCTTCCCAAAGGCATCAAGATAAAAAAGATGCCCTTTAAACAACAGGTAAAAAATATCTCTACTCACATCAAGGAGTTGAGGACAGAAAACCTCAAGCTGAGGTCAAGAATAGACTGTCTAGAAGACAAGGTAAGAAACATAGAGTCTTTTCTTCAAGAGAAGAAGAAACCTCATCCTCCAAAAGCCCTTCCACAACTGGCCCCCCAGCAACAAGAAAAGGTGAAAGTCTCAAAGTGGCAGTTGGATTGGCTGAAGACCCAGTGGGATTATCTGTCACAACAGCAACAGCAACAAGCACCTCAGGTAGGTCCTTCAAGAACAAACCAGTTCAATCCAACACCTCCTCATCCCTATCAAGGAGGAAGAAGGAGAAAGAAAACCCACATCCAAGTCTTGGCCAAGCCATGGTAAGCCCCTCTATTAAATCTCAAGTACCATTTTTTGTAACTGATTCAGTTCCTTCAGGTAATTCTGGAAGAGGATATGAGACTGTGAGACCTGTAGAGGCTGAGAACAGTAGACAAATTTCTCAAATCTCAAATGTATCTAATCCCTTTGTTCTAGTTGCTACTTCAATGATAAATCCTGATATGGCTATTATTGATGAAACACTTGAGCCTGAGTTTTTTGAGAATCTGGAAAGTTACTCTGTTTCCTTATTGAGAAACACTCCAGATGTAGCTAACATTAATGATGAATATTTGAGGGATATTATTTCTAAACATAATAATATAATCAACAACATGAAATTGACTCTGAAATATAATAGTTTGTTAACTGAACAGGGTTATCAAGCATTGAGGAGTGAGTTACAGAGAGTTTCTGATGATTTGTTTCATTACAAAGCAACCCATGAAAAGAAAGTTGCTTTATGGCAAAATATCAAAAATTATTTGTCTAAACTGCAAGATACTGTATCTGCCTGTTTCCTGGAGCTAGAGGTAGATAAGATGAACCTGAAAAGATTGAGTGATCATTATTCATCTTCTTAAAATAAAACCCAGTTATCTTTTGCAACAATTAATGAGAGCTTATCTAGTCTTCTGAGAGTGAAAACCAGACTAAAAACCATTGAAGAAAAATTGAATTCATTTTTTAATGATCAAAAATATTCTGAAACTTCTTTGAAGGAAAATATGGTACAGGATGCTCCAAGTCTACATGTTTCTAGTTCATCTAAAGTAAAATTAGATTCAGAAATGCCTGTTGCTACCACTGAGTTTCCATCAAAAATTGATGATGCACCAGGATCTTCAACAGAAGTATCAAACAAAACAATTACTGCACAATTGGAGAAGTTACAGCTTCTTCTTACTCAGAGACAAGCTAATACTAAGGAGGCTCCTTCAAATTAAAATAATTGGCCATAACTTGACCAGTACCCAACATTTGATGGTGATTCTTCTTCTGATTGGCAGAAATTCATTTGCAGAATTGATAACTTAAAAAATTCTTACAAACTCCCAGATGAGGAAATTGTGTCTAATTTAATTTTTATGTTTACCAATGTAGCCCTAATGTGGTATAAATCTGTTCTCCTGGATAGGAATGACTACTCATGGAAAGATTGAAGAAAATTGATTGAAGCACAATTTGGTGGCTCCAAGTTTAGGATGGCTCAACAAAGGCAGTATGAAGAAACTAGATATAGCTCTTCTACTGATAAAACTATTGAGTTCTTAATGAAACTTGTATAAATCTTGAGGACAATGGACCCAAATATGGAGTTTGAGTTATGGAAGGACAGGAACCTTTATAAATTACCAATGTCTTTGAGAGACTTGATAGTGGCCAGGACTGAGTTCTCCAGAGAACCTTCTTCTTTAATTAATACTTGTAATGAGATCTTTCTAAACAACAAGTATGATGCCAGAAGATTCATTCCTAGGACCCCTTTGGAGAAATCCTCCACTTACCAACAGAAACCTCTGGAAAAGGTTGGCAAAGCTTCTGCCCCTGTTGCACCAAAAAAGTATGCAAAAAACACTTGCTTCAAGTGCAAAAAGCCTTGGCAGAAAGGCCATGTTTGTGAAAAGAAGATAAATCTTGTTGAAAAAACTGAGGAGCAGGCTGATGACACAATAGCACTGGATGATACTTCAAGTGATTGTGCCAGAAATATTTCATATGAATCTCAACAAGAAATCTTGATGCTGGGAGAAGATATTCATTATTAAAACACTATTGATATTGATAATAATGATTTATCTACAGTTGAGGATGCTGAGATCATAAGGAACATTGAGGATAGCTCAATTTTTATTGCCCCTCTCAAAGTACCATTCTTGATCAATGGAACCAGCATTGAAGTTGTTATGGATTCTGGAGCTGGAGGAAGTGTAGTATCTGAAAAAGCACTTGCTTCAGTGGATCAAGACTATAAATCAAAACTGATTCCTATCATTTCTGTGAATTTGAGAGGTTATGTCTATGTTTTTCCCCCATTGGTAAATACAAAGCCACAGTATTTTTCAAATATAACCATGGTTTTGTAAGAGCTATATGTGATTGTGTTGTCAGTAAAGATGAGAACTTAAGAAGTTGGTTCATTGTGGGAAATGATATTTTAACCAAATATGGCATAAAATTGGATCCTTTAAACCAATGCTTCACAATGGGGATGAATGGGAAGAGAAAATTTAAAATTTCCACCCTGAAAAATTATTAACACAAGGATTGAACTCATTTAATTCTGTAGTTCAATATAAAGGAAGATCTACAAAAGAAATGCCTGCCCTTCTTTCTGAAATTCACACAACTTCTTTTGGAGAACAAATTTCTGGTGATGAAAAGGATTCCATCATTCAGTTGATAAAATCTTTTTCTATGGACTTTGCTCATGGGTCACATGAATTAAGATTCCCAAGAGAAGAAATAAAGCCTTTATTATCTTTCCCATCAAACAAAATATCATCTAGTTGAAAAAAGAAGCCTTATCCTGCTTCCCCCACAAAGAGAAAAGATGTTGAAGAGAATATCTCTACCCTTTTAAAAATGAATATTATTGAAAAGGTAGTTGAAACACCTAAATATTGTGTTATCTCACCTGTCCTAATTTCTTATGAGAAAGATAAATCCAGGTTATGTGGTGATTATCAAGCATTTAATACGTATACTGTTGATGATATCTATCCTTTACCTAGAATTAGCTCTATACATGCTACCTTACAAGGCGCTAAATATATAAGCTGCTTAGATTGTAACAAGGGATATCACCAGGTACCTGTTGAGAAGAATTCCCAGAATCTTCTGATGATTGCTACTCATATGGGTATTTATAAGTATGTTAGGATGCCATTTGGCCCTAAAAATGTCCCTTCAGTTTTTCAAAAAGTTATGGATAACACATTCCATCAAGAGATAATTGAAGGATGGCTGATGGTTTATATTGATGATATCATTATATTCTCAAAAACATTTGAGGACCATCTCAACCACCTGTTTAAAGTGTTCCAAAAAATGGATGAAATAAATATGACACTTGCTTTGAAGAAATGTAAATTTGGTTTTAATTCCTTAAAAGTGCTGGGTCGTGTTGTTTCAGGGTTACAGATAAGTGTTGACCAAAATAAAGTGGCAGCCATGCAACAGGTGAAGACTAATACCACATTTAGAGAGCTCCAGAGTTTTTTGGGAATCTGTGGATACTATAGACAGTATATTAAAAGTTACCAAGTCATAGCTTTACCTCTTACCCAACTGACTAGAAATATGTTGCCTTTGTCTGGAATAGTGAAAGACAGAGAGCTTTTGACACTATGAAACACTGTTTGATGTCAGCACCAATTCTTGCTTTACCTGACTTTAATCAACCATTTTTTTTGTAAACTGATGCTAGTTTTATTGGTCTTGGTGCTGCCCTCCATCATAAACAAGTGATGAATGATAAAGTATCAGAAGTAGTAATTTGTTATATTTCAAGAACCTTGAGAAATAGTGAATTGAAATATGGTGCCACTCAGCTTGAATGTTTAGCCGTAGTGTGGGCTCTAGAAAAGCTACATTATCACCTAGATGACCAGAAATTTGAACTTGTTACTGACTGCAGTGCAGTTAAATCCCTTATAAACTTGAAAACACCTAACAGACATATGTTCAGATGTCAGTTAGCTGTTCAGGAATACAGAGGGAGAAGGACAATTATTCATAGGGCTGGTATTTTTCACTCAAATGTGGATATGTTATCAAGTTTACCTTTACCAAATGATGACTCTAATCCTGCTTATGATCCTGAGGATGAATTTTTTCATATTCATGGGATATATGTGGTTGATATGGAGGAAGAGCTATTACAGCTTATTCTGGATTCATATGATAAGGACACTGACTTAAGAAAGTTATGCACCATATTAAATGATCCAAAAAATGCTTCAATACAAGCATTAATTAAATCCCTTCCAACAAAGTACCAGAATGCTTTGGAGAAAGGCAAATTTTCAATTGATGAAGGATATCTATATTATAGAAGAAAGTTGAGTAATGTCATTGTTATTCCTCCATCAATGAAAGAAATCATCTTGAATATTTGTAATGATGACATATTAGCTGGACATTTTGATCTTGAAAAAACAATGATCAGAATTAAAAACACTGCTTGGTGGGTTAATATGTCTGAAGACATCAAATTATATGTTGAATCTTGTGATTCTTGCCGAAATTCAAAAAGATTGACTGGTAAGAGAGCTGGATTAATGCAACATATTGAGCCTCCTGATGCACCATGGCAGATAATAAACATGTATTTTGTAACAGGATTACCCATTGCTGGAAAAGACAGTTATAACTCTTGTTGGGTTATTGTGGACAGATTCACCAAAATGTGTAAATTTATCCCTACTCACTAGGATGTTTCCACTAAGGAATTAGCTTTCTTATGGTGGTCTTATATGAGCCCTAGTAGTAGCACCCATAGGAGGAGTGCGTTAAACAGGTGCCATTTAAAGAATTTAAAACACCTGAAAAAAGAACGTAGTAGTGCCAAAGAATGAGAACTACAGAAAATCAAATTATACTGTCACCGGACAACCTACTCACAAGGTCGAGGGTGTTCCTGGAAGTGAGATGGAGGGAGTAGTTTAGAAACTTCTTCAAAGCACAGAGGAAATGTTTGAGGAAGTGATTCAAAGATGGCTCAAAGGAAGAGCTACTGCTTCGAGATATGTTCAATAAGAATTCTAATATAATTTAAAGGTAATATTAATATTCTTAAGATCTCAAAAAGGGTTGGAAACTCAATATTCAAAGATTTAAGTTTTAGAAATGATTACTGATAAAAATAAGGAAATGTTCAATAATAATGATTTAACCTGAAGTTTTACCACTATTAACTATATATACGTTTTATAATTTAATTCTAAAGAAATATCAAACCACAATCCAACCCCTTTTATATTCATTACTCCTCCTTGCATTGACGTCATACCCATCCATCATTCCGCACACCACAGACTTCCAAAAATACACCCGTTACACCTGTACCCTTCTCACTAACATCTGTTTACCCTTTAATCCTCCACTAACCATTCCGCCCATGCTCACTACCCCTGTTAATAACCCACAGATACTTACTAAACCTTTTAGCGGAATATTGCATTAACTATTGCCCTGTGCGTCGCTTATCAAACAAAAGATTAAACACACTATTGAGAGCTTTACTAATTTAGATTTAAAGTTTAGATTAGCGCGGTTGAATAGTGAGCACACAAAGGAAAGTTGCAGTTGCTATGTAGAATTGTTTCCTGCGCTTCGAGTATGGATTTAGACCTCTGTATTATTGATTTAATGAGCTGCTTTTGCCTCGAGTGTCACATGGCGCGTGACAGATGCCCAGGTATAAAATGTAATCTCCATTGAGCATGAGACATATTCTTCCCACACTACTATCTCTAACTCCTTCTTTTATTAATTATTATTTTTTTCTTGTATTATGTCAAACTTCCCTACTCCAACTCCCACCCCTCCACACCCCAAAGTGGATTGTGGAATTGTTACATGGCAATATTCCCAATCATGCACGGCCTGCAAATCAATGGAGTATTTTTGCGTAGAAAGCACGGCCACACAAGGTCCTTGCCAGAAATGCGAGTTTTGCCTCTGGAGACGGGTGACGTGTGATGCTCTCTTAAAAAATGAGGACATTGAGTGAAGATTTACCAAGACTAAGTACTGGGTAATCCCAAAGACCAAAGAGGTGGTTGAAGACCTTTGGGACGTGTCGTTTGGGGACAATCTTTTGGTAGAAGAAGTTGAGAAAGAGGTCGAGGATACTGTGGCAACTTGGGTAACCCAGGTCACAGATAAAAAATGAGGGGTGGAAGAGGAGGTGGATGAACTGGTTGAAGAGGATGAGGATGAAGTTCCTATCTCGAACCGGACTCCAAAAAAGCGGCGGATGATCATCGAAGATGATGAAGAGGAGAAGGAAGTGACAGTAGATGTCACCCCGAGGCTATTTTTAGAGCCTGACCCGATTTTTGAAGTAAGTCTGCCTTTTCTTGTTTCAAGATTCTGTTACTGATGACTGTATGTTTTTTAGAATTTAGATGTCATCGCGGAAGCTCCAATTGTGGAAGCTGCTCCATCGCTGCCAATTGAGGCAAGTCAACTGGCAATTGATTCAACGGAGGATAATGAGGAAACCCTTGACCAGGTATGGTCGAAGAAACCTTAGCAGGGTGGACAAGCTCGATTCATCAAAAATTTAAGTGATGAGATCGACAATATTGTTGATGCAGCCTCCTTCGATGTGGCAGAAGAATTACTGGAGATTGGAGAAGTGGTACCGGTAAGAGAGGAGGAGGTATTTGAAAAATGCAGTAAGGAAATAAGGTTGGTATTGGAAAAAATGAAGAAATTGGTTTGGGAGAAAATACAGGAGAAAATTTGAAATGGAAAGTGGAAAAGGAAAGGAAGGAAAAAAGTAGAAAGCAATCTGTGTATTTATTTATTTATTTTATTTTGTTGTTTTAATTGAAATTTTAATATATATTTTATAAGAGTTTGAAAAAAAAAAGAAAAAAAAGAAAAAAAAAATTTGAATAAAATTTTGTTTTGAATTTTGAAAGAAGAAAAGAAAAAATACTTAACTGAGAAAATTTTAGTTTAAGTTTTGAAAGGAAAAAAATTTAAGTAAGAAGAAAAAAAAATAGTTGATTGAAACAATTTCATTTGAAATGAAAAATTAATGAGAGAAAAAATTGTTATTTGTGAAAGTTTATTTATTGAGGTTTTGAGGAATTTTGATTATTTGAAAAGAATAAAAAAATAGTTTTGAAAAAAGAATTTGAAAGAAAGAAGTAATTTGTTCAAAGAATTTTAAAAGAGAGATTTAAAAGTTGAAGTGAAGTTTGAGAAAGATTGTTGTATTGAGTTTGTGAAAAAAATTTGATAGTTCGAAGAAAAAGAAATAAGGGAAAAGAAAAAAAGTTTGAAAGATGAAAAGAGAGAATATTAAAAGAATTATTGATTTTTAAGATTTTATTTTAATGAATTTTAAGACTTTATTTTTATTATTTTATTTTATTTTATTTTTTAATTTTAACTTTTTATTTTAATTTTATTTTATTTTCTTCTATTTATTTTTAAAGAAGGTTGAAAAAAGCTTTTTGAAAAGAAGAAAGAAGAAAAGAGAAAACAGAGTAAGGATTTTAGAAGGGAAGAAGTTTTAGAATTTTAATAAAAGAAAAGAAAAAAGAGAAGAGAAGAGATAAATAAAAGAGAGTTCTAAGGCTTTGGTTTTAAAGGATATTTAAGATGAAAAGATTTTAGGAGTTCAGGGGTGTTAGAAACATTGATGGCTGGCTCCCAGGATGTTTTGTCTGAGTCATCAAGGAAGCCTTCCCATTCCACGAGGTATTGAAGTTTCCCCTTGCGCATTCTTGAATCAAGGATATGGCTTACTTCCCACTCCAGATGGTCTTCTACTTTGACTGCTTCCAGAGGAGGTTGGTTCCTGCCCGGGTATGTTTCTCAAGCCAGTTCCAGGAGAGATATGTGAAAAACAGGATGAATAGCCTGTCATTTAGGAGGTAGCTTGAGTCAAAATGCAGTTTTAGAGACTTTGAAGTTGATTTCAAATGGTCCCAAGCGTTTTTCAGCCAGTTTCTTTGATGGTTGAGTTGTTCAAATGTTTCGTGCATCAAGCCATACTTTGTTGCCTGGTTTGAATGAAAGAGCAGATTGTCAATGTTTTTTGGCCTGTTCCTTGTACCTTCAAATCGCTAATTCCAAGTTTGATTTAAGTTCTTCTAGGAGTTGTGATATGGTCTAAAGATAATGCTCCACAGGATGACTAGTTCCTACATGTATTGAGTTGAATTGAGGATGTCTTCCATAAGCAGTTTTGAAGGGAGATTGTCTTGTCAAAGAATGAGTTGAGTTATTATAAGCAAATTCAGCCAATGGTAACCATGTGGTCCAACCGTCTAATTGGTAGCTGACATACATTCAAAGGTATTTTTTGAGGATTTGGTTGACCCTTTCCGTTTGTCCATTGGTTTCAGGATGATAGGCCGTGGAGAGATTCCTTGTGATAGTGAGTTGTCAACACAATTGAGTACAGAATGTGGATACAAACAATGAGCCTCTATCTGAAATAATATCATTAGATAAGCCATATTTGGAAAATACATATTCTAGAAACAATTTTGACAAATCTTCTGCTGTAGCAGTAGTAGTGGTTTTAATGAAAATAGACATTTTTGAAAATCTATCTACTATTACAAATATAGCATCAAAATTATTAGAAAGTTGTAGTTGAGTAATAAAATCCATCGATAAAGATTCCCAAGGTTTAGAGGGAATAGGAATTGGTTGAAGCAACCCATGCTTCTGGTGGCGGGGAGCCTTATTCCTATTACATTTGTAACAAGATCTTATATAGGCCTTGATTTCTCTGGTCATTCCTGGCCAGAAAAAATCCCTCGCTATTAAATGATTGGTTTTATCAACCCCAAATGACTAGCTAATGGAGAATCATGTTGACTGTTGAAAAACCATAATTTTATTATATTGTTGTTGGGTATGACTACTCTACCTTTGAAAACTAATAGACCTGATTCAATATTAAATCTTTTGGCCCCTTGCTTTGAGAGTATTTTGTCTTTTAACCCTAAACAATAATTGTCCTTCAACTGAGCTTCGAGGATGTTGGATAGTGGATTTTGAAAAGATTGAATTGTCATTGAATTAAGTTGATGAGTCGTTAACATTGATTCATTGAAAATTTATTTCACATTTGCTGGGTTCTTGTCAGCAAATTTTTCCCCCCGCTGTGAATAAATGTCATCCTGACGTGAAAGGATATCTGGGACAATACAGTTCTTACATGGGAAATAGGAAATAGAAAAAGGAAATTCAGCCCACCTGGCTTGACGCCTGGTTAACACTTTGGAAGACATAAAGTATTTCAAAGCATTATGGACAGTTATGATTTGAAAAGGACTATCTAGGCTGAGAAGAAAAGAGTGCCATTTTTTAAGACAATGAATAGTAGCTAAAAGCTCTTTGTTATGAATTTCATAATTTAATTCTGCCACAATGAGTTTGCGTGACTCAAAAGCAACAGGATGAAACAATTTTGTTTCAGGATTGAATTGAGAAATGACCCCTGCGATAGCATAATTGCTAGCGTCTGTCTCAACTATTGTCAAAGCAGAAGGATCAAAGTGTCAAAGAATTGGAGCTGTGGTAAACGCAGTCTTCAATGCTTCAAATTCCTTTTGTGTGGTAGAAGTTAAAACAAAAGGAATATCTTTTCTAAGAAGAGAAGTAAGATTTGAAATATTTTTAGAGTAATCTATAATAAATCTTCTATAGAAATTGGCAAAACCCAAAAATCCTTGGAGGGATTTAACAGTTTTGGGCTCAGGCCATTCCAGGACTTTTTGGACCTTTTTTTTGTCCATGACCAAACCATCAGTGGACAACGTAAACCCCAAAAAATCAATAGATTTAAGATGGAATTCGCATTTATTGTGCTTGGCATAGAGACCATGATCTCGAAGGCAATTTAGAACCTGTCAAACATGATGAATATGTTTTTCTAGTGTCTTCGAGAAAATTAAAATATTGTCTAAGTAGATGACAACAAATTGTTTGACAACATCTTGAAAGATGTCATTGACAAAAGTTTGAAAAGTAGATGGTGCATTACATAATCCAAAAGGTATGACTAAACATTCAAAACTACCAAATCTAGTGTGCATTGCAGTCGGTGGTTCATGACCTTCTGCAATGCAAATAAGATTATAAGCGCCTCTAAGATAAATTTTAGAGCTGAAATTAGCACCATTAAAAAGGGTAAGAAGCAATGACATAGGAGGAACGGGATATGCATTCTTCTTTTTGACTGTGTTGAGCTTTCTATAGTCAACACACAACCTAAGGCTACCATCTTTTTTGTTTACAAAAAGGACAGGGGAGCCGGTTGGAGATTTACTGGCTCTGATGAAACCTTTGGCTACATTCTCTGAAATGTATTCTAGAAGAACTTGAGATTTGTCCTTTGACAAAGAATAGACAGGACCTGCTGGAGGTACTGGACCTATTAACTCTATTTGATGGTTGTAGGGTTGATGAGGTGGTAACTTATTGGCCTTGTGGATTGGGAAAACATCAAGGATATCGTGATAGATTTCTGGTAGAGTTGATTTGGTTGTCCTCATCATCTTTGAGAGAGTCTGTCAAGGGAAGACCAGAATTGAGAGAGCATAATTCGACTACTTTGAGGCAATATAAATCCTCTTTGAGTGAAGTGATCGAGCTAGAAGGGTTAGCCGATTGCTCATTTAGAGAAAGATCAGATGCTTGCAAGTCATCTGGCAGAGATTTGTCCTCTAGAAGGACATTTTCAGGCAGGTTGTTTAGCTCCCTATTGGCCTGCATTGAAGAATCAGAAATATACTTAGCGCGTGGGGTGATCAATCCCTGTGACCAATAAATTTCAGGATTCCAATGCGTTAAAAAGTCATGGCCAAGGATGGTTTTGTTTATTCTTGGGGCGTCCAAGACTGATAATTCCCACTCGAAGGGGGATAATTCAAAAAGTTGAAAACCCATAAAACTTTCTTACTTACCCAATATTTGGTTCCTCTGATTTGATGAAATAAATTGGAGT
Source organism: Hemileia vastatrix (assembly GCA_030280995.1). NCBI lineage: Eukaryota > Fungi > Basidiomycota > Pucciniomycetes > Pucciniales > Zaghouaniaceae > Hemileia > Hemileia vastatrix. The sequence goes on along the minus strand of JASXTE010000008.1, from coordinate 11,526,931 downwards.
TTGATCAATATCTGTGAATGTCAGCTTTAACTTCTCGGCAAAAGATAAACTGCCAAAATAAATTGAAACTCCAGAGTCTACAAGACAACTGAAGGGGGTATCCTCCTTAAAATGAATGAATCTCAAGAGGTTTAAGGCAACTCCTGTCCTTAAGACATGGAGGTTCTGTGCACTGAGAGAGATAAGATAGTTTGCTTTGCACACAAGTAAACTATCTACTAGTTTTTTTTGACTTTGAACTAGTACCTTCTCTTTCCTTAAACTTTACACAATCTTCTAGCTTGTGCTTACCCCCACAATACATACATAACCCATTATCTGCTTGTTTCTTACTCTCAGCTTCTTTAAATTCCCCTTTTGAATCCAGTACCTTCCTGATATTGCCTGTGGTCGAGCTTTTCGGTCGAGGTTTTTCCTTTCCCTTATTGGGTTTGGATTGAGTCAAGGAGAATTTAGTTGTCCGTGGGTGTGAAGAAAGTCCTGCTTTAAAATTTAGGCCTTGAGATTTGTTGGCGTATTGACGATTTTGTAGTTGTCCTTGGTAAACACCGTTGAGTTCAAGGGTTTGATCCATTAAATCTGTTAAAGTAGTCATCTTCTGACCATGAAGATTTAATTGATCCAGAATCCTTGAAGGAAGTCCCTTTTTGAAATGATACTTGAGGGCTGCATCATTCCAACCTACTCAAGTTTGAAGTGCTCTGAAGTTCGAGATATATTCAGAGGCTTTACCATTATCACTCATGCAGAGGAAATCAAGTTCAATTTCTGCGTTGTCATTTTCATTAGGGTCACCGAACAATGTAAAGAGTTGGTCTTCAAACTTTTCCCAGTTATTAATGAGTAAGTGGGTTTCTGTCAAAGAGAGTATAAGAAGATAAGGTTCGAACCACCTTGCTGCTTTTCCAGCTAGGAATGAAGAAGCGTAAACAACCTTTGATTGGTCATTATGGAACAGGAGCTTGCAGGTTTGCAAGAAGGGGCGCAATCTGTCTGGATGTTCTCCATCGAATTTAACAGGAGATTTCATGGAAGAGTTTTGAATTTTGATCCCTCCAAAGATGTTGGATTTGAAAGGGTTTTCATGAAAAGTCTCATGAAGTCTTCCAGAGAATTAGATGGTCCAGGTTTTAAAGGTTGACCAGAAGGGTGAGTAGCAGGGGCAGATGTTTCCTCATGCATTGTATCTTCTACTTCTTCTTCCTTGCTAGAATCATCAAAATCCTGGGGGATGTCTTCTACAGATTGGACTGAGTGTCCCCGTTCCCTAAGGTTGAGAGGTTCCAGGGAGTGAGTGCGGGAAACAGGCCATGTGGCTGTTGGCCTGCCTCTGGCGCAAGCCCTAGTAGTAGCACCCATAGGAGGAGTGCGTTAAACAGGTTCCATTTAAAGAATTTAAAACACCTGAAAAAAGGATGTAGTAGTGCCAAATAATGAGAACTACGCAAAGTTAAATTATACTGTCACCAGACGACCTACGCACAAGGTCAAGGGTGTTTGTGGAAGTGAGATGGAGGGAGTAGTTTAGAAACTTCTTTGAAGCACAGAGGAAATGTTCAAGGAAGTGATTCAAAGATGGCTCAAAGGAAGAGCTACTGCTTCGAGATATGTTCAATAAGAATTCTAATATAATTTAAAGGTAATATTAATATTCATAAGATCTCACAAAGGTTTGGAAACTCAATAATCAAAGATTTAAGTTTTAGAAATGATTACTGAGAAAAATAAGGAAATGTACAATAATAATGATTTAACCTGAAGTTTTACCACTATTAACTATATATACCTTTTATAATTTAATTCTAAAGAAATATCAAACCACAATCCAACCCCTTTTATATTAATTAATCCTCCTTGCATTGACCTCATACCCATCCATCATTCCGCACACCACAGACCTCCAAAAATACACCCGTTACACCTGGACTCTCCTCACTAACATCTGTTGACCCTTTAATCCTCCACTAACCATCCCGCCCATGCTCACTACCCCTGTTAATAACCCACAGATACTTAATAAACCTTTTAGCGGAATATTGAATTAACTATTGCGCTGTGCGTCACTTATCATAGCAAAGACTAAACACACTATTGAGAGATTGACTAATTTAGATTTAAAGTTTGGATTAGCGCAGTGGAATAGTGAGTATACAAAGGAAAGTCGCAGTTGCTATGTAGAATCGTTTTCTGCCCTTCAAGTATGGATTTAGACCTCTGTATTATTGATTTAATGAGCTGATTTTGCCTCAAGTGTCACGTGGCGTGTGACAGTTTTCCTAAAGCCATAATCTCTGACAGAGACCCTAAATTTACTTCTGAATTTTCGATGTCTCTGATGGATGTTTGTGGTTGTGATCTGAAACTATCTACTGCCCATCACCATCAGACTTATAGATAAGCTGAACGAATGATTCAGACTCTAGAGGACATGATAAGAAGGTATTGTGCCTTTGGCCTTGAGTATAAAGACAATGACAGATTCACTCATGATTGGGTTACCTTACGGCCTGGGTTGGAATTTGCTTATAATAGCACTGTTTATTCTGTTACTAAAAGAAAGCCTTTTGAGCTCTGGCTTGGATATGTTCCAAATACTCCTGCCCAAATTCTCAATAATAAAATACTTAAATTTGATTTACATCCTGGTGTAAAATCTTTTCTTCAAATGCAACAACTTTGCGGAAGCCATGCTCAAAAATGTATTGAAAAATCCTTTGAATATGAGAAGAAGAGATGGGGCAAATCCCATAAAGAATACACTTTCAAAAAGGTTGATGAGATGTTGATTTCCACAGTCCACTTCAATTTACAAGTTAATAACAAATTGAAATACCCATTTGTTGGCCCATTTGTTGTAAGAAGAATGGTTGGTGATAATGCAGTTGAAGTTATATTGTATTCTCCATATGACAGAAAAAATCCTGTTTTTCCAATATCTCTTTTGAAACCTTACACATCCAATAGTGATTTAATTCCCAAAAGGAGGGGAAGACCAAAAAAGACCCCTAATGAAATCACTGAGACAGCAGAAATGGATAAGATTCTAAATGACAGAATAGTTACTGCTGAAAAAGGTACAGAATACTTATTGAGATTCAAGAATAAATCTTCTGAATATGATTCTTGGATACCCGGGAAGGAGATATCTAACCTTCCTACTCTGCTAAAGAAATATAAAAAGAAAAATTCATAGCATTTTTTTATTGTTTTTTTAGAGTGAAGGAGTTTCAGCCAGGCTGCTAGACTTACCTAGTAAAATAATTAATTATCTTACTGAGATGAAGCTACGCCTTTTAATTCTTATTAAAAATTAATTATTTACTAACTACTTATGTATTACTTACAACTAACTAGATAAGTAAAGTAAGTAATGTAAATAATTAATAAAAATTAGTAATTGTCACACACATTTTTACTCTCTAACACCGTGCTCAATAATACAGATGAGAGGGAATAAAAATATTATTAAAAAATATATAAAATAGAAAAAGAAGAAACTTTTCGAATTCCTTTATTTAGATTTTGTTGAATCACTATTTTAAATAAAATATTTTTTACTAAATGTGACAGACCAAGGGATTCTAAGTTTTATTTCAAATAAAATGATACCTTTTATTTACGCACTATTTAGTATATCTTTTTTTATTTCACATACACTCTTTATTTAGTTTCTTTTTGTTACACCCTTGTATCAGGTGTTGTTAACTTTGTGTCTTTATTTCTCACATCTTTTCCTATAAAAGGCCCTCTCTTTTTGTACTTTTCATTCATTACTTACTTATTTTACCAATTCACAATATATAAATTAGAACTCTTATCACTATATTTTATAACATTAGTATTTACATCCACGTAATTCTAAAATATAAATTATACTAGTATTTGAAATCACCTCTTATTATTTGAGTAAACAAATCAAAAGATTAAGAAAATATGTACATTGTTTTTTGAGCCCAATAAATTGTCACGTGCCACGTGACACTCGACGCAAAAGTAGCTCATTAAATCAATAATAAGGGGCTCAAATCCATACTCGAAGCACAGAAAGCAATTCTCCATAGCAACTACGACTTTCCTTTGTGTACTTGCTATTCAACCGCGCTAGTCTAAACTCTAAATCTAAATTAGTCAATTTCTCAATAGTGTGTCTTAGTCTTTTTCTCAATAAGCAATGCACAGCGCAATAATCAATATAATAGTACATTAAAAGGTTTATGAAATGTCTGTGGGTTATTAAGGGGTAGTGAGCATGGACGGAATGGTTAGTGAAGGATTAAGGGGTTAACGGATGTTAGTGAGGAGGGTCCAGGTGTAATGGATATATTTTAAATGGTTTGTGGTGTGCAGAATAGTGGATGGGTATGAGGTCAATGCGAGGAGGAGTAAAGGATATAAAAAGGGTTGGGCGTTTGGTTCGATATTCCTTAGAATTAAATTATAAAACGTATTTATAGTTAATAGTGGGAAAACTCTAAAGTGAAAATCATTATTATTGTATCTTTCTTTCATTTATCAATAATCACTTCTAAATCCTAAATCTTGATTTTTGAGTTTCCAACCCTTTGTGAGATTGTAAGAATTTTAATATTACCATTCAAACTATATTAGGATTCTTCTCAAACATATCTCGAAGCAGTAGATCTTCCTTTGAGTCATCTTCGAATCACTTCCTTGAACCATCCCTCTGTGCTTCGAAGAAGTATCTAAACCTTTCATCTCACTTGCAGGAACATCCTCGACCTTGTGCGTAGGTCGTCCGGTGACAGTATAATATAATTCTCCATATTTCTCATTCTTTGCACTACTACGTCCCTTTTCAGGTGTTTTCTCTAAATCCTTAAAGTGGCACCTGTTCAACGCACTCCTCCTACAGGCGCTACTACTAGAGCTTGTGCCAGAGGTAGGCCAACAGCCACACGGCCTGTGTCCCGCACTCACTCCTTGGAGCCACTCAACCTTAGGGAACAGCAACACTCAGTCCAATCTGTAGAAGACATCCCACAAGATTTTGATGATTCAAGTGATGATGAAGAAGGAGAGGATACAATGCATGAGGCACCATCCACCCCTGCTAACCACCCTTCTGGTCACCCTTCAGAGCCTGGACCATCTAATTATCTGGAAGATTTCATGAGACTTTTCATGAAGACTCTTTCAACTTCAACATCTTCAGAGGGATCTAAATTCAAAACTCCCTCTATGAAATCTCCTGATAAATTTGATGGAGAACATCCAGACAGATTGTGGCCCTTCTTGAAAACCTGAAAGCTCCTGTTCCATAATGACCCTCGAACCTTCAATAACGACCGATCAAAGGTTGTTTATGCTTCTTCATTTCTGGCCAGAAATACAGCAAGATGGTTCGAACCTTATCTTCTCATGCTCTCTTCGACCGAAACCCATTTACTTATTAATAATTGGGAAAAGTTCAAATACCAACTCTTCACGTTGTTTGGTGACCCTAATGAAACTGAAAACGCAGAAGTTGAACTTGATTTTCTTCGCATGAGTGATAATGGTAAAGCCTCTGAATATATCTCAAACTTCAGAGCGCTTCAAACTCGAGTAGGTTGGAATGATGCTTCTCTCAAGTATCATTTCAAAAAGGGACTTCCTTTGAGGATTCTGGATCAATTAAATCTTCACAGTCAGAAAATGACTACTTTAACCGATTTAATGGATTGAACCCTCAAACTTTACGGCGTTTACCAAGGACAACTGCAACATCGTCAATAAGCCAACATATCTCAAGGACTAAATTTTAAGTTGGGACCTTCTTCTCACCCATGAACAACTCAATCCTCCTCGACTCAATCCAAACCCAACAAGGGAAAGGACAAACCTTGACCGAAAAGCTCGACCCCAGGTGATATCAGCAAAGTACTGGATCCTAAAGGGGAACTTAAAGAAGCTGAGAGGAAGAGGCGAGCAGATAATGAGTTATGTATGTATTGTGGGGGTAAGCACAAGCTGGAAGATTGTGTAAAATTGAAGGAAAGAGAAGGTACTAGTTCGAAGTCAAAAAACTAGTAGATAGTTTACTTGTGTGCAAAGCAAACTATCTTATCTCTCCCAGCGCACAGAACCTCCATGTCTTAAGGACTGGAGTTGCCTTAAACCGCTTGAGATTCATTCTTTTTAAGGAGGATACCCCTTTCAGTTGTCTTATAGACTCTGGAGCTTCAATTTCTTTTGTCAGTTTATCTTTTGCGGAGAAGTTACAGCTGACATTTACAGATATCAATCGAACTCCAAATTACTTGGTTGAATCAGAGGAGCCCAGATATTGGGTCAGTAAGAAAGTTTTATGGGTTTTCAACTTGCTGAATTTCCCCCCCTTCAAGTGGGAATTATCAGTCTTGGACGCCCCAAGGATGGACGATACTATTCTTGGCCATGATTTTTTAACGCATTGGAATTCTGAAATTGATTGGATACGGGGATTGATCACCCCACGGACTAAGTATATTTCTGATTCTTCAATGCATGTCAATAGGGAATTAAACAACCTGCCTGACAATGTCCTGCTAGAGGACAAATCTCTGCCAGATGACTTGCAAGCATCTGATCTTTCTTTAAATGAGAAATTGGCTAACCCTTCCAGCTCGATGACTTCACTTGAAGAGGATTTAAATTGCCTCGAAGTAATTGAATTATGCTCTCTCAATTCTGGTCTTCCCTAAACAGATTCTCTTGAAGATGATGAGGACGACCAAATCGACGTTGAAGCCATTAAATCGACTCTACCAGAAATCTATCATAATTTCCTTGATGTTTTTTCAATCCGCAAGGCCGATAAGTTACCACCTCATTGACCCTATGACCATCAGATAGAGTTAATAGGTCCAGTACCTCCGGCAGGTTCTCTCTATTCTTTGTCAAAGGACAAATCTCAAGTTCTTTGAGACTAAATTGCAGAGAATGTAGCCAAAGGTTTCATCAGAGCCAGTAAATCTCCAACCGGCTCCCCTGTCCTCTTTGTAAAAAAGAAGGATGGTAGTCTTAGGTTGTGTGTTGACTATAGAAAGCTCAACACAGTCACTAAGAAGAATGCATATCCTGTTCCTCCTATTTCATTGCTTCTTACCCTTTTTAATGGTGCTAATTTCTTTTCTAAAATTGATCTTAGAGGCGCTTACAATCTTATTCGCATTGCGGAAGGTCATGAAACACTGATTGCAATGTGCACTAGATTTGGTAGTTTTAAATATTTAGTTATGCCTTTTGGATTGTGTAACGCACCATCTACTTTTCAAACTTTTGTCAATGACATCTTTCAAGATCTTGTAGAACAATTTGTTGTCGTCTATTAAGATGATATTTTAATTTTCTCAAAGACACTAGATGAACATATTCATCATGTTCGACAGGTTTTAAATTGACTTCGAGATCACGGTCTCTACACCAAGCATAATAAATGCGAATTCCATCTTAAATCTATTAATTTTTTGGGTTTTACATTATCCACTGATGGTTTAGTCATGGACGACAAAAAAGTTCAAAAAATCCTGGAATGGCCTGAGCCCAAGTCCGTTAAATACCTCCAGGGATTTTTGGGTTTTGCAAATTTCTATAGAAGATTTATTAAAGATTACTCTAAAAATATTTCAAATCTTACTTCTCTTCTTAGAAAAGATATTCCTTTTGTTTTTACTTCTACAGCACAAAAGGAATTCGAAGCATTGAAGACGGCGTTCACCACAGCTCCAATTCTTTGACACTTTGATCCTTCTGCTTCGACAATAGTCAAGACAGATGCAAGCAATTATACTTTCGCAGGGGTCATTTCTCAATTGAATCCGTAAACAAAACTGTTTCATCCTGTTGCTTTTGAGTCACGCAAACTCATTGCAGCAGAATTAAATTATGAAATTCATGACAAAGAGCTTTTAGCTATTATTCATTGTCTTAAAAAATGGCGCTCTTTTCTTCTCAGCTTAGATAGTCCCTTTCAAATTTTAACAGACCATAATGCTTTGAAATACTTTATGTCTTCCAAAGTGTTAACCAGGCCTCAAGCCAGGTGGGCTGAATTTCTGTCTTAATTTCCTTTTTCTATTTCCTATCGCCCAGGTAAGAACTGCATTGTCCCAGATATCTTGTCACGTTGGGACGACGTTTACCCACAGCGGGGGGACGCATTTGCTGACAAAAACCCAGCAAATGTGAAATAAATCTTCAATGAATCAATGTTAACAACTCATCAACTTAATTTGATGACAATTCAATTGTTTCAAAATTCACTATCCAACATCCTCGAAGCTTAGTCAAAGGACAATTATTGTTTAGGGTTAAAAGACAAAATACTCTTGAAGCAAGGGGCCAAAAGATTTAGTATTGAATCAGGTCTATTAGTCTTCAAAGGTAGAGTAGTCATACCTGACAACAATGAGATAAAATTATGGATTTTCAATAGTCGACATGATTCTCCATTAGCTGGTCATTTTGGGGTTGATAAAACCTACCAGTTAATAGCGAGGGATTTCTTCTGGCCAGGTATGACCAGGGAAATCAAGGCCTATATAAAAGCTTGTTACAAATGTGATAGGAATAAGGCTCCCCGTCACCGGAAGTAAGGGTTGCTTCAACCACTTCCTATTTCCTCTAAACCTTGGGAATCTTTATCGATGGATTTTATTTCTCAACTTCCTCTTTCTAATAATTTTGATGCTCTATTAGTAATAGTGGATAGATTTTCAAAAATGTCTATTTTCATTAAAACCACTACTACTGCTACAGCAGAAGATTTGTCAAAATTGTTTCTAGAATATGTATTTTCCAAATATGGCTTATCTAATGATATTATTTCAGATAGAGGCTCATTGTTTGTATCCACATTCTGGATTCAACTGTGTCGACAACTCAATATCAAGAGGAACCTCCCCACAGCCTATCATCCTGAAACCGATGGGCAAACAGAAAGGGTCAACCAAATCCTTGAACAATACCTTTGAATGTATGTCAGTTATCAACAAGACAATTGGACCACATGGTTACCATTGGCCGAATTTGCTTATAATAACTCGACTCATTCTTCAACACAACAATCTCCTTTCGAAACTGTTTATGGAAGACATCCTCAATTCAATTCAATCCATGTAGGAACTAATCATCCTGCGGAACATTATCTTTGAACCATATCACGACTCCAAGAGGAACTTAAATCAAATTTGGAATTAGCGGTTCAAAGGTACAAGGAACAGGCCGACAAACATTGACAAACTGCTCCTTCTTTTAAACCAGGCGACAAGGTATGGCTCGACGCACGAAACATTCTAACAACTCGAACATCAAAGAAACTGGCTGAAAAACGCTTGGAGCCATTCGAAATCGACTCTGAAGTCTCTAAAACTGCATTTTGACTCAAGCTACCTCCTAAATGGCAGGCTATTCACCCTGTTTTTAACGTATCTCTCCTGGAACTGGCTCGAGAAACATACCCGGACAAGGACCAACCTCCTCTGGAACCGGTCGAAGTAGAAGACCATCTAGAGTGGGAAGTAAGCCGTATCCTTGATTCAAGAATGCGCAAGGGGAAACTTCAATACCTCGTGGAATGGGAATGCTTCCTCGATGACTCAGACAAAACATCCTGGGAACCAGCCATCAATGTTTCTAACGCCCCTGAACTCCTAAAATCTTTTCATCTTAAATATCCTTTAAAACCAAAACCTTAAAACTCTCTTTTACTTTTTTTTTCTTTCTCTTTTTTTTTCTTTCTTTTTTCTCTGTTTTATTTTCTTTTAAAATCTAAAACATCTTTACTTCTAAAAAAATTCTTTTGTTTTCTTCTTTATTCTTTTTCTTTTCAAAATTTTTCAACTTTTTTTAAAAAAATAAATTAAATTAAAATAAAATAAAATAAAAATTAAATTAAATAAAAATAAAATAAAATAAAAATAAGAATAAAATTAAATTAAAATAAAATAAAACCAAATTAAAATAAAATAAAATAAAACAAATAAAAATAAAAAATAATTTCTTCTAAATTTTCTATATACATTCTTTCTTTAAAATTTTCTTTTCCTCGAACTATCAAAATTCTTCACAAACATTACACGACCATCTTTCTCGAACTTCACTTTAACTTCTAAATCACTCTTTTAAATTCTTCGAAACAAATTACTTCTTTCTTTCAAAATCCTCTTAAAATTTTTATTTCTTCTTTTCCTTTTCTTTCTTTTCTTTTTTCAAATAACTAAAATCCCTCGAATCTTCAATTAACAAACTTAAATAACAAATTTTTTTCTTTTCATTAAATTTTCTTTACAACAAATTTTTTCAATCAACTATTTTTTTCTTCTTCTTCTTCTTTCTTCTCTCATTCAAATCTTATAAAAATAAATATTAAAATTCTAATTACAAGTTGTTTCTACATTCCTTTTTCTTCTTTCCTCTTTTCATTTTAAATTTTCTCTTTTATCTTCTCCCAAACCAATCCCTTCATCTTCTCCAAAATTTCCCTGATCTACTTTCTACATTTTTCAAAATTCTCCCCCTCTCCTACCGGAATCAATTCCCCAAGTTCAAGTAGCTCCTCGGCTACGTCGAAGGAAGCAGCATCAACAATTTTATCGATCTCTCCGCTCAAGTCTTCAATAAATTTTGCTTGTCGAACCTGACAAGGCTTCTTCGACCATACTTGATTGAGGGTTTCTTCGTTTTCCTCCCTCAAGGTAACAGTTGGTAACCTATCCTCCACCAACACTGCCACTTCCACAGCAGTGGGTTCCAAGAGGGTTGCTTCCACATTTGAAGCTTCCGCTGTAGGGACTTCGATGATGACGTCTGAATTCTAAAACAGGATCATCAGTAATTAAATTTATGAATTATAAAAAAGTGAACTTACTTCGAAGATTGGGTCAGCCTCCAAAAATAATTTAGGAGTGACCTTCTCTGCCACCTCCCTCTCCTCTTTGTCATCTTCGATGACCACCCATCGTTTTTTTGGGGTTTTCCTTGAGATGGGAATTTCTTCTTCCTCCTTGACCAATTCGTCGACTTCCTCTTCGACGGCCCGCCTCTTGCTCGCATCCCTAGTCACCCAGGTTGTCACATCATCCTCAACTTCCTCCTCATTCTCCCCCACCGATTTATTGTCCCCAATGGACACATCCCAAATGTCCTCAACTACTTCCTTTGTTTTGTGGATCACCCAATACTTCCTCTTAGTAAACCAACTCTCAATGTTGGCATTCTTGGCTAAGGCGTCACACGCCACCCTTCTCCATTGGCAAAACTTGCACTTCAGGCGAGGCCCTTGTGTCGCAGTGCTCTCCACGCAAAAATACTCCATCGACTCGCAGGCCGTGCAAGTCTTCAAAAATTGTTGTGTAACAACACCCCCATCCGCTTTAGGGTGTGGAGGCGTGGGAGTCGGTGTAGGGAAATCCGTCATAGTGAGTTAAAAAAATAATAATAATAATAATTATATAAAGAGGAAGGAAAATTAGTGTGGGAAATATGTCTTACGCTCAACGGAGCTTGCGTTCTTATACCCGGGAATCTGTCATGCGCCATGTGACACTCAAGGAAAAAGCAGCTCATTAAATCAATAATAAGGGGCTCAAATCCATACTCGAAGCGCAGAAAGCAATTCTCCATAGCAACTGCAACTTTCCTTTGTGTACTCGCTATTCAACTGCGCTAGTCTAAACTCTAAATCTAAATTAGTCAATTTCTCAATAGTGGGTCTTAGTCTTTTTCTCAATAAGCGACGCACAGCGCAATAATCAATATAATAGTAAATTAAAAGGTTTATGAAATGTCTGTGGGTTATTAAGGGGTAGTGAGCATGGACAGAATGGTTAGTGAAGGATTAAGGGGTTAACGGATGCTAGTGAGGAGGGTCCAGGTGTAATGGATATATTTTAAATGGTTTGTGGTGTGCGGAATAGTGGATGGGTATAGTGTCAATGCGAGGAGGAGTAAAGGATATAAAAAGGGTTGGGTTTTTGGTTTGATATTCCTTAGAATTAAATTATAAAACATATTTATAGTTAATAGTGGTAAACCTCTAAAGTGAAAATCATTATTATTGTATCTTTCATTCATTTCTCAATAATCACTTCTAAATCCTAAATCTTGATTGTTGAGTTTCCAACCCTTTGTGAGATTGTAAGAATTTTAATATTACCTTTAAAAATATATTAGGATTCTTCTTGAGCATATCTCGAAGCAGTAGATCTTCCTTCGAGTCATCTTTGGATCACTTCCTCGAACCATCCCTCTATGCTCTGAAGAAGTATCTAAACCTTTCATCTCACTTGCAGGAACATCCTTGACCTTGTGCGTGGGTCTTCTGGTGAGATAAATCCACTTAAAACCTCATAGGACTTCCAAATTTATCTTCTAGACCAAGGGGCCCACCAACAAATATGGTGTTACTCAACTTGAGTGTTTGGAAGTTGTGTGGGCTATGAAAAAACTACATTATTATCTGGATGACCAGAAATTTGAACTTGTCACTATCTGTAGTGCAGTGAAGTCCCTCTTAAACTTAAAAACACCTAACAGACACATGTTCAGATGGCAGTTGGCTGTTCAGGAATACAGAGGAAGGATGACCATAATTCATAAGGCTGGTATTGTTCACTCAAATGTGGATATGTTATCAAGGTTAACTTTTCCAAATGATGAATGCAATCCTTTATATGTTTCAGAGGATGAAATAGTTCACCTTTATGGGATATATGTGGTTGAGATGAAGAAAGAGCTATTAAAACTTATTCTGGATTCATATGATAAAGACACTGACTTGAAAAATCTGTGTACTATATTAAATGATCCAAAGAATGCTTCAATACAAGCATTAATTAAATCCCTTCCACCAAATTTCCAAAATGCTTTGGAAAAAGGTAAATTTTCAATTGATGAAGGTTATCTTTATTATAGAAGAAAGTTGAGTAATTTTATTGTTATTCCTCCTTCTATGAAAAAAATCATCTTGAAAATTTGTCATGATGACATACTGGCAGGAAAGTTTGATCTTGATAAAACATTGATTAGAATTAAGAACACTTCTTGGTGGGCCAATATTTCTGAATACACTAAACTATATGTTGAATCCTGTGATTCTTGCCAGAAATCAAAGAGATCAACTGGGAAAAGAGCCGGATTGATGCACCATGGCAAATTATAAACATGGACTTTGTAACAGGACTACCCATTTCTGAGAAAGATAGCTGTAACTCTTCTTTGGCTATTGTGGATAGATTTACAAGAATTAGTAAATTCATTCCTACTTACAAAGATGTTTCCACTAAGGAATTAGCCTTCTTGTGTGGTTCTCATATGTTTACTACTTCTGGTTTCCCAAAAGCCATAATCTCTGACAGAGACCCTAAAATTACTTCTGAATTTCAGATGTCTCTGATGGATGTTTGTGATCGTGATCTGAGGCTTTCCACTTTCCATCACCCTCAAACTGATGGATTAGCTGAAAGGATGATTCAGACTTTAGAGGACATGATAAGAATGTATTGTGCCTTTGGCCTTGAGTATAAAGACAATGACAGGTTCACTCATGATTGGGTAACCTTACTTCCAGGTCTGGAATTTTCTTATAATAGCACTGTTCACTCTGTTACTCAAAGAAAGCCTTTTTAGCTGTGGCTTGGATATGTTTATAATACTCCTGCCCAAACTCTCAATATTAAAATAACTAAATTTTATTTACATCCTGGTGTAAAATAGTTTCTTCAAATGCAAAAACTTTGAAGAAGTCATGCTCAAAAATTTATTGAAAAATCTTTTGAATATGAGAAGAAGACGTGGGACAAATCCCATAAAGAATGCACTTTTAAGAAGGTTGATGAAGTACTTATTTTTACAGTCCACTTAAATTTACAAGGTAATACCAAATTAAAAGACCCATTTGCAGGTCCATTTGTTGTCAGAATAATGTTTGGTGATAATGCAGTTTAAGTTATCCTGTACTCTCCATATGACAGGAAACATCCTGTTTTTCCAATATCTCTTTTGAAACCTTACACATCCAATAGTGTTTTATTCCCAAAAAGGAAGGGAAGATCAAAGAAAACTCCTAAAGAGATCACTGAGACAGCAGAAATTGATAAGATTCTAAATAACAGAATTATGACTGCTGAAAAAGGTACTGAATAATTATTGAGATTAAAGAATAAATCTTTTGAGTATAATTCTTGGATAACTGTGAAAGAGATATCTAACCTTCCTGCTCTACTAAAGAAATATAAAAGGAAAGAATCATATCATTTTTTAATTTTTTTTTGGAGTGAGGGAGTGTCAGCCAGGCTACTAAATTACCCAGTGAATAATTAATTACTTACTAGTGTAGAGATATGCTGTAGAAAGAAACATCTCTATAATACTTAGTTATAGACACAGTCCAAAATGGGTTGGTTCTTCTTTCCAAACAGAAAACTATTTAAAAAAAGAAGTGACTGCCACTCTCATTATAAAGACTGTGAAAGCATGTATTATAAGTATGGTTATCTAACTTTGTTGGAGAAGAAAATAGAGTAAACTTGTAGAGATTTTTGTTAAGAAAAAGGGAAATATATATTTTAATATAAGTAATCAATCCTTTGGCTAAATCTATTCTCAGTAAGAGCTATTATCCTCAGTCACTCCCTCTTGAAGTGCTCTATTCAATACTATCCTTACTGTAGTAGTAAACTAAATCTACAGTGCTACTTCTGGTATGCACACCTATTATGTACATAAATATATATTTTTTCTCTTTTATCTATTACACTCTATAATGTAGTCTTTATACATTTCTCCTCTCCCTTTAAATGAGGAGTTCTGTTTATATACACCTGTATGTTCAGCACCAAACCCCTATGCTCTTTTACCCTACTTGTTTTCCTACATATTTTTAATGCTATACAAGAATATAAAATGGTATCTAAATATCTCATTAGTCTACGTACAATTGTTAGTGTAAGTCTTGGTTCTGATAGCACCTGAAACATCTAAACAAGAACTACTATTAGTTCCTGAAACTCCACTCTTCTGTACTTACTCTACTTTTCCTGAGATTCCTTACTTATTAATAGGTACTGTACCGCCCTTTTACCTATTATATAACCCACACTCACCACATAAGTCCCTCCTAATAGTGAAACTGTCCAGGCTAAGCAAATGACTTCCCTATTTCAGATATTACTCACCACTCCTTTCTTTGAGCACTACTTGAAACCTATTTGTTTTTCTATCTCTACCTTCTTTCCTTGGTGTATTTTCATCTCAATGGGTGAAGACCGCTATACCTAAAAGGCATCATCCTTATATAGACATGATTTTTTATTCCATTTCTCATCGCTGTTCCTTTACTCCATAGTATGCGTCTAGCGCTTCTCATGACTCTAGCAAGTACATGCCATATTTTCTTGTCCTATAGTCCATATTATCTACTTTTCCCTGATCTTTTTCTTGCCATGGCTCATAAATCCATAGTACACAAAAAAACTGTGCACAGAGAGTTTATTTTATCTGCGCTTTTGAAAATCTATTTTTTGCGCTTCCACTACCTAAGACATTTTCTGCATTACTGAAAAATGTGTACCACATTCTCCCTCTACTCACAACTGTTCCAAGGTGCTATAAAACCAGGTGCATATCTTGCACTTTTTTCTCATTCCTCCTTCTTCTCTTCCTTCATCTTCTAGTTTATTCTATTACTAGTTTCCCTTCATCTTCTTAAACTATCTTTTCTCAAAATGAACACTAACAACAATATTATTCACACCATCTGTCAATTTTTTGACTCACAAAAATCTTGTGTTGCCAATACCCCTATTGTCATATACATTCTGACTGGAGCAGAGCATTGTCAGTGTTGTACTGAAAATGGCATTACTCCATGTTGCTTTTTCAAAGCTTGCTGTACTAACGGCTTCTTCACTGTATGTTGCATTTTTTCTCCTTTTTCCTTCCTAAATATTTGGGACTGATCTCTATTTCTTCCCTTTTTGATAGTCTTCTGCAAAAGTTGCAAAAAGAAATGTAGTCTCAATTGTCATTTTACCACTGCTACTACTTCCATTGATCCAAATGCATCAACATCAGATCTGACGAGAAATTTGTTTATCAAGAGCCCTGCTCCTGTCACACCAACTCCTGCTCCTAAGATATCCAAACAAACTCATTGCTTTCTAACTCCAAGCACTGTGTCAAATACAATGCATCATTCACTCTTCTCTGAAGAGTCAATCCACACAGTAAGTTTCTCTTCCCTTTATTTTCTCTTCTAAACAAATTTTTCTTTCTAAAAAAATATTTTCCTTCTTTTCCTATTTAGGACATCCCCAACAATCATTATGCTGTGACGCCTTCAACTCCTTGCGTCAAAATTACCATCCTGGGTCTAGAAGAAGATTTGTTCTGAGCCATGATGCCTCATGCTTCCATCTCTCCCACTGTCAAGACTGAAGTTACCTGGCCTAAAAGAGAGGCCAATCCTCCACCCTTAACTCCTGAAAATTGGTTCTCAACACCCCCAACTCAGCCACTTCATTTGAGGAAGAAGCTACTTGTCTTGATCTCCCTTGCCCTGAAGATTGGCAAGTTCTTAATTGTGTTGTTGCCGCCCCTTACTATTGAACAATCAACCAAGTCAATACTGCCTTTGACGCCGTATTTTCCTATCTCAGAAACACTGCCATGCTTGAAAAACAAGACATTGAAAACCGTGTTGTCTTACTTGAAACTTTTAATTAGAATCATACTAAAATATACAATGAATGGGAGCATGCCTTTCTCAATAGGTGTTAAAGTAAGTCCCATCCTATTCCTTATTCACTATTTTAAATTCTAAATTTTCTTTCTTTCTTCAGAAAACTTTTATTTATACCTTATTGTAAAATCATGTAAATAGTGTATTCTTTTATTATTTTCTCTTGTAATAATAATTTATCTTCCCCAAAAAATTTCATTGCCAAAATTTCCCCATAATTATTCTGTGATAGTAAAAATTTTATTAGATCTTAAAAATAAAATTTATCCTGAAAACTTCTTTTTTTGACTTCCTTCTGAATAGCCTTTAGAAAATAAAAATTTTTCCCATATAATGTAATTTTTTAGCACCTCATCTTCCTTATCCTCATATTGTTGAAGTAAGTTCAGATCTTCCCAAGATCTTGGGCTCCTTAGTGCTAACCTTCCTTCCCATAAATCTTGTTACACTTCATTCTTCTGCTGATTAGCATACCCACTTGAATTCTATTCAGTGCTTTCCTTCACTTGTATTCTAACAGCGCCCATAAATAGACTTGATAATCTATGCTCTTTCCTTATCCAAACCCAGTGCTTTCATAAGTCTAATTAGCCATGACCCAATACCATACTTTACCCAGAGATCAAGCTTGCAGCTTTTTCTGTTGCTATAATTTTACCTGTACCTTTTCTTAGCCTTGTGGCTATACCACCTTTAGACCTGCCTGTGATAGCTGTTTTGGATATCACAAAAATTGCACCTTCTCTTATACTTATCCTTCATCCCCCAATGAATTCATTCAGTTTCTGCTTGAAATACATCTAGCTCCCCTACTGTTCTATCTAGCTCCAGTAACAGTACTCTTTCTTCTATTGAAACCTTACCTGCCAATAGCATTTCTCTCCCTCCATACTCTTGCTGAGAAATTTCAATTCAACCTAAATCTGAATCACCTACACATTCTGAACAAGATGTCGCAATGCAATCATCCTCTACCTTTACGTCTAACACTGTAAGAGTGCTTTCTCCTTCTGCACGAGCTACAAATTTACTATCCAGTAAGTCTATCATCTTCATTTTCAAATAATCATCCCTAATTCTTCTTTCTCAAAAGGATTTAACAAATATATTTTCTTAGGATGGGTTCCCAAACCCCTTCCATTCCTACATTTGATGTGAATCTTCTCATGCCTTTGCCTCATTTATGAAGCCATATCATCCTCATACAACCATGCTCCCACATTTTCTGAAAATGAACTAAATGACTGCTTCCATCACATTAAAATGATTATTCAGTTAATGAATAAAACCAGTTCTACCTCTATTCCTGTATTTCCTGCCAATCCTAATAACTTCATTATTCCCAAAGAAGGGAAAGGATTCCCTGCCAGTTTCAAAGGAGACTCTGATTAGTCATAACTTTCCTCTTCACTTTCTTTCTGATTAGCGCTGTTACTTTAGCACTTGTACATAGTTCCCTTTAAACTATGCTTGCCCTTTGCAATTATCATAAATCATAAATTGTTTTAAAAAAAGTCATAAACAAATTTCATAGCACTTTGCAACACAAGTGACTTTCCTAAAAAAAAGCAACAAGAAGGAGAAGAGAGAACTGCCTTTTCTCCCTCTACTATCTATAAATAATTCTTACCTTCCATAATTAATCATTATTACTGATATTTTGCAAACCCAGGTCCCTGAATTGGGTGCTCCATC
Organism: Hemileia vastatrix; assembly: GCA_030280995.1. NCBI lineage: Eukaryota > Fungi > Basidiomycota > Pucciniomycetes > Pucciniales > Zaghouaniaceae > Hemileia > Hemileia vastatrix. Next base: position 11,508,516 of record JASXTE010000008.1, on the reverse strand, counting down.
TGCCAATCTTCTTCAGCTAAGCTTCCTGCCTTCTGCTAAGCGTACTGTAGCTTTCTGATTTGCCCAGACAGTAATTCATCTATCCAGTATACCCACTACTTCATGTCTCCTCTAACAACATTAATTCTACACAATTTATCTCAAGCACTAGTGCCAAATTCTTGTTCAGACATAGTTGATTCACCATTGCTAGTGCCCTATCTGTCACAGTTGCATCATAGCCTCCTAAAAAAATAAACACTGATGATAGTTTATACTCTTCCTGGAGTAAAAAATATTGTTAGTTAGTCCACATCCCAGAGGTAATTCTTATGTTACTAATATCCCTCTTGGGTAGAATCTTTTGATCTGACTGGCCGCTAAATGTCACTTCCATTTAGTACTGTCCAATTTCTCCAGTAAGTAAGACCCTCCAGTTATCTTCTTCTTGACCCTTTAAGGTCCATTCCATCTGTCCACAAAATATTTTCCCCATTGACTTTAAAGAATTCTGTTGTATACTAATACCAAGTCCCCTGGCTTCAATGGTTCCCTTAATCTGTGCACGAAATACTCATCCCAATATTTCACTGAATTGTCCCTAATCTGCATCATTCTTTCATATGCCTTTTCCAAGAACTCTTCCTTTCTTTCAATCTGCACCACTCTTTCTAGAATTAAGTCCTCAGTTGAGTGAAATTGATCCCAATCACATCCTAGAAAAGATCCATCTTCCAGATAAATAGGTAATACTGCTCTCTGACCAAACATAATTTCATAAGGTGAAAAAACTGTTGTCCTTTCCACTGAAATCCTATCTGCAAATAATACTAAAGGTAAATAACTTCTCCATTTTTTCCCATTAGTTCCACATAGCTTAAATAGTGCATCCTTAATTACTTGATGCCCTTGCTCAATCATAGCTTGTGCTTCTGGATAATATGGTGTTGAAACTCAAATTTTGGTGCCAATTCCTTTAACAACTTATTGGAATTCTCCAGAAAATTCAGTGCCTCCATCCACAGTTATCATTTTCATTACCCTATATCTATATACCCATTCCTTCTTTAAAAACTCAGCTACATTACTTGCCTTAAGATTTAATAAAGGCGCTGCTTCAATCCATCCTAAAAAATTATCCCTGGCTACAAAAAAGTATTTAAAGCGTCCTTTTTTAATATGAACTGCATCTTAGCTGATCCTGCCAAAGATAGTATCTTCACCCATTTCCTTTCCCTTTTCCTTAGGTTTTCTGTAACTTCTGCACTGACATTCTGGACAATATTGGACCCAATCCTTGATATCTACTTTCATATTAGGCCACCAGAACCATTCCTTAACTCTCTTATAAGTCTCATCCTGTCCCCTATGTCCCACTTTTTCATGTAATTCTCTATGAATCTTCTCTTTTCTACCTCTATCTGATATAACCAATTGTGGCATAGAAGAGCATTCTCTCCATACCCTTCCATTCTTAATAAAATAATCTTTAGAATGCTTCCCTATCTGGAACCAATTGTTTTCATCACAATCTTCCGGTTGACTATCACCATCTAGATATTCATTTCAACCAGTCTTCTTGCTTAGCTGAATCCTCAATTAAATCTCTGCCTTCTGACTGTGTATTACTTTCTTGACCACTGCTCAAGTCGCCCTCCTCTTCTGAATCCAAAATTACTTCATCTAGAACACCTCTCTTTATCATTTTAGCTTTTATATTCCATTCTTTTGCTTTTATCTCCTTATGATCATCTCTGACATGAATATCTTTCCTAAATTCTCTTAGTTTATGTCATTGCAGACACCTCTTGGTGATAGATTATTGTCATCCTGGACGCTGGTCATTTGTTTTATGTCTTTGAGAACATCCTTATTCCTAAACATTTGATAAAAATAGTCGATTTTGTTTATCCACTTTTTATCTTCTTCAAATTCTTCTGCCTCTGAATCCTCTTCACACAACAGATTCCTAGACAAGGAATCTGGGATTGTGAAATATTTTCCTGGTTTATGAACTAAATCAAAAGAAAACAAATTAACCTGCACCACCCATCTAGTCATTGGAACATCTGGTAATCTTGGACTACTAATCATTTACACTAAAGATAGCGCATCAACCTGCAACTCAAAATGTTTCCCCCAAAGCATCCATTGCATCTTCTTCAAAATCTTTGCAACCCCACACAACTCCAACTGGGATTGAGAGTAGCTTGGCTCTATCTTTGTAAAAGTCTTTGACTCTTAAAGTACAGGCCTATCATTTCTTTCCTTGTCCTCCTGCATTAAAACTGCGCCTACTTCAGACATGCTTGAATCTACCGCTAGAGTAATCTTTCCAGTGCCTGGCCCATATTCCAGTTTTTTTAAAAGAATATCTTTTCCTACAATCCTTTTTAAAAACTCAAAGGATTCTTCAAATTCCTCTTTCAAATGCCACACAAAATCCTTTCTTTTCAAGCATCTCAATGGAGAAGATAACAAGGCAAAATCACAAATAAACATCCTCACATATGTACAAATACCTAAGAACCCTCTAACTTCTGTAGTATTTCTTAGTCTTGGCCACATAAGTACCTTTTTTTATGTTTTTCTGCAATTATTCTTCCCCTTCTACACACAAAATGACCAAAAATATCTAGTGCTGGCACTCAACAGGAAAATTTTGACCCTGAGACTGTCAAACCAGCCTCCTCTTTTCTATAAAGTACCCTTTCAAGAGTAATTGCATATTCCCAAATAAACCTCCTAATGTTTGGGTTCTCCTCTAGAAACTCCCCGTCATAATCAGACATTGGTCATTTTATACCTCTTTCATCAATGAAAATTCCTACATATTCCAGAATTTCATCCTGTAATATCCACATCATTTGCGCCTGATACACTGCCAATGAGTTTGTAGCAACCTGTAGTAACCTTGTTAACCTGAAGCACCCAAATTTAGTTTCAAAAGTAGTCATGGGCCTCAATGAAACATCTAACTTGCACTCATTGTATCTTCCCATTATATCTCCTAATCCTTAACATTCTCATCCTGAAAAAGATTCCACAAATTCCTCTGATGTTGGTGGTAATCCTGCATCCTTAACTGTAACCTTTTTCATCTCTCTCAAATCATGAACAACTCTTAACTTTCCATTATTCTTGACAACAGAAAAAACTGGACTTGAGTAGCTTGACATTGACTGTTCATACAACCCAGACCTTAACCTTTCCCTAATTAATTCCGTATATTCCTCTCTTATTGCTGCTGGTATAGGAAATGCTTTCTTTTGCCATATCACATGAGGTATAACTGGAACAATATAAGTTTTCCCATAAGAGAACTTTAATAAACCTCTTTCCTCTTCTGAAAATGCAATAGCTTTTTCCCTAATCATCATAACATGTAATAATAATTTCTTTTCCTCCTGAAACAACCAATATTCTGGTCCAAAATTGACTATCTGAATTCTCTCTAAGGTTATCCTACTTGTAGGTGTAAAATCTGGTGGAAACTTTGTTAAAGGTGTTTCATAAAGATTTCAAGATAGTGCAGGCCTCTGAAAAGGAGGTTTTGAATCCAGAATTTTTAGATTTACTAGTTTAACATTAGCTGCTACTGGTTAATACTTTGACACTAGAAAGAGCCAACTTCTGCTTTCATGACTTAATATTAGACCTTTTCTAATATAAATCTGAGTTGTAACTACATCATATTTTTGTTATTTCTTTTTAATATAAGCATAAAAAAATCCATAATCAAAGAAATTAAAAATTCCAGGCACAATACATTCTATAGTAGTATTACCATGACACCTGTGAAGCCCCACTTTACATATCCCTTCTTGGAATGACTGATCACTATCCAGGTTCCTCTTAATCTGGGAGATAGTAATACCTAGAAGGCCAGCCCCTAATGAAAATATTGTTGCCACCCTGGTGGATGCCCATTCTCTTCATCCTCATAAAACTCTCTTTCCTTTTTCAAACTCACATATCCAACATACTTATTTTCCCAGCCGCCATCCTTAGGGGCTACTAAGACTGCTGTTACTGGAATACAATCATCACCCATAATCCTAATCCCTATAGTCTTATTTAAAAAATAATCTATTTTTGCAGAATAATCCTTCAAAAATTGTTTTCCCAAAACTGTTTTCACTACACCCATAGGAACATAAAAGTGTAGATCTCTTGGTACTCCTGAAACTTGTGTCTTTACATATTCAGCTACCCCTATAACCGGTAACCTACCTCCTTCAATACCTGAAACAGTTCTTTTGCCATCTTTTACAGGAAAACCTGAATCCACAGCATCCTCCGCTGAAACTACATTAATCTGAGAACCAGTATCTACTAGTGCTCTGATTTGTTTCCCATTAATCATAACCATTAAATACCCTAATGGCCCTGCGTAGTGTTGTACCCTTGATAGTTCCATAACTGGTTAAAATGAGTGCTCTGCCACATCATATTCAATATAATTTGCAACTCTTTGCTTCCTACACTTATCTACTATACCATTTGCTACATCTGGTGTTACTATTGTTAACATCCCCAATGGTACTGAAACTGTTGTTTTCAGAAATTTTGCAATCAAATCCTCATCTTCCCTAGTATATTCTACATGAAATGGATGCTGCATCTTGAATTTTGGTTGAGTTGCCTTTGCTCTGGTTTTGGCCCTACCTGGCAGGTTCTTTGGAGTACTATGTTTTGCTCCTGGCATTCCTTCTGCCGGTATCTCTCTTTGTTACACTACTTCTGGTTCTTCTAATGGTTGCTCCTCAATACTCTGATTCATATCCTAATCCATTTTATTCTCAGATTCATCCTCCATTTCTACGTCTTCAAGTGGTACTGGTGTATTTTCTCTTGTAGTATATCCTACTTCCTCAATATTCTCAGTATTTGTGTACTTAGTGCCAGCCCTTCTTTGTCTACTAACAGTTGTAAGAGCCATCTTCTTATGCTTTTCCAAAAACATCTCTAACTGTGCTGTAGTGAGTGGCACTGAAACTTCCCCCTCTTTGACCTTAAAATCCAATACAGCACAAGTGACCACAAAATTTACGGACTTTAATTTTTTATCTGTAGGCTCTTTTCCCTTACTAGACTTGTCCTCCATAGTTTTTTTGTTAATATGATAGATGACCTTAGCTCGCATCCCTTGATCCTTATCCAAAAAAATTTTGTGCTGTCTTCTAACATTAGCACTTTACCCTCTTCAAAAACAACTTTTTCTTCTTTGTCTTTTTGAAGTGAATTACACCTCACCCTTGTATGACCTTCTTTATTACAGTAATAACATATCATTGAAGAAAACCGCAATGGTTGAGGAGTAAATCTAGGCTGGGTTTTAGCCGCTTCACTTAATTTCTTCTCCAATTCTTCAATCCTAGCCATTACTGGACTTGAATCCTGTGATATTGTCTTGTCTTTTGGGCTTATTGTTGAAGAAGGTGATCCAGTATTAGGAAAAACCTCTACCTCCCCTTCATCCTCCAAGGAAACCTTAGCTGCTTGGCACTCTACCTGACGCAAATTAATCTCAGCTTCCACCGCTGTTTCCACAGCCTCCAATCCTGGGTACTTATAATTCCTGTTTTTCTTCCTAACCATCTTACCTTTGTTATCAAGGCACTTCTTCATCCAATTTTTAACCTCAGGTTCTAGTGCCTCACAAAACCAAGGTAGTGACGCACTAGAGTCACTAAAATCTTTGTTACTTACCAAATAATCCACTACCTGATCAAATTCTTGTCTAAAATTTTTAAACTCTTTAGGGTCTCTGATACCCCCTCTAGCCTTTACTCTATTTACTAAGACGTCTATGTCCTTAATTGTATACCTCATTTCCTCAGTACGTTTAGGTCATCTTTTCAACATATGCGCTTTTAATGCCACCCAGTTGCATTTCTTGCGACAATCCAGTTCCTCTAGATTGTCTTTACATTCATTTTCAACAAAAAATAACACTTGAAGCACCATATCATAATCTGATGCTCCATGTACCTCCGCCGCTTGCTCAAACCTTCACAAAAACTTCTGAGTGTTAATTCCAGAAAATTGCAGCTTTAATCCTTGAACCTAATTATTTTTGAATCCCTAGGTGGTATGGACACTGTAGAATTGGGCAATTTTTCCCTCTCCTGAGTGACTTTAGAAGTAGTAGCTGTCGATTCCATACTACTTTGTCAAAAAAACAAAATAAAAATTAAATACTGACTATATTCTTTCAATAAAGTTCTACAGTATCCTATGATAATGGCTCAATCCACTTGTTGTAGACCCTATGACTCTTTCTTTGAGGTTCTGGCTTTATTACATCCTCTTTGACAAAGCCCTGAAGAAAAAGTAATAATAAGCATACTTACAATCTGTCTGCCACTGTTGGGACACCAATTGTAGAAAGAAACATTTCTATAATACTTAGTTATAGACACAGTCTGCGATTGGTTGGTTCTTCTTTCCAAACAGAAAACTATTTAAAAAAAGAAGTGCCTGCCACTCTAATTTTAAAGACAGTGAAAGCATGTATTATAAGTATGGCTATCTAAATTTTTTGGAGTGGAAGATAGAGTAAACTTATAGAGATTTTTGTTAATAAAAAGGGAAATATATATTTTAATATAAGTAATCAATCCTTTGGCTAAATCTATTCTCACTAAGAGCTATTATCCTCAGTCACTCCCTCTTGAAGTGCTCTATTCAATACTATCCTTACTGTAGTAGTAAACTAAATCTACAGTGCTACTTCTGGTATGCACACCTATTATGTACAAAAATATATTTTTTTTCTCTTTTATCTATTACACTCTATAATGTAGTCTTTATACATTCCTCCTCTCCCTTTAAAAGATGAGTGCTGTTTATATACACCTGTATGTTCAGCGCCCTACCCCTATGCTCTTTTCACTTACTTGTTTTCCTTCATAAGTTTAATGCTATACAAGAATATCAAATGGCATCTGAATATCTCATTAGTCTATGTACAATTGTTAGTGTAAGTCTTTGTTCTAATAGCACCTGAAACATCTAGACAAGAACTACTATTAGTGTCTGAAACTCCACTCTTCTGTAAATACCCTACTTTTCCTGAGATTCCTGACTTAATAATAGGTACTGTGCCGCCTTTGTAACTATTATATAACCCATACTCGCCACATGAGTCCCTGCTAATAATGAAACTGGCTGCGCTAAGAAAATGACTTCCCTATTTCAGATTATACTTGCTACTCCTTTCTTTGAGCACTACTTGCAACCTATTTGTTCTTCCAGCACTACCTTCTTTCCTTGACACATTTTTCATCTCTATGGGTGATCACTAATTTACCTAAAAGGCATCATCCTTATCTATGTGTGATGTTTTATGCCATTGCTTGTCTCTGTTCCTTAGCTTTGTAGTATGCGTCTATCACTTCCCATGACTCTAGAAAGCACATGCCATATTTTCTTGTCCTATAGTTTATATTATGTACTTCCCCCCAAACTTTTTCTTGCCGTGGCACAAAAATCCATAGTACACAAATAAAACCTGTGCGCAGAGAGTTTATTTTATCTGCACTTTTGAAAACCCCTTTTTTGTGCTTCTGTAACCATCCTACCTGACAACCCCTTTGTTGCGCTTCTGCTACCTAAGAAATTTGCTGTGTTACTGTGAGATGTGTACCACAACACCTTTACCTCTCAATTTATTATTTATACTTACTTTATAAATTACTTATAATATTTTAACTAATTTATAAGTAAAATTAAGTAAATATATAATTAATATGTTCCCTCAATTTTTATTCGTTGACAGCATCCTCATGACAGCTGAAGGGTAGACTAAAATATAAAAAATCTAAATATTAAAATCAAATAATTTTATTTTACATTGACATATACAGAAAAACTAAATAAATCAAATAATTATAATTAATTTGACATATACATATAAGTACTGTATATGAGAACATTCTTTATAGAACAAACTTTAATATTGGAAATTTCTATTCTGTGGTATTGTTCTCTCTGAGATACTCTTGTATGTAGACTTTTTATTCCATATTTTCTCTCTTTTTTGCATATATAAGGCCTCTAAAACTCTCTGTTTTATTTGATCTCATACTTGTTTACTTTACAACAAATTTTTATATACACAAATCTATTAGTACTATTACCTCTCTAAGTATTTACAAATATGTATCTCTAGGACTTCAACATAATAATAATAATAAAATATTTACCTTTTATTTGAGTAATAAAATATAAAGAAATAAATACATACCATAGTCTTGAAATCTTGACTCTCCTTCACCCTTGTTGCCATTGGACCGCTGTAAATAACTTCTTGACAAAAAGCACCCCTTAACAGATGTGATGATTATGATTTAGTGGCCAGGTTGATAAAAAAAAAACATCCTAATACAAAAGTTTCTGTTTCTCAAAAGAAATGTTAAAAGTTGGATTTAAATTCATTTCATGAAGATCTTGGGCACAGGGGTTTGCTTGAAGCTTATAAAAGAATTACTATTAGATTTTGGTGGCCTGGAATGAAGATGGATGTTAGATCATGGATTCATTCATTTAAGGAATGTCAGAGAAGAATTTATTTAAGGGAAAAAGAACCTGGAAACTTTACTGGTGATAATATTATATTTGGAAGGGTTAGTTTGGATGCCTTTCATATCAAGAAAGGTAGATATATGTAATTTAATATGAAAATGGATGGTTTTTTGGGTAGTTTAAGGTAGTGCCTTTTGTTAATTCAACTTCCATAAATGTGGAATAGTGTTTGATGAAAGAATAAGTGTATATATATGATGTTCTGAAGTCTGTGACTGTTGATGGTAGATCTGATTTTGGTGCAGACTTCAAGGAAGCTGCATCAAATATTTGCTCAAAAGGTTTAAAAACCCTTATTAGGGGGTTTCAGTTCTGGAAAATCCGCACTTAAATAAGTGCGGATTTCCGAAACACACTAGCCCCAATACTGGTGGATTTCAAAACAAAATAAGTCACTTATTTCACTCAAATCCGCACTTTCTCAACCAAAAGTGCTGATTTCACCATCAAGTCCCATTTCACTGATTCGTAAGCATCATCCCATTCATACGCAGCACTCCGCAGCATAACACTTCATAACTCAAAACATCGTACATCACTTACATCTTCATATCATATCATATAAGAGTTATGCCTTCCTCACTTTCAAATCGTGATAAATTACATAAAGAAATGACTTTCATGGCTCTTGAACTGCTCTTGGACTCTGATTGAAATTCTGATTCTGATCTAGAAGAAGATTTTGTCTTTTTATCAAAAATGGCCACGAAACTTTACCTTCTTCCCAGAAAGCCTCAAGTACTTCATACCCCCAAGTACACCATCCAAACACTTCTTAAACTATCTACACCCAGTTTTAGACAGCTGTTCAGGACTTATCAGTATTGTTTCCTTAAATTGCTTGAGCTTATTCGGGATCATCCCATATTTCACAATAATTCTCAAAAAGAACAACAACATCCTTCAATTCAATTGGCCATCACACTATGTCATTTGGGTTCAAATGGTAATGGAGCCGCTTTGAAACGTTTATAAAATGTCTTTGATTTAGGGTATGGTTCAGTTAACACTTATACCAAACAATGTATCACTGCCATCAACTCCTTGTAATCTCAACTTTTCACCTGGCCAACAAAAGGAGAGCAACTTGAATCATCTCAGGTTATGCAAGCAGAGGGCTTCCCAGGATGTATTGGTTTTGTTGATGGTACTGCTATTCCTTTGAGCCAGAAACCTGCTCAAGGTTGAAACAATTACTTTCACATTCTCGTCAAAAAATTTCACCAAAATATTTACAAGTCAAAAAAATTCCATATCTGTTTTAAAAAATTTGCAATACTCTCCCCTGCATTTTATTGAAGCAACGGGTGGATATCACCAAAATTTTTCTAAGTCATCAATTTCACATGTCAGATTTGAAAATTTGGCAATACCCCCCCCTGCATTATATTGAAGTAAGTGGTGGAAGTCATCTAAATTTAATATAATTACATAAATTATTAAATAAATATCTAATGTATATCAATCTCCCTAGTTTAAAGTAATGACAATCCCTCAAGCCAAAATGCAGATCAAATCTAGAAACAAAAGTTTGGGACTTTCCACAGGTATAGGCTAGAGGAACCCCATGAAACAAATAAATGTTATCATGATTACCATTTATACAACACAAGGTTGTGGGCCCATTACTTTAGTTGAGGAAATTGATACATAAAAAATATTTATTAAAAATTTACGAAAAAATATAATATTTTTGATGACAATTCTAATCCCCATACTTTTTGGATCTAAATAAAGTTTTTTTAAATCAATTAACTTTACCTTCTTTCATTACCTTATTGATTCTTTAAATCAACTTATGACTGATTTGAAATGAGCAACCAAAATGTGTTAAATCTTGACAGGATTCCAAACCAGGAGGAGCTTTGGTCGTTTGATGATTATCCTTAGAAGAATTCCAAATATTTTCGATGATACCATTTCCCAAACCAAAATCAATGATGCACTGGTGGTCTGGAAAATATAAACCATGTCATTTGATTTTAGCTGGAGATGGTATTGGTTGGCCAGTAATTGGTTTGATATATGAGAATATACCAAAAGTAAGAAAATTGGTGTCCTTGGTATCAGTGTGAATTTTATTGTGAAATCCAGATTGAGTGATAATAACATTAGAGAATAAAAGATATTTGTGGCTGATATCTTCCCATTTGGAGTCACACCAATTTGGTATTCCAACTTTGGTTGCAAGTTCATGATTTTTTTCAAATGCTTTATTACAGTGCTTTTTGAGTCAAAGAGCAAGAAAAGAGTTAAAGGAAGGTAGAGTGTCCCATAAGCAAAAATCTTCATCTTTTTGAGCTTTAGTAATATTCTTGAGCAACGAATACATGCCTATATAATTGAAATCCTAGATAATAAACATATAAGAGTTTCAGAATCCTTATCCTCTAAATATGCAATATAAAAATGTGAAATAAGACAAGTGAAATCTGGAAAAAAGGCTCAACTTCAAAGGTCAAAATCTCAGCAACCACTGAACCTAATTCAAACCTGTTTGAGGGAAATGAAATATATGCTTTAGTAGAATCTTCAGTTAAAGGACATGTGATTTAAATAAACCTAACCCTAATTTGTTACATAAAAAATGAAATAAAAATTTAAATTGGGAAAAAAAAGGCTCAACTTTAACAGTCATTATCTCAGCAACCACTGAATCAAATTCAAATCTGTTTATGGGAAATGAAAGGTAGCCTTCAGGAGAATCTTCATTAAAAAGAACATTAGATTTGAATAAACCTAACCCTAATTCCGAGTCTGATTTTCAAAATTTTACAAAAACTTGAAAAGTGGTAATGAAGATGAGATCAAAAGGAGTTTTATAAGTTCACTGTTATCCAGATAAGAGTCATACATATATTTAAGTATGAGATTTTCATAAAAGGAATGAGATATCATATAGGCATGAAAAAAAGGAGATGAAACTTACCTTGATTGAAAAGTAGGAAAAATAGAGTGAGAAAGATTGATGTTGGAATTGTGGGGAAATTGAATATGGAGTAAGTGAAATGCATAAAGAATGTGCAATGTATGTGTTTCAATGAAATGGAGCCAAAAAAAAGTGAAATAAGGGAAAGGGGAGATAATGACCATGCCAAGGAGCGATGAAGAGTAGGGTGATGGAGCTAAAAAAGAAAGTAAAGAGGGAGAGAAAAAAAAGGTTAATTATACCATTGAAATCCAAAATAACCACTTACAAAAAAAATTTAGATAAAAAAAATAAAATAAACAGAAAAAAACAAAAAAAAATTATAATAGTAATCAAAAAATCAAAAAAAAAGAATAAAGTGACTTACCTGGAGAGATGAGATGACAAAATGAATGAAACCAAATTGTTTGAGGGGTGTTGGAGGAGAATAGGAAAAGGATATGAGGGATGAATGAAAAAAAAATCACTGACAAAATATGTGATTTCAGAAAATATGCAATTTCATGTTGAGCTGGTGAAAGAAAACCAATGAGCCATCCAAAAAAAAAAATTTCACCGTAAATTCCAAAAAAAAATGAATATGCAACAAACCAAAATACCAACCCAAGTGAATGAAGTACACAAAGAGGACATTTGGAGAGTACAAAATGGTATGGGAAAGAAAGGGATGATGTGGCCAACATGTGGTTTTGAAAAAAAAAGTCACAAAAAAAGTGCTGATTTGAGGTCAGAACTGACACCCATAGAAAAAAGATTAAGAAGTAGAAGAAATAAGTAAAAAAGAATGTAAACATACCTGGCCAAAATATTGAAAATGTCAGGAAGGGGTGTGTGCCAAGGATTGATGGGTAGGTAGCGAGGAAGGTCAGTGTGTCACATGTGACAGTGATGGGGTAAGAAAGGAAGGGATGTTTTGTGGCCAAAATGTGGTTGTGAAAAAAACGGGAAAAAAGTGCTGATTTGAGGTCATAACTGACACCCTTTTTTGAAATAAGTGACTTTTTTTCAAAATTTAAGTGCTGATTTGGTTTGAAATCCGCACTTAAGTTAAGTGCGGATTTGCCAGAAATGACACCCCCTATTATACTGAAGAAGATTTAATGGTTTAAAGAGGGAATTAAGTCATTGAGGCTGTATTGTTTAAAATGTGTTTATTATAAAGTGCTGATAAATTGAGGCATTATTCACCTCTTGTTTTATTTTCTGAAAGGATTAGTGCCAAGAGGACAACTAGTTATTCTCCTTATGAATTGATTTTTTCTCAGAAAGCTGTCTATCAGTTGAGTTAGAAGCAAAATCTTATCTTGGTATTGAATGGAATTTTTTTGAAACTACTGAAGATAAGCTTGGTGTTATAATGCAACAGTTAGAAAATAAAGAAGAGTACCTGCATAAAGCTTATTCAAGAATAATCAAGATCAGATATCAGTCTGTCAGTTATTGGTATAAAAGTTTGAACCATAGGCTCAGGAAGCAATTGAAGCCAGGTGATATGGTGTTAATATATAATAGAAGTCTGGAGTGTCAGTGTGAAAAATTGTTTACTAATAGTTGGGATGGATCATATAGAATTAAAGAGCATTTTTCTGGTTGTATCGGCCGGTCTTCTAGAAGAAGGAGAAGAAGAGAGAAAGAACAAAGAAGAAGAGGAGGAAATATAGGGAGAAGATAATAAAGAATAAAGAAATAAAAAAATAATAATAAAATAATTATTTTGAGAGGGAGAGACAATGGAATTCCTTTGGACTTGGTACAGTAGTGACAGGTATTAAATTATAATATATTTATATAAGTAAGAATTATTTTCAATGCGTGGCAAACACTAATATTATTATTAGACTTATTGCAACCTTTCAAGTAATTTATTTATTTTAACTTAGATTTATAATACTAATAAAAATAAAATAAATGTATAACTTTTAAAATTGTAAGTAAGTAGAGTGTATAATAAGTGATGTGTTAAAGTGGATTACCCAAGGCCCTTTTATAGACCAAGGGACCTCTGAAGCGCCACAAATCAGTAAATACAAAATAGTAATAAGCTAAAACAAAAATATAAAAGAGTAGAAATGAAACATGGATATTAAGAGAAAAATATGAAACAATTAACTAAAACCGGTGATTGATTAACCATTTTCCAAACATGACTTCCCAAAACACTTAATTAAAATAATTAGTAACCAAGTAAGTCTGAAACATGAGAACAATGAGTAAAATAATCCAAAACAGACATTATAGTGACATGTAAAGGTTTTAAGTAAAACAAATAAAATTATTTTCATGCCAAAAATTCATGTAATAAATTCAATCCAGTTTAAAGCAATTTTAATTAATTTTTTTAACTATGTAATTAATTCAATAATTAGTTTAAATGAAACATATAATTAATTTAATGACATTTTTAATTTAGAGTGGGGATTTTAATACTATGTTATTAAATAAGTGTTATAATTTATTTAATAATTTTTCCTGACACAATTAAGGGTCAAAAGAAGCGCCCAATATTATTGTTTAATAATATATGAAGTTTTATTTAATATATAAATTTAAATAATTAATTTAATTACATTATAAGTCAATTTTACATATATAATTATAATATATATGTTCGTCATTAATTAATTATTAATTTATAATTATTAAATACATAAAAATGCGCCATTATTTGTAGAATATAAAATATATTATGCTTAATTTAAATGTATAAAAAATTTATATAACAATAAAATTAATATAACACTTATATTTAATAGGGGGTATCAATGTTCAGGGATCCGCAATTAGGGATCAGGAATTTTTTTTCCCGGGATCAGACATTATTAATTGCGGAAGATTCTTATCCACTAGCCCTGGGGCTAGTGGATAAGAAATCCACGATAATGCATTATCCCGCCTCTTACACCCCAATTTCCATTCCTAATTCCTGATCCCAAACTCATCTCATCCATGATGGATTTTTAAGAAAGTCACATGACTTATAATTGCTGATGCCATCCTTAAGTATTTCCTCACTCTATGCTACTTAATTTTGGTGGCGAACACTTAAGTTTTTTTTCTATCTACACACCCCAACTGCACATTTGGCGGTGAATTCCCACTTCCCTCATCACTTAACCCTTCCACCGGCAACAATGAAACACCTCTCTACTAGGAAGCTACTTCACTCAACAATGAATGCTATCACTTTTCGTTTAGTTCTTTACTATAAATCTGACTCTGATTTGGAAGATGCTTTAGCTTATATGTGTTTTCTTTCCAAAAAGCGTTACATCATCACCAGGGGGCCAAATCTTTATCATGATCCCCGATATGATCTGGCCTCCATTCTCAACATTCCTCATTTAAACTTCACACAACTTTTTAGAACTTCTCCCGATTCTTTCTTCAAACTTTATCAACTCATCTCCGATCATCCTATCTTCCATAACAATTCTCATAACAAACAGCGTAATCCTGCCATCCAACTTGCTGTTGCTCTATGTCGCTTTGGCTCAAATGGAAATGGTGCTGCCGTAAGACGTTTGGATAATCTCTTTAACATAGGATATGGTACCGTGATATTATACACCAAGCGCTGTATGATTGCTATCCTTTCCCTCAAGTCTCAAACTCTTGCTTGGCCAACTCCAGAACAGCGACTTGAATCCTCTCAAGTAATGCAAGCTGAAGGTTTCCCTGGCTGTATAGGTTTTGTTGATGGCACAACCATCCCTTTGAGTCAAAAGCCTGCTCATGATGGCAACCATTATTTTGATCGCAAAAAAAGGTTTCTTCAAAATCTTCTCCAAGTTCTCATCTTTCACAATCTAACTTTTTATCTTCTTTCTAGATACTCTATTGCCATTCAACTTGTATGCAATGTCAATAAAAAATTTATTGCTTTTCACAGTGGCTGCCCTGGATCATGTCATGACTCTTCCGTCTTCCAAAGAATGAGGATTTCTCAATCCCCTGAATCATACTTTGACGAATCTCAGTACCTCCTTGCAGACTCAGCATATGCAAGTGGAAAGTACATTATACCTGCTTTCCGTGGTGCAACTTCAGAAAATGACCCCAAAACTAAATTTAATTATCACCTTGCACAATCAAGAGTACGAATTGAACATGCTATAGGTATTTTAAAGGGACGATTTTCTAGTCTTCGGGAGCTCAGAATCCAATTTCAAAAAAAATTGGAGATCAAAACTGCAAATCATTGGATCTTGACTTGCGTAATACTCCACAATATTCTAGCTGATTTAAAGGATGAGTGGAATGATCTTTATGAAGAAGAGGATCCTGAACCACCACTGGCACTCCCCTCCCTTGATTCACAAATCATTCAATCAACCGGCATACGCCCCATTATAATGCCAATCACTCTTCAACATTTCTCTTCACCCTTTTAATTTTTAATTTTTATGTTTTCATACTTTCCAAATGTCCTCTTTGTGTACTTTAATCACTTGGTTTTGTATTTTGGTTTGTTGCATATTCATTTTTTTTTGAATTTACGGTGAATATCTTTTTTTTGGATTGCTCATTGGTTTTCTTTCACTTCCTCAACATGAAATCGCATATTTTCTTATATCGCATATTTTTTCAGTGATTTTTTTTTTCATTCATCACTCATATCCTTTTCCTATTCTCCTCAAACATCCCTCAAATATTTTGGTTGCATTTATTTTCTCAACTCAACTCACCAGGTAGGTCATTTTTTTTCTTTTTTCATGGTTTTTTATTTGCTAATCATGATTTTTTTTTTGCTTTTTTTTTCCTTTTTTTTTGCTTTTTTTTTGCTTTTTTTTTGCTTTTTTTTTGCTTTTTTTTTGGTTTTTTTGTTTTTTTTGTAAGTGCTTCTATTATTTTTGTTCTAGGGTAAACTAATTTTTGTTTTGCTTTTTTCTCTTTTTTATCTTTTTATTTTTTTGTTTTTTTTTCTCTCCTTCACCTCTCTTTATGATCCTCAAGGCCCCCTTTTTCCCTCTCTTTACCTGTCTCTGACCCCCTTTTTACCCCCTTTTTAGCTGCCTCAAATCCCCCCTTTCCCCCCTCTTTAGGTCCCTCATCACCCCCTTTCCCCTCTTTTTAGGTGCTTCAATACTCCCCCCTTCCCCTCTCTTTATGTCCCTCAAACCCCCCCCTTCACCTCTCTTTTGGCGCCTCAAACCCCCCCCCCCCTTCACCTCTCTTTACCCACATCAAACCCCCCCTTTCCCTCTCTTTAGGCGCCTCAAACACCCCCCCTTCCCCCCCTTCTACTCACTTTACCCCCCTACCTAATCATTATATCCTCCTTTAAACAGACACCACGCAATATGGGGGGTGGACTTGCTAGCAAGTCCGCAACTTGAAGTCAGATGGAAATCAGATGGAACTCAGACTGAAGTAATACTGAACTTTCACTTGAAGTATCACACAAATAATAATGGATCTATATTGAAAACATTGTGAAAGTGTGAGGATAACTGAATGGAAGCCAGAAAAAATCATTCCATGAGTCTACTCAATGCAAAGTATTTTTTGAAGCAACTTATTTAAATAATACTTTATTAAATTAAGTTTATCAATAAAAATTGATTGACAATATTGCAATTCTTAAATACAATAATTTGACTTTTTCTATTACTTACAACTGTTTTTACAGAATTGAAAACTATGTTTCAGGTAATATTTTATGGAAGTGAACTCTGTTCTTCGCCCGAAGAACAGAGTTCATCCTCCTATTTTCACACTCTGTTTGCACCAATCTCCATCGCTTTCAATATTTTATGGAAGTGAACTCTGTTCTTCGCCCGAAGAACAGAGTTCATCCTCCTATTTTCACACTCTGTTTGCACCAATCTCCATCCCTTTCAATTCTATCAACACATGCTTGTCTTCTCTCCCCATGCCTTTCGCTATCCTCCCAGCCCCATTGTATGTATAATACAGAAAATAATTGTAAAATTTATGTACAAATAAATATGAACACATGAAGTGTGAAAGAAATAAAAGAAACTAGTCAACAAAAAATTTCATTAAACGTTCTATTTCTTCAACAGATTTGTTTGCTTTAATGCATTCGATCAAGAAATCTTTCTTTTTAGAACTTTCTTGGAGATCATGCTTATACTTCATCTGTTCCATTAAGTTTTGATGCTCGAGTGTTTTTTCCTTATTTTTGGATTTTTCAATACTAAGAGTTAACTCAAACTTCTTCTCCTCCAAATCTTGGGCCCTACCATCCTTCTGTAAAGAGAGCTCAAACTTCTTCTCCTCCAAATCTTGGATCCGATCATCCTTCCGTAAGGAGAGCTCATACTTCCTCTCTTCCAAATCTTGTACTCTGTCATCCCTCCTTAAAGAGAGCTCGTATTTCTTCTTTTCAAAGCTCAGTGTCTCTTTAGCAATTTCCACTTGTTCTAGAGTGAGAATAAAAATTAACATAAAGTAGAAGAAAAGCAGAGTAAAGTAATAAGAGGTATGATATCACTTACCAGCATCACGTTTCTCTAAAAACTGTTCCATCGAAGAAAAAGGTGTTTGTGATGAAGTATCACTTTTTTGTCTTCTTTGGGAGAGGAAATTTAGACTAGTTGAAGCCCTTCTCTTTTTGTTCAACGTAGAATTTTCCTCCTCATCATTGTCACTAGCTTCAGACTCAGTTGATTGAGGATCCTGGGTTTGTTCATCAGCCTTTTAAGAAATAAGAAAAATATAAGTAAATAAAAAAATAGAATTGATAAGATAAAAGAAACAGACCTGAGTTAGATTGGGTTGGGTTAAATCGCCAATAGGATCAATAGCAAAGCTATCTAGATTCGTAGAATTTAGAAGAGGGGAGGCTTGAGTGGAGGAAGAGGATGGGAAAAGATTTGCTTCGACATCATGTTCGGAGATAGGATCTTCTCCATCCAACATGTTTACAGGATTAACATCGGCTCGCTCTCCAAAAATTGCATCCATCTCTTTAAAGTAAGGACATAAAGAATCAAGTTTATTGTCTATGGATTTTATACCCTTAGTTATATCAATGTCAGTAACCCCAAAACCAGTGGAAGATGAAAGAGCCTTTGCCTTCTTGTATTTTGCTCAATAATGCTTGAAGCGTTCAGACATCTGTTTAGGCAAAAGATCAATCCTTCCCTTGGTCTTATTGTGTAATTCATTTGCCATTAGAAGATAGCCATTAACTTTTGATGTGGGGGGCCGTCCTACTTTAGTGGCATACTCAGTACTAAAACAAGAATCATAGTTAGATTTGGTTTTCAGCCAGTTGATAAGAATGAGATGATCATCTTTTTTTAATTGAACAGTCTTTGATTTCTTGGCTGAGCGGGGAAAAGAGGAAGTAGTGGGAATTGAAGAACAACTGGGTGATAGCTGCCTTTGAGAAGATCTAGGATGACGAGGCATGTTATTATAAATGAAGATGAAAAGGAGCAGAAACAAGCAGATGAGATAGCGAGATGAAAAGGAGAAGAATCAAATAGATGAAATGGGGAGAAATTCTGAGCGGATAGAATGAACAGGATGGGATGAGAATGGAAGTGCGCAGCAAGGTAGAAGGCTGGGATATCCAGAAAGTTGTCCAAGATGTGGTTATGGAAAATTGAGTAAATAAATGTCCGATAAGAGGTGAACATTGACACATAAAGTGTCTAATAACCCAATTATTAGCAAAAATAATTGCGGAAGATAATTGGGGTATAAGGATTATTTTCCGCAATTAATTTAATTGCGGATCGGTCAACATTGATACCCCCTAATAAGATACTTATATAATTTTATTATGCAATAAAATATTAATTTATATACATAAAATACAATTCTTACGCCCTCTTTCAGGTCCAATAAATTAACATATCATTTACTGGGCTCCTGGTATAGCCTGGCTGACAGGTTGCTTGTATGTTTTAGAAGAGTTGGATGGAGTGGTTTTGAGGAATAAGGTAATTGCTGATTAATTTAAGTATTTCTATGCAAGAGGCACCAATAGTGCTGAAGTCTAACTCCAAAATGTGGACAAACTACCTTCTATCTTTTGGTTTTTGTCTGGTCCTCTAGAATGAGGTTAAATTAATTTTCTCTCTCTTATCTGTCTATATTGGACCCAAGATTGGATCAAGAATTTTTGATCATGAAAATTTGAAGTGGATTTTTATTTTTAAAAGTTTTCAATGGAGAAGCTTCTAGATTTATATATTGGAAAGTTTGGGGATAATTGATGAGTTGGAAGCTCTATTCACAATTACCCCAAAAAAAAAATTTCAAAATTTTTCTAATTTCTAGTTTAATCCTGGATTTATTTATTTTCTCATATAGATAGTCCACCAAGACTATAAAATGGAAGCACTATATCAAAATTCACATTCTTTCAAGCTCAGGATTAAAGATTTATTTTTTAATATTTAGTTTTATTTAATACTTTTGGTTGATCTTTTCTTTCTCTGTTCATGAAATCTTGTGGTTGGATGATCACTGGGGGGCTTCAATCATTTTTATACATGAGAGTCAGCCCACACAGTGAATATTAATTTAATTTTTCTTTCCTTTTCTTATAATTTTTAATTGGGTTTATCAAAAAAAAAAAAAAAATCTTAATTTTTATTTTCATTTAATTTTTTTTATTGCTTGTCTACATCAATGTGCACTTGAATATGGGTATGATGTCAAGGGTATAGCTCATCAAAAGGCTGTGGGACATGTATTCTTTGAATTTTTATTATAATCATTTATAGGATAATTTAATACAACTTTTTTTTTCATGTATTCTAGATAAAACACTTAAAAAAATAAAATCAAAAAAAATACTATTATTATGAGTTATTTAGTTTTTCAATTTTTTTTAGAAATTATTTTATATAGTTATTATCTGTAACAGGACCAGTAATCAAGAATAAGAAGTTCCTAACATGATTCAAAATTATGGAAGTCTGTTCCTAGAAGAAGAAGGAACATTAGAAGACTGGTCAGGGATAGGGTGTTGAATATTAATATAAGGAGCAATTATGGCACTTTGTTGACAAAGAAGAAATTTTGAAATCTCAAAGTGTGCTTTTAAAAGTTTTTTTCTACTATTAAATTCATGGTTATTTCTAGATTTATAAGACCTGAAGTAGATTAGTAAGTTATTAAACATAACAGATAGTCTTTTAGCAACTTCAAAACAAGAAACAGTTGTACATCGGCTTCTAGCAGTACGAATGAAGTATGTTGCTTCAGGAACATCAGAAGAAGAAAAGTCTAAAAGAAAAGGGGAATCGACTAATTAGAAAATACTTGATACAAATAAGTGAAGATTAATTAGACTAACCTGATTCAACACTACCCATTTCAAAATTATCTGGCTGGCTGGTTAATACAATTTCATGTTTAAAGACATCATAAGGGTTTTGAATGTTTGGAAATTCAGTGGAAGAAAAAGAGGAAGGAGAGTTTAGAGAAGAGGGTAGATTTAAAAGAGATGGAGCAGCAGAATCTTCTAGAAGGATAGGTTTTATTTCTTCAGGAGATGGAGAATCGATTGGAGGTGAAGCAGGTCTGAAATAGGATTCTGAAGGGCTACTGGGAATGGAGATTGGTACAGGATTGAAAGGAGGTTTGGGAGAGTTGGAATGATGGATAGAAGAAGAAAGAAAAAGTTCCTGTTTTGGATGGATAGGTGGTGAAAGTCTCATGGCTCTTGGAGCCGTTTCAGGCTTAGGAGATTGAAAACTGAGATTAAAAGCAATTCTTTGTTGAGGGGAAAGAGTAGATGTTAAAGGAGGAGTATGGGTGGATCTTGAAGAGCTATGATCAGATGGAATGTTAAGATAGCTGGAAGGATTTGAGGGAGCTGAATTAGGATTAACAGGATTAGAAGTTGAAGGTTGAGGTGTTGGAGTTGAAGGTTGGTTAGAAGGCCTAGTGAAGGAAGCAAAATTGGTAGAATGAAAAGGAAAAGAGCCATAATGAAGACCAGAACACCTTCTCTTCTTTTTAGAACAGGCTATACAAGACTTATTATAAGTATATTTTTTTGGATTATAAGAAAATTCACACTTCTGACTAGTAAAAGAACAGTAGTTGCAAACTTGATCTGGTGCAGCAGTAAAAGAAGGAACAGACATTATAGAAAGGGAAACCAGATCAAGAGGAACAAGAAAGTTTGATGTCAGAAGAGGATGAAAAGAGGAAGAAAGGTTACTGTGGCAACTTTTGGGAATTTGGTAATCAATCACATGTTTGGTCCTCTAAGACCTTGAACTGGAATTTTTTCTTTTCTATTGGGAAACTTTTGTTAAATGTATAATTAGATATGCTTAGTGATTTATTCAACATGTACAGTCATTTGGGAAAATCTTGCTCTCTTTTTGCCCCTCATCCCCCGCCAAAAGCGGCTTAAACCCATGTTTTTTGGCGGGGTGTGGAAGGCAAAAACACAGCAAGTTTTTTCCCAAATAGCTGTACATAGTATATCCTGTGGTGCAGCGGAGGTGTCTAACTCCGGTTCACTCTGGACGAAGCGCCGTCGCTCTTACCATAGGAAAATAATGAAATATTCTTGGTTCAGTGCGGACGAAGCGCTGACGCTGATACCATAACTTTGGTGGTCATTTGGAAAGAAGTATTGGAATGGTCTTACAAGACCTTAAACTGGAAAATTATCTGTCTTTATGAAAAGATTCAATCATTTTGTAAAATTTCTGTTTTTAGAAGAAAAAGCCCGTCGTTTTCTATTGGAATGATGCACTAAGACCTTAAACTGAATATTACTCTCATTTGGAACACTTGACAATGTTTTGGAAGCTGCAAGCTGGAGAATATGGTTTTTGGATCCACTATGACCATAAAGTTGGTGTTTTCATTCATTAAAATTGTTGGGGGATCCCCCAAAGGTTCAGCAGGGTTTTCACACTTAGATGATCTGGGGTTGAGTCTTCTGAAGAAGACCGGGATTTTAGATTTTCTCTTTTTGGGGATGGTTGGTTCAGGAGGAGCAGATGGTCCAGTGTAGACATTTGTTGAAGAAAGAGTTCTAGAATGGTCTGACAATGCTTTTCCTAGGGAGTCTTGTGCTAGCTGTAGTGGAATACTTCATGCAAAACATGCCAGTGCGTTCAATTTCAACTGCAACACTCTTTATTCTTATTCTTCAAATAAATGGGTTGTTTGGCAAAAGGGGTGCCCCCACACTATCTGAAGTGAAAATCCAGCCAATGTTGAAAAGTGGCATATTTTGGTGAAAAATACCAGCTATGGAACAGGTTTACTCCACATTCATGAAAATCTGGGAATGTTTTGGTAATTTTACAAAATTGTCTGGAATTAAAGTTCTAATAAATTGTAACACAACAATAAAAAAAAGTAAAATGCCTAGAAAAGAGTAAAAATGTATCCCACACCCACCGGAACATCCCTACCAGGTAGAGAGCTGACATTGAAAGTAGTGCTATTTACAGCTATTTGAAAAAAGCTTGCTGTATTGTCTTCCATCTCCCCGCCAAAAATGGCTTTAGATCGCTTTTGACGGAGGATGAGGGACAAGAAATAAAGCTAGGTTTTCCAAAATAGCAGTAATAGGACAAGTTTATGGATCATATGTAGAAATCGCATTATGGACAAGTGGTTTTACAGCAAAAAAGTTTACTTTACACGTATAAAGTGAAATTGAACAGCGACTGATGAGTGCTTGTGTCGCTGTGCCTTGGGTCAGTTCAAGAATGGTGTATCGCTCTAAATTTCAAGACAACATGATTCTTCTTTTCTAGACCATATTTTCAAACAACCAATGAGCCTTGTCATCAAGCACCGTACCAAGGAATAACTGGTTTGAAGAAGTGAAGGGATGAAGGGGCGGGGCAGGACTCGCCATCACACACCCACGCTTCCAAACGGAATCTTGGCTGACAGGAGCCTTGCTTATATCAAAAGGATGCTTTGATCAATGTATACTGCAAAGATCATAGCACTCTCACTTACGGCAAGCAAAACCATGCACTCCTCTACAAATACCATCGGAACATCTGACAGAAAAAGATAGAATGTTATCTTTGATTGACGGCAACTTATGATTTATAATAGGTAAAATTGCTGGTGAAAATAAGAGAATGTGTACGTATATGGGTACCTTGAGAGATTGGTAATATGGTGTATATTGTTGCATAAACTAAAACCAACATGCATCAAGCAAGGCGACGAAGTCACCTCAGCGTGACACGCGCACACATGTCACAGCCAGCGAGCACCAAAAAGATGATCATTTGTATTATCGGGCACCACACAGATCGATGTTAGGAGCTTCCCGTACTCAAGACACACGAACATCTCGTCTCATGGGTGAAACTGATAGATGAGGAAAGAGTATGACTAATTCATCAGTCTATGAGAAGTTTAGAAACATGTAGGTGACGTGAAAGAATCTTCCCATCGAACTTGGCAATTTGATCAAATTAAAGATTGGTGTGAATATTCGCTCGTGCTGCGACGTATATGTGCAGAGCGTGAGAGCAGGTAATAATGACTGTGTTGATGATGAATGAAAGATGATCATACACACCGCCGTATTATAGTCATTTCACTGAGATCATTTAGAGGGTAAGCCATATGGGCCATCTCTCATAGCACTAGAGTTCAAGCCACCAGAGGAAGAAGTCATTTTTACTTTTTGGATAGTACAGCTATTTGAGAAACCTTGCCAGTTTCAGGGAGGTTTTCTCCGCCTCCACCCAACCCAGAAGGTGAATTTTGGCTAGTTGATCAGGTGAATCTGGCCTGTCGGATAGTCCCAGCCCTACTTACTCAAGGCTAGCTGCTCGGAAATCACATTGTAAGAGAAGTAGGAGAAGAAACATTTTCCAAAAAGCCGCAAGCTTTTTTGAAATAGCTGGATTCTGTTGTATGCGGCAGATCATTTTGGTGGAAATTTTCAAAGCGAGGAACTGTTGAAATTGTCTATCTCGGTGAAACGAGCCCTCACATTGCCCTGATAGTTCTACCACCTAACCTAACTATTTTACTACTTCTCTAATTTTTGTATCTATGAGGGCCACAAAAGGAGGTCTTGCTATTGCCATGGACACTTCGCACTGCGAGTTTCTTCTTTCTGAGAGGACTCATTGTGTAGTCCCTATTTTCGCAGTACATGTTGTGCCTATTACACTAAATGTTACATGTCTGTCTTTAATCATACATATGTCGAATCACTCAAAACTTATGCACAGCATCTGTAGCTATCAGGATCTTATGTAAGTGGAAGATTTTTTCGTTGGTGCGTTGAGGGGGCTTGAGCGGCGGTGATATGCAATGTAACTACTAACTCTGTGTGTTGCAGGGGCATTAAGCCGTGTAAACTAGAAAAATTGAAGTGGGAGTATGTGCCTATACATACGACAGCCCGGGCTGTGTGACGCGTGACAGGCGTAGTGAAGCGGTCATCCGTTCTCAAGGCTGGTGAAGCTGCTCTCCTTAAAGGCCAACTCAAACCATTGCAGGTGACACACTGTTGTTGCACTTGAGAAAGGCAAGGGTGTGGATCACATGAAAAAGATCGGTAGACTGACAGAGAGAAAAAGCAATAGCAACAGGGCCAAGCATTATCACCAACGTTCTGCATAGCAAGTGACAGAAAACAAGAGAGGCAGGAAGGTTGAAGTTGTCTTGGTGGCCTTTAACCAAAGCAGTCCGGCAAAGTAGGAGATAGCTGGAGATACAGAATAGTTTGACAGATTGATAATGTAGTCTGAACACAGCTGTAATGAAAATAGACAAGCGTGGTGGGGTGCCCAACTGTCAGCTGTCAACCTAGCGCTTGGTGTAGGCCGTTTAACTAGATCGGCACGGCAACAGGAGCCCTAACCCCCCCTGCCCTTAGTTTTAACCCCAAAAAGACAGTTTACCCCCCCCCCCCCTCAAAGTGTGTCAATGGTATGTGCGGGGCCCCCTGCTGACTTGCACAGCCGACAAATTCAAGTCCTTACTCACTCCGAGTCGACTTCTTCTTCTTGTCTTAATTTCATCTCCCATCTTTGTATTCCTCCCTCGTTCGCGAAGTAGAAAAAAAAATATAAAAAAAAGATTTATCCCTTTTTTTGGCCCTCAATTCCATTACTCTTCTTTTCCTTGCAAGCGAACCGCTTCAACTTTTTCTGCCCTGTGTGGCCCACCCCACTCTCATACCTCGTCCCAATTTTTTTCCCCTCAATAGTTTTTTTCCCTCAAGTGTTTTTTAGCTTGTTGCTTTTTTGGAACTCCTTTATATTTTTTTCCCTCTCACTCTATTATTTATATAATTTTTTTTTTTTTAATCTTTTTTTCGTCTTTTTTTTCAGCAAGCTTGACTGTTGTCGACTTTGGCTTGTCACATCGTGTCCCTCTATTTTCCTCCTTTGTTCCATCTTGCTGTCTCACTCCTTTATTTGAGCCAGCTTATACGATCAAGTTATAGCCGCTACTGTTACTATTCAGAACAAAAAAAGTCAGAGCAGAGAACTCTGCAGCTACTTCTATTCACACTTAGAACGTGAGTTTCTATCTTCTATTGTATTTTTTATTTTCGAAGGATTGGATTTCCATAACTTGCTTCATTTTCTCCTCGCTTTTTCTACCGAGTTTTTTTTTTTTTTCATCCCATTTTATCGGGGAGCTATATTTTTAATTGGCATTTTTTTTTTTTCTCTCTTTTTTTCTTTTCGAGATATTCCCTCCTTTTTTCGTGTCTCCAATTTATTCATTTTCCGGCCATCTTCATACAAAAAACGCCAAATTGGTGGTGACTGTTTGATGACCTGTAACTTGCCTTCAAAGTTCTCGGGCAATACAACCCGTTAATAAGACTTAAATCTACTACTTGTTATAGAATATACAAAACGTTCTTTGAAAAAAAGAGAAAAAAAAACCCCTGGAAGTTTGAGCAAGTTAATCTCTTCATTCCCGGCTTATTTTGGGTTTTTTTTTCGTTCTGTTTTTTTTCCCAATTTTTTTTTTTTCAACATTTGAATTTTTTTTCTTTAAATTTTTTTTTCCTTTCTCTTACTTTTTTTGATACTTTGGTTTATTCTTCCCATCCCAACATTCATATTTTTCATACTCCACTCTCAATTGTCGGCTCCAGACAGAAATGGATTGAGTGATGTACACATACCCATTTATATTTACACATCTGCATCAATGGGTATATAAATATGTGTATATAGACATATATCCACTTAGTCAAACATTTACGTTTAATATAATTTGATTTATATATATATATATTTCAATAGTCCCTTCAAACATTTTGGCGGTTTTCATCTTGTTAATTTTGTAGTTGGCGCATTCATCAGAAAGCTGAAGGTGATGTTTCTTTCGATGAGACTCCGTTCGGGGGACCTCATGATTGAAAATGGGCATGCCCATCAGCTTGTCTTACATCGGCACAATTGGTTGTCCGTCGTTGTGTAGAGATGTGATCCCTTGGCAAATGGTGTCAAGGTTGACTGGAATAATTAGAAGTCGATCCCTCAGCAATGCCAGCTTTCATTTTGTTCAAACATCCAATCCAGTCCTTTCCTTTTAGCTTTCATTTAAATACTGAGCCCTTTCAATCCGTTGAATCGGTTTGATTGAGTATTAGAAGTGTTCAGATTCCTAGGATGAGCCACTAACTAACCATATAATGTATTGCCATCACTTCCCGTTTCAGGCCATCGATATTGTTCAATTTTTGGAACTTTTGCATCTTGCTCGACGTAGATTTTGATCCCACTGGTCAGAATGACTCAACAGCCAACCGATAAAGTAGTGCACGACTATCTTCATCGCACTACCCCTCTTCCTGCTCCTCATGGATCACCCTACCCAACTCAACAACATGCTCCAAGCGCACCCCCAGTATTTTATTATTCTTCAGCGAATTCATCGCAAGACAATGCTTCTGACCCCTATCGTGCATCTTCTTACGGGACCTCCTCTCATGGATATAATAGCTCCCCAGTTTATGGCCTCAACTCTTCTGTGCCTCGCTCTGATATCCCTCCGCAATCTCATCCACCACCCCTTCCTTCTCATCACTCGTTATCTTCATATTACCAGGCTCCATCTAGTAATCAACAACAGGCGCATGATGACTTGCTTGTACGTCCTTTGGGTCGTACTTCCAATGTAGCGGAACCTGTACACAGGTATGTTTTTCATGTTACAAGGCTATTATTTATTTCATCATGTGTCTGTTGCTTATCTGTCGTGTCATCATTAGGATGATTCACAACCCTCAATTTTCATCCCCCAATTCAAGTCAACTGAACAGTCATTCTCAGTCTCATTCATCCCAATTACCTCAAGTTTCTAACCTTTTACCTCGCTCGAGTGGAGATTTTACTCAGCATCGTGGTCTTCCTTCCAGCACGCAGACGAATATTCATCGGACTCAAACTCCCTCAATCGCCCAATCTTTATCGCGTCCAGGATCGAGTCACGATTTTTCGTCTTCTGGCCATCGTCATGTTGCCAGCTTACCTTCTGTTTCTTCCGGTTTGGCTCAGCCACAAATGGCTCTTCCGGCTCCCCGCTCATTGGATTTCCACACAGCTCATAACACGCATTCTCATGAGGTGAATTCAGCTCAACAACAATCATTGCAGCAACATTCCTCCCCACACCAGCTTCATAGCCAACAGCAATCACATCAGTCCCAGCTATCTAATCTAGTTAACGGGAATCTGGCTGGTTCTCAACGAGGTCTCAGTCACTCAAGGCCGCCTTCAGCGAAATATTCACCACCCAGCCAGAGCGCGCGCTCTACCCCAAGCATTCCGCAGATCAGTAGTCTCCCGAATGGCACTAGTTCTTTGAATGAAACTTCGAAATCTAACACGACACCCACAAACGGTTTGTCCCATTCCAATGGCATGACTAACAATGAACAAGCTGGTTCCTCCCTCAGTATTCTATCTTCTCCTAACATTGCCACTAACACCAACACTCTTCACCACAATCTTAACCAACCCTCAAATTTCCATCCCCCAACCAACCTAATTAACTCATCATCTCATTTGCTGAACCATGGTCCCCATGCTACTATCAATCCACAAGCCACTACCACCCTGCGCCCTCCATCTGTTGGATCTACGCATCTGAATGTTCACTCATCACCTGGCATGGCGCATCATGTTTTCCACTCAGCTTCCCAAACTACTGGTCCTGGTGATCCTGGTAAAACTCCCTTAGCCAACCTATTATTAAATCATCCACAATCTGGACATTCTCCTTCGTTATTACATTCTAGGATTCCTTCATCTCAGATGGGCCAAGCTAATTCCCCTATTAACCAACATAACAATCTTAATATTAACACTAGTAATTACAATAAAAATGGTCTTAATAGTATGCACATCCATTCAAATAATGTTGTACATCCTTCCACAGTTAACTCTCTTTCAGATCCTTTACCCCCTCAAAAACGGCGTAAATTGAGTCGAGAAGGCGCAATAGTGAGTTCTGATTCGACTGACTTCAATTTAAGCAATAACGCCAACTCAGCATCCAAGCCCAAGTCGAAGAAAAAAAAAGAAGGCAGTGGAGGAAGTTCATCACCGGGTGTCTTGTCGAGTCTTCCAGCCGATCCTAACGATCCCACTTTAAAACCCTATGCTTGTGCGTATCCAGCTTGCCGAAAACTGACGATTAGTCCTACCTCACCCAACGAAACTGTCAACCCTGCAATGCCTAATCCACTTCCTCGGATCGCTTACCGGACTTGTGGTGAATTACTTCAGCATTGGAGAGAAACTCATGAGAACGACCGGACCCAACCCATGACTGAAAGACCTTTTATGTGTGTGATTGATGGGTGCATGAGAGATTGGAAGGTACGTTTATAATTTTGATGCACAAGTTCAAATTGACAACAAGTTTTTTTTCTGTTTTTAGAACGTGGCGGGAATCAAATATCATATTCGTATGCCATACTTACACTAATGATATTCTACCATTTTCACTGATTGTGTGTTTTCTTCACAATATCAGAAATTGCACCTGACCATTTCCATGTGGATCCTCACTCTAAACTGCGTGTACGAAACACTCACCCGGAACAAAAAACAAATCCATATTATCCTTTGAATCCTCCGCCATCCTTACAGAATCAGCATGGTAGAGCTCATGCTCGACCTAACATTCCTCCTTCGGCGTCGCCCACAAGTAGTTTCACCTATCCCGCATCCTCAATTCCGCCGCATTCACGTGGTTCGATAGGGCCTAGTAATCTGTGCTACAGCACGCTCATTGGGTCGAACCCGAAATTAGGGGGACCACCTGGTCCGTCTTCTTATCATCCTAATCATGCTACTCCATCATACATGCCTCACCAAGCCTTTCATAATCATGCGGCCATTTCTAATGCCACTTCCGCACCTGCTCGACTCCATTTAACCTCTAATAACACACCAAAGGATAAGTTAGAGCGGGAAAAGGAAAAAGAGAAAAAGTCGAAGTGCAAGGCTGATAGAGAGGCTGCTCGGAAATATGTTTGTCCTTTGGATGGCTGTGACAAGAAATATCAGCAGACCGGTTCGCCAAATTTTTGATTTTTTTCTTTTCTTTTTTATTGTCTTGTTTTTGCTTTTAGTCAAAACCTTACCATAGGTGTATTGTGCTGCACTATTTATTCATTTTTTTCAGTTGCTTGTGATAATGTGTCTTTTTGTTTGACAAATCTGTGCTTTTTCATTTTTTTATGTTGTTCGATAATTTTGAATATATTTCTTTGCTACCTACGTACGTCGACCGATGCCACTCACCCTAAAATGTATTGATCAAAAATTTTGTCAACTCCAACCGGCTGTGGTTACTTGACTAAAAAATTATTTTTGGGCGGTGTATTTATTATGTTATGTATGTGCCATATTGACCTATCTCGTACCTGTAAATCACGTCATTTCGCGGTTCGAATTTGGCTCTTACCAATGTTGATTCAAATCTCCGTGGGCATCTCAATCACTATGTTTGTAACGCGTCAAAATTATTCTTATAAAACGGATAACGTTATCTATCCTCATCACAATCTAAAACATGTCATTTATCATTTCAGCGGGACTTAAGTATCATTTAACTAATGGAACTGAACATGCAGGAGAGATACACAAAAACAATATGAATGTAGAGGCCCTGATTGCTCAAAGTACGTTAAACAAACTGAAACCCTTGCCTGTTTCTAAAGAGAAAACCTAGCCATGAAAGGGTTTTTCGGTATTTCTTCAGGTACATAGGATCACATATTGACTGGTGAATCTTTCGATCATTCCTGTCACTTTTGACATACGTAACAACACATGTAATGAGGATTTGTTTTCTTGTACTTGATCTGGTAATTCTTGCGCCACTTGAGTTGGCACTTAAATTTTTTTTTTTCTAAAGTTTTATCAATAATATTTACATCAATACATAGAATTATAAAAAAATGTGAAAACTTATTTCCATTCTTGCTAATTTATGCTCTGATCGCAATCACCAAGGGGAAAGTCGGAAAGGTGGATTTGCTAGCAAGTCTGCCGATTCAATTTGGGTGAGGCAGTCAGGAAGCTGTTGCAAAAAAAGTGGGGAAAAATAATAATAATCCAGTTGTGTCATAGACTGTTGCCTCACAGTAGTGTAGATCGTTGGTTGATCCAAGGAAATCTATATGTGTTATGCATAATATTTGGCTTGGTTTATTGTTAATAAATCAAGTTTTACTGGGTTTTGTTAGTGAAATTGTTCTCAAAATATACATAGATATATACTTAAATTAATAAGAGTTTATAAATTAATATTATGGTTAACAATACCAACCAAAAAAAAATGTGCGGAGTTGGGAGGGGGCTGGTGCAGGGAGTGGGAGAAGAAGCACCAGGGGAAATTTGGGAGAGGGGGGGGGGGGGGGGGGGTCTTGCTAAAAAGTCCCCCCACTGAGCACTTGTTTGACCAGTCATTGATCCACTTATTGAGCACAGTTTGAGCTTGGTTGTGCACAAAGGCATATAAAGGCAAAAATGATTCTCCAACCATCTTTTTATTACGGTTAAGTATAAACTCAAATATAGGTTTCAACAGAACTCCGGAAAGAACCATTTCATTACTTACCTGTTGTGCGGTGTCAGCCAACAGAACTCCGGAAAGAACCGGAGAACTGGAGATGCCGCAACAACAGTATATCTACATCATGACTAAGTACATAGGGTGCTTAAGCACATAACAGAAAGATGTACGTTACACAGTATTGTATACGTCAAGGAAAATATAAAATATATAAGCTTAATTTTCTAATGTCAAAATATCACGACTATATATATAATAGGGGGTATCTATTGGGTGAGGAAGTCGGTTGTTTTTGATAATTATTTTATAATGCATTTCACTAATCAATAATATTCTTTATATACATAGTACTGCGGCGCAGTAGAGTACTCAACAGAATCAAAGTTATAACTCTTCCACTTCAAAATACCTCTTTTTTCCACTTAATCAACCATGATTATCTTTTAAAATAAGATATATTGTGCCTCCCAAACACACCTTTTTACTGAGAATTTTCGTCAAGTTTGGGGCTTTCTTTTTTTGTGTTGCGAAGTACCTTTTAAATAATTGCAAATTTTTAACCTTTGATAGCCCCTAATATTATAGAGATCAGCGTTTATAGACTTTATAACGTCTTATCCATATATAACTTTCTCTCCAATCCTTCTTATTTAAGCCGTGAGATAATCTTCGTGAGATACTTGTCCGCAACATTTTCAATCACCTTCCAATCATGTCTAACACTAAGCAATATAGGGGGTGGACTTGTTAGCAAGTCCTCAACCTGAACTCAGGTGGAACTCAGACTGAACTCATACTGAACCCATACTGAACTCTACTTGAACACCCACCTAAAACTGTTCTGCTGAGTGGTGTTCATCCCTGATTGTATGGTTCCTTTATCAATAGCTCAATGTGCATTCAATCTGTGGTGAGTTTGGGTCCAAGGTTGCCGACCCGCTAGCAAGTCCGCCCCCCCCCCCCATATTGTGTGGTGTAAGGTTGGCTCAGAACAAGGTTACACAAGGGGGGACTTGCTAGCAAATAATCCCCCACCCCAACCCACAATTTTTTTTTTTTTTTTTTTTTTTTTTTTTTTTTTTTTTTTTGTCAGAGTTGAGTGGACAAACAACAAAAAAGCCAAGCAAAAAAAAAAAAAAAAAAAAAAAAAAAAAAAATTGTATGCAAGCTTCTTTCACCCCACATCCAATAAATTTAAAATTTAAAAAACAAAAAATAAAAAATAAAAAAAAATGAATGGATGAATGACTTTTTATATATAAACAGCTACTTGTAGAAAAAAGCTTATGCCTGCTGAAAAAAAAAAAAAAAAAAGTTTCTTTCTCCTACCTTCTCTGGAATGAGCTTTGTAATCTATCCAATCAGCTAAATGCATCAGGTGTGATGACTTAAACTCATATTCTAGGTGAGATAGGAGAGTAAAAACTGCTGTGACTCAGCAAGGCAATACCTTTGGTAAGGTAGTTTTGGGTTACTCTTCAATGCTTATTTCATTACTTAGTTGTTAAGTTTATATACAAATCTAGGAAGTACTGTGGCACAGTTGAGTATATCATGACACCTGCCCCCTCAACAAGTTGCAGTATGTGCTTTGAGCAGTGGGTGGTAGAAAAATGAGGAAAATAGAAAAAAGAGAAAGAGAGAAAAAAAATCATCTAAGTCCTAATAAAACACAAGCTCTATCATGTAATATTGGTCCTATACATTTTGTAAATACATCTGCCAATTACCTACTCATATTAACCCAAGACAATTCTGCTGTTCTTTTGTATAGCTGTTCATTGATGTGAAAGAAATCTCTTTCTACATGTCATGTCCTTTTTGTTGAATGATTGGTCTCTTACAATTTTCACAGTAGCCTGATTGTCACACATCAGTTGGAGTGGGGCATTAAAGTTAATTAACTCTTGGAGAATATTCTTTATCCATATACCCTGTCTTGTGGCAGAGCTTAATGCCATTAACTCTGCATGACTTGTGGATGTTGCAACACTGGGCATTCTTTTTGAGTTCCAGAAAATAAGTGACCAAAAAATGAGGATTACCATACCCCCAGTTGATTGGGCGATTTCACTTCCCCAGTTCAAGTCAGAGTAGGCTTCAAGTTTTCCTGAGAAATCTGAAGTTGGTCTTAGCAGAAGTTTCTTGTGATGTGTTCTGGAGAGGTATCCAAGTAAGTGTCAAAGAGCAGTCCAATGTTCTTCTTGTGGGAATATGGCAAAGCATGATAGCAGATTCACTGTGAATGAGATGTCTAGGCAGGTATTAGTGGCAATGTAGCTGACTGATCCTATGATTGACGGATATTTTGGGGCATTCAGGGGGATTGTGCCTTCACTAGGGGAGTGAAACTGGAAGTTTTGAGCTAGGGGGTTGCTCTTTCTGTAATGGTCTCATTGAAAGTTGACAGTGTTCTATTTATCAGGAAACCATGTTTAGTCTGCAGTGTGGAGATACCACTGATGGAATCTATTGTTAATTCCCACTTGATCAATAGACTCTTTTTAAGGTTATTTTCCAGTTCTTGTAATGAAGCTGTTGAATTGGAAGTGACCAAGCCATCATTGACATGACTCCAGATGAAGGTCTCTA
Source organism: Hemileia vastatrix (assembly GCA_030280995.1). Classification (NCBI taxonomy): domain Eukaryota; kingdom Fungi; phylum Basidiomycota; class Pucciniomycetes; order Pucciniales; family Zaghouaniaceae; genus Hemileia; species Hemileia vastatrix. The sequence continues at coordinate 11,474,429 of JASXTE010000008.1, read as the reverse complement.
CCTGGCCTTCTCAGGAAATAGACACTCTTTTCATACTTTGAAACTTTGTATCTGGCTGCTGTAAGAGTATGGCTGAGGTGTTTCCACAAGCATCTTGCTTCTTGGCACATGTTGTATAATGCTTACTTAAGTTTTTGTGTACAGTTGTCATTAAGTTCAAAACTGGGTGGATCTTTTACCCACATGTCTTTTGTGATCAGATTGTATAGATAAGCTGCTGTCATGTCAAAACAGTGAACTGGCCAATTGTTGACAGCTACAATAGTTAGAATTAAGAATTGGGACATGAGGGAGGCAGTAGGTGAAAATGTATTGGTGAAGTCTACCCCTGGTACTTTTTTTTGGATCCCTTTGAAACATATTGTGCCTTTTGCTTAGTGATGACATTTTGTGACTCCCTTTTTTTTTTGAAAATAACAATCATGCATCTAGGATTCTTGCACCTATTGGTGGTTTTGACCTTTCCCAGAAATCCATGTCTAACAGGTTCTTCATTTCTTTTTCACAGGCTTCTTTCCAGACAGTCACATCTTTTGACTTCATTGCTTCACAATATTTTTTTGGCATGGGTAACACAAAGAAAGCTGAGTTCTTTTTAATGATGAAAACCAGGTTTTTTTGTTAATTGAAAGCAGTTTCATTTGTGAAGTTGCCAAGCTGTATCTCAGTGGGTTGTTCTAAGCTGGCTTTATTTTTTGTGTGCATGATGGAAATTTTGTCTGGTTTTTCACTAATTGAGGGCATGCAGAAATCTGCCCATACTGAGGAAAAAAGATTTTTTACCTCTATTTCCCAGAATAGCCAGCCTTTGGAATCCAGTGTGTAAGCAACAATCAGGCAATGTCTTACTTTTTCATCCAAACTTCCATTGTGTCTTTTTTGGGATATGGACATATGCATGTTCACCAAACTTCTTAAGTATGTTGAGTTGAGGTTTGACATTGAAAATTTCTTCATACAGCATCAGAGTCTTAGAAGTGGTATTGGGAAGTTATTTCAGGGTAAATGCTACCCATAGGTATGAAAAACTTCAGAAAAATTTGGAGAGTTTTCTTTTGTATATTACTGTGAAACCTATGTCTTCAATGAATTTGTTTTAATGTTCTACCCTACCATTCAGTGCATGAATATACAGTAATGTAAGCTCATGAATGATAACTTTTTCCTCAAAGAAGTTGGCTAACTATATATTTTTAAATTTCCTGTCATTATCTGTTTGAAAGAGTTTAAATTTGTACTTTACTATGGTTTCTAGCACAGGGGGAAAATGATGAGCTAGATGTCTAGTCCAGTTTTGTGACCATATTCCATTCTTAGGTGAATTTTTGTGACAAACCATTGAATGTAACTTTTTGAGTCCACCTTATTTTTTACCTTTGGAAGAGGATTAATGTGGTATGGTGTGGGTATGCTTGTAAGCAAAGGGAAGTGGAGGTGAAAATAGAATTTTTGGATGAATCCATGAGGATGAGAGGGCATGAGCCAAGGAGATGCCAATGTTGAAAAAGAAAAAAAAATAAGGTGCAGTAAAACAGGGTCATCCCAAAAATTAGAAAAAGAATTGTATCCTGAAACCAAAAACTGAACTAGAAATCTAGTTCAGATATTTTTCTCCCTGTGTAGTTGTATGATATTTTTCTTAATTACATCTGTTGCATCTGATTTATTGATTAGAATGTGACATTTACCATACAAAGTGCCAACATCCTTTATTGTTAGGGAATACAGGCTGCTGTTGAATTTTACCTCCTTAATTGGGCCAATCAGGTCTGCTTTAAGGATATTTAGTTTGGATGGGTTCCTACTGGTTGAGTCAAGTAAGAAACTTTTTTTACTTTTGCAGATTCTGCAAGAGTCACATACAATTTTTCCTTAACATAGTTTTTCTGGTAGCCCTAAAGCCATTTCACAAGCTATCATTCTATGGAGCTGGCATAGGCTGGCATGTCAAAATTTACAATAAGTTTGGTAAAGTTTCTATTCAGATTTTGTCCAGACTCTGGTAAGTATATTTAATCTGGTTGAAATGGATAATGGAGCTGAGAATTTTGCATTTAATGGAGCTTGAATCTGAGCTTGTAATATTTTTAGGTCAAAAAATGTTGAAGGAGTGACAGAAAGATTTTCTGGGTTGCAGTAGTAGCCATTTTATACTTACATGTGTTTCTTTTAAAATGTCTACACCATCTTTTGAGAAAATGAAAGAACCATAACCAGTTTTCATGACCATCTTCCTGTTAATTAGAGAAGCAGGAGAGATCAAATTACCTATTACTTTATGACAATAGAAAATGGGTCTAATCTGGATAGTCTTCCAGTAAAACTCATGGTGCATGTACCTGTAAGAAAATTTCTACTTCTGTCAGGTTCCATGGTGATGGGGATTGGGCTTTTAGGGGGGGTGAAAATGACTAAAATCTCTAAGCCCCCGTGATCTGATGGGTGGAACTGAAGTTAAGAAGAGGGCCATCAGAGGTTCCCAATGTAGAAAGAAGGTAGAATTTTTATTTGGTTGAATTCTGCTATGGGTTGCTTATCAAGAACATCCAAAAACTTTGCTTGTTGGGATACTGTTTTATCCTGGGTATTTGCATGATGTATGATTTAGTATATGCAAAATGAGTAAGTGGGTCAATAAATATCCATTTTTTCACTAGGTATACAATTTTTGGAGAGAAAAGAGGAAGATGTAATTATTGGTACCAGCTCAAGTACTGGGTAGAATGCCTTGTACAGCTGTCTTAGTGGGGAAGGTATTGGAGGTACTCTGGTTAGAAATTTATTCCAAAATGAAGGGGGGAGTTGGCAGTTACCCTGTAAAGAATCAATAGAGTTTTAGTTCCAGAATAGCTGAAGTATGGCTGTGTGAGTTTCTGGGTGAAAAATGGATGACTCTGGTGTTGTTGAGTTTAGCTACAGATTAGCTTTTTGAGCTATTAGGAAAGTAGAAAATGTTCCAGGATGATTAGACCTTGATTTTAGGTTGTTTTAAGCATTTTAAATTTCCCAGATAATTTTAATGACTCTATGGATTTTATTGTAAGATTGAAATTCCCAAGAAACTTTGAGCCTCAGTTCTTGGTCCTCCATTAATATATCATAAAATAAAGGATTGCTTTTCATGGTTTGTTGGAGGAGGATTTCCCAAAATTGTATCTTCATTGATTTCTGGGCTGTGGCTTTTGAATTTCTCAAAGGGGTCCATAAACTGAGAAACCAGATAATTGGTCCCAAGAATTCAACTACAATGCTATAGAGGGAATATTGAAGTGTGAATAAATTTCATGAAGTGCTTTTGAGACTTGAAAGATGTCAATCAACTGTGGTTTGATCTCTGGCACAAAAGATTTCAACACAATTTCACTGGAATTTATTTCTCATGTAGAACCAGTGTTTTGGAGGTTATGGAGAAGGAATTATGCATCATAGAAATATTAATCCAGCATAATTCTGAAGTCTTGGATCCATTTGTATTCAGTGTAATTTTAAATTTTTTGAGTTCTGTTTTGACATTGATAATTTTCTGGGTGGTGTGCCATCTTTCATCTATGTCCCATGATCCAAGGACATAAGGTGGGGGAAGAGGGGTATCAGATTTATTTATGGTTGTCATTTCAGTCTGTTTTTGAGATGGGGTTGTAAATGATTGTTGAGTATTGGAAGTGTTTTAGGTGCCAGTAGAGGTGGGAAGGTGAGGTGGTTGATTGTGTTGGTTGGCATATGGAGTAGGGGTAGCTTCTTCCACTTTTTGTCAAATCTTGTAAGACATTTTGATTTTTGATTTATATCTGTTATTATTTCATTTTATTTAGTTTAAGGAGAAAAAAAAGCTAATAAGATAGAAAAAAACTAGAAAAAGGAAAAAAAAGGTAAAAAGAGGACTAAAGATGGAGAAAAAAAAGGAACTAAACTAAGAACATTCAGAGTAAGTGTGCATCCACACTAAGACTTCAGTGTCCGACCAAGGTATTTACCTAATTGATCAGAGTTACACAATATAGAAGTAAAATGGAGAGGTAAATAGCAAAACAGAAAAAAAGGAAAAAAGAGAGAGGAAAAAAAAGCAATGACTGAAAAGTCCTTAGTAGAGTGATAAAGGCTGACAAGGCCTTTTAAGTCTAGGTCTTTTTGTTGATTATGAAGCAGAGGTGAGAAAGAGAAAAAAAATAACAACAAAACAATCTCACTAGGAGCCCATAACCTTCTGTGACTCAGTGAGGTAAAACCTTAGGTATAGTAGTTTTGGATTATTCTTCAATGTTTATTTCATTACTTAGGTATTAAGTTTATATACAAATCTAGGTAGTACTGTGGCACAGTGGAGTACTTTATGACAAAAAAAAGTTCTGAAAGCTTCACAGGGGAAAAATGGTGAACTAGAATTCTAGTTCAGTTTTGTGACCTTATTACATTCCTAGGTGCATTTTGGTGACAAACCTTTGAGAATCACTTCTTGAGCCCACCTTATTTTTTGTCTTTGGAAGAGGATTAAGGTAGTGTGATATGGGTATGCTTGTAAGAAAAGGGAGGAGGATGTGCAAATAGAATTTTTGGATGAGTCCATGAAGATGGGAGGACATGAGCCAAGGGGATTCTAATTTCAGAAAAGCAAAAAAATAAGGTGGGGTCAAACAGGGTCACTCCACAAATTGGACCCAGAGTCATAACCTTAAACAAAAAACTGAGCTAGACATCTAGTTCAGGGATTTCTCCCCATGAGCTAAAAACTCTTTTCAAGAAGTGTCACCAGGAAATATTTTTTGGCACCTGCTAGAAGGTGTCTCCCCCTAATTGAAGTACCCTAGTTTAATCAGGGATGGGAATCTGCTAGCATGTGCCAGATTTTTTTTCCTGGTGCATGAGTGGGTTTTATGTATGTGATATTTCTCATTAATTGAATTATGTAATTTGTTTTGATGATGGAGGAAGAGTGTGATGAGTTTTTAGTGTCAGTGTTATAAGTGCTTTATGTGTGGACATGACAAAAATTTCTACAGTCTAAATAACATATGTTGAATTTATTTTATGAGAAAAAAATAATTTTTTTTTCATCTCTATTGGTTTTTTATGCTCACTAAAAATTCCAGTTTCAAGAGTACTAAAATCCAAGAAAAAAAATGCTCCACAAAAATAAGGTCAATAATTTCATTTTGTATTTGTGTTAAGAAAAAGGACTTACATGCATAGTTAAAACACAGGTGGAAAAATGGTAAGCTACATGTCTAGTTCAGTTTTGTGACCCTATTCCATTCCTAGGTCCATTTTTGTGACAAACCATTGAATGTCACTTTTTGAGCCAACCTTATTTTTTGCCATTGTATGAGGATTAAGGTGGCATGGTGTGGGTATTCTTTTAAGATAGGGGAGGAGGATGCACAAATAGAATTTTTTGATGAACAATGAAAATGAGAGGACATGAGCCAAGGAGATGCCAATTTCAGAAAAGCAAAAAAATATAAAGTGGAGCCAAACAGGATCCATCCACAAATAAGACCCAGAGTCATACTCTGAAACCAAAAACTGAACTAGACATCTAGTTCAGGGATTTTCCCCCTGTTAAAGTAAAGTAAAGTGGAAGAACAAATGTTTAACTGATTTTTTTCATTTTTGGTATAACTCATGAACCTTTCTCACTTAAAAAAAAGAAGTTAATATTTTATTCATATTTTTTATACAATGTAGATTTTTGAAAAAAAATTGGAATATCACTTTATTTGTTTATTTTCTTCATATTTACAATATTAAAAAGAAATAAATAATATTGGGGGTTTCAGTTCTGGAAAATTTTAACTTAAGATAAGTTTGGATTTCAAACCAAATAAGCACTTAAATTTTTCAAAAAATTCACCTATTTCAAAAATAGGAGTCAGTTCTGACCTCAAATCAGCACTATTTGCATTATTTTTTTTCACAACCACATTTTCTTCCTTTCTCACCTCATCTCTGTAAAATTTCACATACATATCACCCTCTCTACCCAACTATCTTTTGAACACATCACTCACTGAAATTTTCAACATTTTATTTTCACATTTTTTGAAATTTTGAATTTTTCATTGTCAACATTTCTGACTCAAATTTTCATCTCTGTTCATCACAGTAAGCTAAATCATTTTCATTTCTTGATTCATCACCTTTTTCCAGCTGAATTTTTCATCCTCCCCTGAATTTTGTGGTTTCTGAGATATTGACCTTAAAATTTGAGCCTTTATTTTTGCACTATTCATAGCACATTCTTTATGAATTTCTCTTGCTCCATATTCAATTTCTAACTAATTCCAACTTCACTCTTTATCACTATATATTTTACAACCTTTCCATCACTTTAAGTGTCATATCCTTTTTTTCATGCCTATCTGATATAAATTTCATTCTATAATTAATTCACACTCCAATCTATATAGGACATATCTCTAGATAATGGTGGATTTAATGAAACCCTTTCACTGTCATTTTCATTGTCATTTTCACTATCACTTCTCACATTTTTATGCAAATTTGAAAAAGAAAATCAGAATTAGATTTAGTTTTATTCTAATCTAATGCCCTTTTATATGAATATTCTCTTGAAGACTACCTTTTATTCCCCACAAAAAGTTTTAAGTTTGGTTAAGTGGTTTCTGAAATATTGACCTTTTAAGTTGAGCATTTTTTTACAAAATTTTCTTTTTTTTTGCTTTGATAAAATGATTGGAGGATAATTATTCTTAAATACTTATCTGATAATCATATAGGTTTTTAGCTTTCATTCAATCACCTGAACATTAGATTTGAATTAATATTTGACACTTCTTCACTGATTTTCTCTACAACACTTGAATCAATTTTTTGTAAGCTTTTGTTAACTAGGTCTCACCTTCCATCCTTAAAAAGCAATCTAATCTATATAGGACACTTAGCTGGATAATGATGGGCCTATTAAACCTATTGGCCAGTCATCTAGAAGAATGGAGGAAAAGAAAAGGAAAAGGACAAGAGGAGGGGAAAACTATAATATATTATAATTATGAGTAATAAAAATAAAATATTTGTAGTTGAGAAGAGAGGACGACAAGAGAGTTTTGAAGAGTTGACAAAAACTGTAAAGACTTATTTAAATTTTAGTATATTATAATTAATAGTTATTATTCAATGTGCAACCGTCAATGATAGTAATTATAGACTTAAAGCAACCTATAGTAATTTAGATAGTATTTTAATTAGATATATAGAACTAATAAAAATAATAAATAAAAGTAATATATTTAAAATATGTTAAGTGAGTGTATAATAAGTGATGAGCTACCAGAGATGTTTCTAAAGCCCTTTTATAGGCAAGAGGACCTTCTAGAGCGTTCCAAATATAATTACAAAAAGTTAAAATAAAGTGAAAGAAATAATTAAAAGAATTTAATTAAAAACAATAAAAATAAACCCATGATTAAACAAAAATCTTTTCCCATCAGAAATTCCTAAAAAAGAATAGAACTAATATAGCAAATAACTACGTGAACATGGAAAATGAGAACTATGAGAAAAAAATCTAAAGAGGGAATAAAAATAGCTAAAAAAGTATAATTAAAATAAAAGGAATTATTTTTATGCTTTTAAATATTCTTCATTCAGTATAAGTAAAGGTAATTTAATTATTTTAACTATTCCAAGTAATTTAATGATTAAATTAATTGAAACAATTAATTAATTTAATAAAGAAACTTATTTAACATGAGAAACTAAATCTAATCATATTAAATAAATTTTTTTAATTAAGTTAGAAATTTTAGTGATACAATTAAGGGTCAAGGAAGTGCCAAATACTTATGGATATTATTATATGATGAGTTGTACTTAGTTTATATAAATATTATTATTAAAATTGTAATTACAGTGTAAGTTAAATTTACACTTATAATATAATTTTAAATAATTTATTTATACACACAAATTACGCCATGATATTATAGAATATTATATTTGTTTATGTAATAAAATTTATTTAATAATAAAATTAAGTATAATAATTATTTTTTTTATTCATAAAATATTTATAATTTTATTTTAATAATTTTTTGTAATTACATAAAGTTATTCCTCTATATGATTACAGTAATTTATTCTATAAATTACTGGACTCCTGAGATAGCCTGGCTGACAAAACCCCTTTTGTTGTCATTTCCACTATTACTTCTCAAATTTTTTTGAAATTTCATAAAAAAAAGTTTAACTTAGGGTTAGGTTTATTTGAATATCATGTCCTTTTAAGAAAATATTATCCATAAGCCTAAATTTTATTTTCCACAAACAGTTTTGAATTGGGTTCAGGGGTTGCTGAGATATTGACCTTTAAATTTGAGTCTTTTTTTCACACTATTTTACTTTTTTTCACTTTGATATTACATACTTAACAAATAAAGCTTCTGAAATGCTTATATAATGATAATTTGAATATCAGTAGCTGTAATTTTTGCATTTAAAAAGAAAATTTCAAGTTTACTGATTTCATTTTCACTTTTGGGGAATTTTTTGATTTATTTTGGTACACTTTCGGCATATTTTTCGAATGGATTTTCTTAGGTTTTTAATTTTGGGATTATATCAAAATAAGTGAGTATTTCATTTTTAAAATTATTTTTAAATGTATCAATTTTTCTGTATATTATAGAATCATGTTGAATCAAATACACAAAAATGGTTACAGTTATTTATCATTCTAGGGACAATCATTAAACAGCATGAGCTCCCCCTGTTTAAAGCACGTGTAATGACATCACTCATCTAAGCCATTCTTTTCTAATCAATCAATAATTAATCAATAGGTTGAGTAAGGTAAGTAAATAAGATATCATTACTTTTAAAAGTTAAGGTATAAATGCAAAGTATAGGGTCAAAAAAGTTGCCATTTCTCTCTTTTAATATTGTCATTTAGAATATACAATTCATTTATCCACTTCCTTACTTGAAGCTTTAGACTTTCAAGCCATGCTGCGGTGATATCATGTCTACATTAATTTGTGACATGTTTTCTTGAATTTATTTGTAACTAACATTTATTTTCTTGAAGTCTAATTACTTGATCTTTGTGTATTTCTCTGAATGAATTTTTTATTCTTAATTTATGCATTGTAATTGAAATTTGCAAATATGGACCTTCTACTAGGATAAAATTCAGTGGGAGGTATTGCCATTTTTATATTGAGAATTTAAGAAAGAAAATTTAGGAAAAAAAGCAATTATTTGTATGTCAGACTTATAAATTTGAAAGTAATATAAATTTTACATTAGGAATATAGAAATTTACATGCTTACATGGATGCATTATATATTAAAAACATGAATTCAACAATGTACCAGATTTTCATGGCACCTAATTACATTTTTTTTAAAAAATATCACCAACACCGCACAATATAGGGGGCGGACTTGCTAGTAAGTCTGAAACCTAGGACTCAAATTCACCACAGATTGAACACACATTGAGCTATTGAACAAGGAACCATACAATTAGGGATGAACACCACTCACTAGAACAGTTTTAGGTGGTCATTCAAGTAGAGTTAAGTATGAGTTCAGTCTGAGTTCCATCTAAGTTCTTTCTGATTTAGGGCTGGGTAATTTCTAGAAAGTCAATCCCCTGTATTGCATAGTGCAAGTAATGAAACATTTTTTTACATTAAACATATCTGGTGAAAAAAGAACCGGAACTCTTTAAAACAGAAAAAAAAATTCTACCTCTTATTATTGTAAAAGTGATTTTTTCAATCTTGGTCAGGCTTCTTACTCAAAGGAATAGTTGTACTATCAAAAAAACCAATACATACTGGGAAACCTTCTTCTTGCACAACCAGAGATAATTCAACTTTCTCTTCTTTTTTCTGGCTAGCTTAAAATTTGAGATTCCAAGGAGTTGATAGAAGTCCTGCATCATTTTGTATAAGTGTTAACAGAAACATACCCTAAAGAGAAGACATTTTGTAAACATTTCAATGCAGCTCAATCACCATTGGAGCCCAAACAAAATAGTGTGACAGCCAATTTAATTGAAGGATCATGTTTTTATTTTTGAGAGTTGTTGTGAAACATGAGGTGATCCTGAATAATCTCAGTCAATTAAGGAAAAATTCCTGGGAGGTCCTGAATTCTGTCTAAAACTTGACAAAAAAAAGGTTAAGAAGCATCTGGATGGTGTACTTGGGTGTATGAAGCACTTGAGGTTTTGTGAGAAGAAGGTAATGTTTCTTGGCCATTTTTGATAAAAAAATATCTTTTTCAAGATAATTATCAGAATCAGTATCATATTTTAAGAGCAGATCATAAGCTATAAAAGTAATTGCTTAATTTAATTTATCACAATTTGGAAGTGATGAAGACATGACTCTTACATGTTATAAAAATTTAAATTTTGTACTATGATTTGAGTTATGAAGTTTTACTCTGTAGAGAGCTACATATGAATGGGACTATGGTGAAAAATCATTGAACTGGGACTCCATAGTGAAATAAGAACTTTTGGTTGAGAAAGTGCATATTTGAGTGAGATAAGTGACTTATTTCACTTTTGAAATACCCCAATTTTGGGGCTAGTGTGTTTCCGAAATCTGCTCTTTGATAAGTGCAGATTTGGCCAAGCTTAAGTGAAGATTTTCCAGAACTGACACCCCTTACTTTTGAATTTTCAAATCAGTGAGTTTATCAGAATGAGATTTTAACCAGCCAAATTTAAACCTTTTCTGATAAGGATTCAACTAAAATAAAGATGAAAATTAATTCTTCTTTTTTGAAAATAGAACTCATTTCATGTTCTATTCACAAATTATTAAAAATCATTGAGATAAAGGGATCAAAAAATTATTAACCAAAGATATTTATAGTGTTGGAAAATATAAAAAGTGAGCTCTAAATATATCTGAAGATAGAAATAAAGAATATGAAAAGAAAAAGAAAAAAACATTGTTCATCAAAATGTATAAGAAGTAGAATTTCTAGCAAGTCAGAAAGTTTGAGATTTACTTAATAATAAATTGAGCCCAAGTTTGGGTAGTTAAAAAGCAGCTAAAGAGTCAGGGTGAAATTTGAGTGAAATTTACTGGAAGACAAGTTAAAAATCAATTGAGGCCTAGTTGGTGTCAATTTTTTGTCTACACTGAGTAACTGCTCAGTCACTCCTCAATATAAACTTGGTTAAATGTCAGTAGAAGTTTAAGAGAGCTTCAATAAGCACTTAGTGCATGAATTTAGTTTGGGTTCTATCTGAGTTTCATCATTCTTTTTGTATTAGAAGTGAGTTGTAGTTTTCTCCAAATTGATATATAGTAAAGAAGATGGGAATTCAGGCCCAATCAGTGAGTAAATTTAGGGAAACTAAGTTCTTAAAGATTACATCACATGTCCTTTCAAGATAACTGAAAAAAAATATACTGCAAGCTTTCATTGTTTTCAACTTGTAAACCTCCTCAGTATCACCACTTGATTACTCTTAACAATACAATGGTAATTGAGAAAGGAAAGGATAAAGCTGAATCTATTGAAATAAATATATATCTATTTTAGGTGCTCATCATATGTAGAAGTGAAAAGATGGCCAAATTACTCTCCTTTATTAATTTTTCTAGTAAAATTATTTTTCAGGTATGCCTCATTCTGTAGGAAAGCTCTCAATCATCATCTACAATATATTTTTTATACTTCTAAGCATTGGTTTCACCTTCACTCTGACCTTGATCTCCCTCTGTAGTGCAAAAAAGGATAATAAGAAGTTTTACAGATACAAATGCATATGGGGAGTGGAGTTGCTAGTGATTCTACATCCTTGAACCCTAATTCACCCCAATTTTACTTGAGTTAAGGTAATAATGAGTAGACAGCAAAAGAAAAGCAAAATTATGTTTAAATATCTTTGAAACCAATTTTTTTTTGAAGTACAGGCTATCACTAATTTAAAACAATTTAGAGTATGAAAAATAGAATTTATAAAAATACAACTGAAATAATTGAAATCTAAAGATAGGCTAGAAATTTTTTTATAATTTAGAATATTCTGCGCTTAGATTGAAACTGAATTCTTATAAATTAAACATAATCACTTTTTAGATTGAAAGAAATTTTTTTAAATCACCACACAATATTTGGGGAGGAATTTCTAGCAAGTTCTTAACTTGAAATTTGATGGGAATCAGGCTAAAATGATAATTAAATTATACTGAAGTCTACTTTGAGCCCTTTCTGAGATCTTTGAGAAGGATGGATGATTATTTTCTGAAAGAATAGTAAGAATTTAATTTTAAACTGAGTAGAAACCCAAACAAGGAGAGTTCAAGAGTCTAAACAATTCTCATTCTTTTGGAATGAAACATACTTTAATTATTAATTTGAGTTTCAATTGGTAAATAAATAGACTGAAAATTATATTATTTATTTCTAAAGGAGCACTTTTAAACTGTTTAACTATATATTAATGTTTTTTTGGAAAATATATAAATAAAAATCAGTGACTCTATTTATTTAAAACTCCTGTTAACCTAGAGTACAAATATTATATTTTAAAATTAAAACTGTATCTACAGATGTTTCTTTTATATATTTTTATTATGAATATTATTATTTTCAATTTACTTGAGTTATCTAAAAAAACACCAAACTGTCACAAATATTATACTTTTTATTCTATAACACAGTGTAAAACACACATGACCATAAAAAACAAAAGATAGAAACATGTTATTTTGAAATTTCTATCTCAATGAAGCAATCTCTCAGCTTCTTTATAAAAAACACCAATAATTAAAATCATTTTTGATTATATGTATTAAAAAAGTATAATTTTGAAATTAGTAGATTATTATCTAGGTGTTGAGCTCTTTAAAGTTAGGAAAATGAGTAAAATTAACAGAAAACTAATTTCTGCTTTTTTTTAGTTCTAGTTGTTTTCCAACTACTAACCAATATTAAAATATAATTTTAATATAAGAATTACAAAGCTGATATTTTGGATCTTTTTATTATTAATTTCATCAAAATTTGATAGGCATATTTTGAGTTGGTAGAATTATCTCATGAATTGAAAAAAAACTAAGCACTACTCAGTGAATTTAAATGTAAAAAAATTGACATTTAAGCTAATTTTAAATTCTAAAGATTAGACACAAAAAACAATATAAATTTCTTGAAAATGTAATTTGAATTCTAAAGTGTGCTTTAATGCTATATTTTGGGATAATAACAGTGTTAATATGGGAATCAACACCACAAATTTTAAAAGTGTTCTTATGTGAAAGAAGGTGTTTGAGATTTTATTCTAGCCTATATTATTGTTAAAAAGACTTTATAAAATAGATAGAAGTGGCACTTTTTCACCATTCTATCTATCAGTTTCAAATTCAAAAACTACTACCTGACACTTATTTTGTAAATAAGATACTATAGGCATTTCAATTTAATCCCATAAAAAAGATAGTATTAAATTTAATATATTTTAAAAAGCATATGGTGACTCATGTCATTCATGAAATTTGATATCAAATCAGAATATGTAACCCATTCTCAGTGTGGGATTTAGCATGAAATGAAAATTTCTGGTGGGGGCAGCTGCATGAAGCTGGGATTTTATAAGCTGATTCACAGCCCCATTTTGGTTGGGGTCAGCTAGGGCTCCAGTCCAAATGGCAGAAAATATGGATAGTTCAAAAACCACAAAATATTATTATATTGATTTATAAAAATCTTATTACATATTGTAATTGAATAGACAAAATATTTTAATTATAAGACATTGATAAAGAGATATAATACAATGGTGCAGGCTTTAAATCCTTTTTTCTAGAAAAAAAGTTTTCACAGAATTAATTCATCACTCAAAATTAACATATCAATCTCAAGTATAAATATATAGGTTAATTTTTTTTTATTGATTTAATAGAAATATGATAATCACACTAATATGTAAATATTATATTATGGTTCTATTGAGTATTTAAGTTTATTCAAGTCAATAAATGTGATAAATTTTTAATAAAAAAGACTATGAGAATCTTCCTAGTAATTTTCCAAATCAAATAGCAATACTAGAATGAATATATTTTCATAAAATTTCATTTCAACAGACAATCTTTCAACTCTTCAATAAAGTATTCAAAAATAAATTTAGGTTGTAATTTGAGTATTTATTACAATATCAATTGGAGAAGAAGATATTTACTACCTTTTCTAAAGATTTAGTAAAGATGTCCTGTGAGGCTTTAATTAAGCTTATGCATAAAAATCTAAAACAAATTATGTGATATTCATAATTATCTGAGTAATTGGAATTTATAATAAAAATTTTTTTTTCTTTAAAGTAGTTTAAAAATAAATATAAGATCTGAAACCATTTTTATATTATAGTTGTATAAATTTAGGTTCAGAACTTTTTTCAATAAATAGTCTAGAGACTAAATCATATAATAATAATAGAAAATAAACCTAAGACTATTTTTAATGAAATTTTTCTCAAAATTATTCAACAGATATATTTATTTTCAGAAAGTTATAAAATTCAATATAGATCTTATTAATATGGAAATATTCTCAATTTTACATTAAAAATCAATCTATTAAATTTTTAGAAATTTCATTTTTTTTGCTCAGCTCAACTTAGCTTGAATCACAGCAAGTGAAGGATGTCATAGGGAGCTCAACCTAAGTTAAAGAAAAAATAAGATATATAATTTTAAAAGAATTTATATATACATTGGAATAAATTTTTTATGGAAAATAAAAGGATTCAAGGAATTTTTTCTTTTACTGAACAGATAGTAGTACAGATATCAGGATAGCTAACCTATTTAGTTCTTTTAGAATTTTTAGTTAATACAGGTAATTATTGAGGTGTGTATAGTAATGATAAACAAATAACTCAAGCCAAAAGATTAAAGAAATTAATGGATTTTGTGTTAAAAACTTATTTGAATTATATGATTTAACTCAAAGATATTTTAAATCTAAATAATAGGATTTAAAATCTAATTAAAATCTAAATAAATACACCTCAAAAAATACATTTAAAGAATTAGTTTAAAACTTTAATATTGATTTTGTTGTTGTTTCAATTTTTTTTAAAATTCAGTTATTTTATTTCTTATTTGGTTTATGTATATCTATCAGAAGCATTCTGTGAAATGATTTTTAAGAAAAATGAAATAATACTTCATAGATAATCTTTTTTTCTTATACTTCTTCAGTCTTTAATTGCAGTCTTTGTTAAAAAAATCTAGTGAATATGAATGTTTTATAGACTAAGGCACACACATATTAATAAACAATAACTATCCATCATGTTTTATAATAGAAAATCAGCACCATAAAATGACAGGGTGGATGCTGTTTTTCAGAAAAACAAAAGTGTTCACTATAAGTTCTACACCACTTCCTTTGACACCTTCTCCACCTCTCAGTACACATCTTTCTACATCTAGATCCCTTTCAATTATATTCCACCCCTCACCATTTTATCATCATCCTGATAGATTTTTTGCACTCTCTAAATTTTTGAGACCCTTTCTCAGTTCTCCTTTTCAATTCTTACCTCACCCCATCCCTTTTGCTTCAATCCAAATCTCTTCTCACCCCTTTTTCACCACACTGGACCCCACCACACCCCTTAAATTCTAACTCACCCACTTTTCTACACCCACTTTTCTACCTATGGTTTAAAGGGATGGAAAGTAGAGAAAAGGGAGTGAGATAAAGTGATGTGATGTGGAGAGTAGAGTAAAGTACATGAGAAGAGGAAAAAAAGAATAAAGTCTAGGTAAGGTTAGATAAAGAGGGGAGGATAGGGGAAGGTACTAGCAAGATTTAGAAGAGAAAAAGAATGTTATAAAGAAGGAGGATTAGATACAAAAGTGAGGGGAGAAAAGTAGTGGGAAGGATAATTTTGAGCCAATATTAAAAAAACAAAATATATGTAATATATTACAAGGCTTGAAAATTTTAATTGTGTAAACCCCCTCAAAAAACAATTAATATTATGAAATTTTCACTAGTTTCATGTTTAATTCTCATAAAACTTTAACCTTTATTTATTTAATATTATGTAAGTAATGGTGAGGTAGTTTCTTTGAAAAAATTATCTACCTATATTTTTTTAATTGTAAAAATATGGTGTATATTATATATAAATTTTATAAATCAACCCTTTAACTAAAATTATTCTAATTTAATTTTTAAGAGTACTGTACCTTCCACAAAATTTTTTCAAGTTTAATGAAGATTTAATATCAATTTGTTAAAGGAGAACATATATATATATATATCTGGAATTCTTTACTGATAAAAATTGGAAGAAAAATATAAATTTAATAAATATTTAAATATTGAATAATTTCTTATAATATTAGGGGGTATCAAAGCTAAAAATTTTCCATTTCAAAATACCTGTTTTTCCACCAAATCAACCATGATTATTATTCAAATTATGCTATGTTGTGCCCCAAAAACACATTAATACTGGTAATTTATGACAAGTTAGTGGATTTCTTTTTGTGTTGTGAAATACCTTTTAAATAATTAAAAACATCTAACATTGATACCCCCTATTGTATGGTTTCTGTATATATTCATAGGAAAAAAAGTCTTATAACATTATGTGAAATATATCTTAATGAAACTCACATGAGAAGTTTATTATGATTTAAGAATTCAAAAACACCATATTTTTTCAAAATTTATACATCAGAAAGCCTATTTTAGCAGTGTAGTTCATTTTTTCAATATTCCTTGAAAAATCCTTGTAAGTCAAGCCTCAATATTGTTTGCACTATAGATAATCTGTCCTTCAACAAATTTTCAAATCTTCTTCTAGGTTTTTTCAAAGCAGCTTCAATGTTTTGTCATTATTTTTTCATCACTATCTCATTGTGTTCTCAATTTGATACAATTTTGCGTTCAAGGTTGGGGACTTTCTAGAAATTTTTCCCCCCATATTTTGTGGTGAATGATCCTGGATTTTTTTCTCTGTTAATACATTAAAAAACAATAAATATAATGAAAAGGTTATCATTAAGTAATTTAAAATGATTCTAAAGCTAGAAAATCACCACTTTAATGAATTTCTGGCCATAAACCAAAATCTAGTTCTTGAAATAAATTTACTATTTCAAGGATAAAAAAACCAAAATTTCTTATAAAAGAGTACTTTCAACAAAAATAGTTGGTCATTTCAATGTTGAAATACACTAGTGGCACAGTAAGTGTAGTTTTTAAATATGAAATAAATTAACTTCTGATTATAAACAAACACAAAGCTTAATTTTTGAAAATAAGTAACTTATTTCAAAAATGGGTGTCAAAGTTTAAGTCAAATAAGCATGTTTTCTATATGTTTTTCACAACCACATGTTACCTGCAGTATATCTTCCTTTTTCATTTGATTGCTTTTCTGTGTAGCACACTAACATTTCATTTTTTTCCACCCTCTTCTTTAGGTGAAATTGCATATTTTTCTAATTTTTTCAGCCTAGGGATATCCAGGACTGAGTAAAATAAGCACCTTAATTCTGCTAGATACATGAATTTGGCATGTGCAGAGTTTTTGAGTATATATAATAGGGGGTGTCAAACATTTCAAATCATCCATTAGAAATTCTCATTTTTTTCAATCAAACAATAGCTTATAAACTTTCAATTATACTGTTTTTACTATTAAATATCCTTATTTTGATGAACTAATATAGATGAGATTCCTATTTTTGAAATGAATTTAATGTGTTTCTAAATTTTTTATGTTTGAAAACCCCTAATAAATATACATAAGTAAAATTAATCATATACTACAGTTTACACCTAATAAATAACTTTAATACACAGGAGAAAAAATCGGTGAACTAGACATCTAGTTGTTTTTTTAGTTTCTGGTTGTGACCCTGTGTGTGATTCTGGTAATGTCCCTGTCTGAGCCCAATTCCATTTATTTTCCCCCTTTACACCTCACAAAACT
Source organism: Hemileia vastatrix (assembly GCA_030280995.1). Classification (NCBI taxonomy): domain Eukaryota; kingdom Fungi; phylum Basidiomycota; class Pucciniomycetes; order Pucciniales; family Zaghouaniaceae; genus Hemileia; species Hemileia vastatrix. The sequence goes on along the minus strand of JASXTE010000008.1, from coordinate 11,456,482 downwards.
TTTTTTAGTTCTGTTCATGACTTCCCGCTTATTTTTACCATTCAGTGTTGCTTTTCAAAACTTCCCCTTTGTCTTGTTCACAAACCGATTCCACATTTTCTATCTTATATTGTTATCTCTAGCATGATTGTGAGCTGATTGTTGTCTAGCACTTTTTAGCCAAATCATATGATCTGAATCTGATTTTTGACCAACTTCCTTATTTTATAATTCTTAAGCAGATGGAAAACATGATAAAGAACTTGATTTATTTGAATAAACATCATCTTCCTTCTCCTTCCCTTTCAAGGAACACTCATTCTCAGATTCTTCTGGGGATGAGTGGGCTGTTTTTTGAAATTTTCTTATTTTTCCATCTTCCTCAACATTTTTTCACTTAAGAGTTTTCAAAGTTGTGCTAGATTTTGATTTATTATCAGAAGGTAGAATAGCTTTCTTTAATGTTTTATTTGAGTTTCTCTTATATTTTTATTAAAGGAGACTTAAGTAGCAAAAAAAATTAATTAACACAGATGGCTTGTGCCCTCAAGCTGGGTTAATTTTCATGATCGTTAATTTTAATTTTAATTTTTTTTTGGCAGGAGATCCCTACTCAAAGCAAAAATGCACAAAAACAACACCCCTCCCCTATGTATTGAAGAATAGGACAAAATTACTAGATCTAAGTGGCCCAGTAATCAATGCAGTGACAGTTGCTCACCATTATTGTCAGCCAGACTGCTAGACCTACCCAGTAAAATAATTAATTATTTGCTGGGATGAAGCCATGCCTTTTTATTTCTTATATATTATTATTAATTTTATTATATTTACTTTAAATTTACTTGTAATAAATTAACTAGTTACAAAAAAGTAAATTTAGTAACAAATTAAAATTAATATTAATTGTCCCATATATTTTATTTTTATTTCCTAACACTATGCTCGATTTCAGGTTAAACAAAATAAAAATTAAAATATTAAAATACAAATTAACATTAAAACAAAATTTAAAATTGAAAACAATTTAAAATAAAATAAATATATACAAAAAAATCAAATTAGTTTGACATATACAGTAAATACAACATTCTAAATCCTTCTTTATAGAACAATCTTAAAATTTGGAATATTTCTTCTGGAAATTTCTTTCTTTCTCTCATACACTTGTATATAAGATTTTTACTCCGTACTTTGACTCTTATTTGCCTATATAAGGCCTCCCTTTTCTGGTTGTTTTGGATCATCCTTTACTTACTTATTAGTTTATTAAATCAAATATTTATTAATATTAATTATTGTTTTTAGTAATTACAACAACTTAATTCTAAATCATAAATTATAATAATAATTATAAAATATTATACCTCTTTTTAATTGAGTAATTAAACTAAAAAGATAAATTCATATGTACCTTGACCTTGAAGTCTTCAAATCCACCTACCTACACCTTTATACCTCCATCAGAATCTTCTATACCAAAAGGAATCTCTGACACTTGAGGTCCTTTCTGAATTTTTGACAGCGCATCAATATCTTGAAGCTGGTGACCAAGGGACCATCGACATCAAGGAACCAGTAGGGACGGGTGGACAACAAAAACAACAAATGTCATCAACTACGTTACTTATTTTTTTTCTGCCACCAGGAATCAAGCCGCACTCCAAATTTTAGGTTCATATATTGGAAATAGTCATATATATTTGTGGTAATTATATTGGTAACTATCTGTGGGTCACTTTGCACATTTCATAGTTTACATATATCTTTTTACTCAGCACTCTGTAAGTGGCATTAACTTGCTCATTTTACAGGGGGGGGTGCCTGGTAAATAAATTTTTTTTTCCTAGTTGACCAGAATAGAACTATATTGTTCTTAGTACTAGAAGTAATATAAAAATTAAATTAATTATATTATTTTTTTAATTATTTCAGTTGACCTCTTGTCCTAATAATTAAATTATTATCTTATTTTTTCAGTTGACAAGCTGTCCTGGAAGTAAAAAATATATAAAATTAATTGAATTAATTATATTGAAATTATTTCAGTTGATATTAAGTCCTGGAAATTAAATTAATTCATTTGATTTTAAATCCTGGTAATTAAATTTTTCAGTTGACTCTTAGTCCTGATAATTATCAACATTTATATTAGTAATTAATAAATTATTTTATTATTTCAGTTGATTTATTTTAAACCTGGTAATAAAATTTAATTATCTTATTTAATTGATAAAAATTGTGATTATTATTTCAGTTGATTTTTTATCCTGATAAACATTATATTTTCATTATTCTGGTTGATTACCAAATCCTGATAACTGATTATATACTAGAAATGTTTTTTTCTTTTATTTTTCTTTAAATAAAGTAAAATAATAATTGATCAAATTTTAATATTTCTTTCTCTCAGTTCAGGTTATTTACAACAATGACTAATCAAAGTGCTTCTGCTGGCCTTGATGAGGAACTAGATTTGATTGATTATGATGAAGATTCTTCTGTAAGCTCTCCTTTGACTACAAGACTTGCTCAAATTAATCAATTACTGGACCAATAAGGATGTCCAAATTCAAGAAATAGAGATAAAAGTGGAGACAACTTCTCTGAATCAAAAGCCTTCAATCAAACCCCCAGAAGAGCTTCTAAAAAGATTCATGATAAAAAAGATGCCCTAGCATCAGCAATTCAGAAATCTCTCAACTCACATCAAAGAGTTGAGGTCAGAAAATCTCAAACTGAGGTCAAAAGCAGAGTATTTAGAATAAAAGGTAAGAAACATAGAGTCCTTTCTTCAAGAGAAGAGGAAACCTCCTCCTTCCCCAAAAACCCTTCCACAGTTGGCCCCTCAACAACAGGAAAGGTGGAAGTCTCAAAATGGCAATGGGAATGATTAAACACCCAGTGGAACTATCTACAGGCCCAACAACAACAACAACAGCAAGCACCTCAGGCAGGTCCTTCCAGAACCCATCAGTTCAACCCAACACCTCCTCACCTCCACCAAGCAGGAAGAAAAAGGAAAAAAATCACATTCAGTTCTTTCAAAAGCCATTTTAAGCCCCTCTATTGAATCTCAAGTACCATTTATTGTTACTGATTCAGTTCCTCCAGGTAATTCTGGAAGAGGAGATGAGACTTTGAGACCAGTAGAGACTGACTGTAGTAGACAGATAGCCCAATATTCTAATGTAACTAATCCTTTGGTATTGATTGCTACTTCAATGATAAATCCTGATATGGCTATTATTGATGAAACACTTGATCCTGAATTTTATCAGAATCTGGAAAATTATTCTGTTTCACTATTGAGAAATACTCCAGATGTAGCTAACATTAATGATGAATATTTGAGGGATATTATTTCTAAACAAAATCATATGATGGAAAACATGAAATTGACTCAGAAATTTAATATTTTGTTAACTAAAAAAGGGTATCAAGCATTGAGAAGCAAATTACAAAGAGTTTCTGATGATTTGTTTAACTACAAAGTAATTCATGAAAAGAATTTTCTTTGGGGCAAAATATCAAGAATTATTTGTCTAAATTAAAATATACTGTGTCTATCTATTTCCAGGAGCTAGAGGGACATAAGTTGAACTTAAAGAGATTAGGTGACCATTGTTCATCTCTTCAAAATAAGAACCAGTTATCTTTTGCAACCATCAATGAGAGTTTATCTAGTATTTCATGAGTAAAAACTAGGCTAAAAACCATCGAAGAGAAATTGAATTCATTGTTACATGATCAAAAGTTTTCTGACATTTCTTTGAAAGAACCTGTTGCACAGGATACCCCGATTGTACCTGTCCCTAGTTAATCTAAGGTAAAATTAGTGCCAGAAATACATGTAAAGATCACTGATTTTCCATCAAGAATTGATGATGTACCTGGTTCACCTACATAAGGATTAAATGATGAGATTACTGCCCAATCGGAAAAGTTACAGCTCCTTCTCACTCAGAAACAAGCTTGAAGTAAGGAGACTACTTCAAATCAAAAGAATTGGCCAAAACTTGACCAAATACCAATATTTGATGGTGATTCTTCCTCTGATTGGCAGCAATTTATTTTCAGGATTGATAATCTAAAAAATTCTTACAAACTCCCAGAAGAAAAAATTGTGTCAAAACTAATCTCTTTATTTACCAATGTAGCCCTAATGTGGTATGAATCTGTTCTCTTAGATAAAAGTGACTACTCATGGGAATATTAAAAAAAATTAATTAAAGCACTATTTGGTTGTTCCAAGTTTAGGTTAGCTCAACAAAGGCAGTATGAAGAAGCCAGATATAGCTCTTCTTCTACTGAAAGACCTATTGAGTTCCTGATGAAACTTGAGAAAAATCTGAGGGCAATGGACCCAGATATGGAGTTTGAATTATGGAAGGGCAGGATCCTCTATAAAGTACCTATGTCTCTGAGAGACTTAATAGTTTCTAGGACTGAGTTCACAAGGGAAACTTCTTATTTTATAAATACTTGTAATGAGATCCGTTTGAATAAAAAGTATGATTCTAGAAGATTCATTCCTAGAACTTCATTGGAGAAAAACTCCAATTACCAACAAAAACCTCTTGAAAAGGTAGGTAAACCTTCTGCCCCTGTTGCACAAAAAAAGTATGCAACAAACACTTGCTTCAAATTCAGCAAGACTTGGCATGAAGGCCATGTTTGTGACAAAAAGATAAATATTGTTGAACAGACAGAGGAAAATGCTGATGACACAGTTGCACTGGATGATACTTCAAGTGATTGTGCCAGAAATATTTCATATGAATCTCAACAGGAAATTTTAATGCTGGAAGAAGATATTCATTATTTAAATAATATTGTTATTGAGAATGATGGTTTATCTACAGTAGAGGATGCTGATATTTAAGGAATTTTGAGGACAGCTCAATTATTATTGCCCCTCTCAAGGCACCAGTCTTGATTAATGGAAATAACATTGAGGTTGTTTTAGATTCTGGAGCTGGAGAAAGTGAAGTACTTGAAAAAGCACTTGATTCAGTAGACCAGGATTATGAATCAGAACTTATGTCTATCATTTCTGAGAATTGGAGAGGTTACATCTATGTTTTTTCCTCCATTGGTAAATACAAAGCCACAATATTTTTCAAATATAAACATGGTTTTGTAAGAGCTATATGTGATTTTGTTGTCAGGAAAAATGAGAGCTTAAGCAGTTGGTTCATTGTGGGAAATGATATTTTAACCGAATATGGCATAAAATTGGATCCTTCAAACCAATGCTTCACAATGGGGATGAATGGGAAGAGAGAATTTAAAATTTCCACCCCAAAAAAATTATTAACACCAGGATTGAACACATGTAATTCTGTAGTTCAATATAAAGGAAGATCTACAAAAGAAATGCCTGCCCTTGTGTCTGAAATTGACAATGCTTCTTTTGGAGAACAACTTTCTGGTGAGGAAAAAGATTCCATCATCCAATTGATAAAATATTTTCCTATGGCCTTTCCGCATGGGTCATATGAATTAAGATTGGTAAAAGAAGAAATGAAGCTTTCATTATATTTTCCATTAACTGAAATACCACCTAGTTTAAAGAAGAAACCTTATCCTGCTTCTCCCACAAAGAGAAAATATATTTAAGACAATATCTCTACCCTTCTAAAAATGAATATTATTGAAAAGGTAGTGGAAACACCTATACATTGTGTTATCTCACCTGTCCTAATTTCTTATGAGAAAGATAAAGCCAGGTTATGTGGTGATTATAGAGCATTAAACACTTATAATGTTGATGATATCTATCCTTTACTCAGAATTAGCTCTATACATGCTACCTTACAAGGTGCTAAATATATCAGCTGTTTAGATGGGAATAAGAAATATCACCAGGTACCTGTTGAGAAGAAAACCCAGAATTTTCTGATGATTGCTACTCATATGGGTATTTATAGGTATATTAGGATGCCATTTGGCCCCAAAAATGCCCCTTCAGTTTTTCAAAAAGTTATGGATAACACATTCCATCAGGAAATAATTGAAGGATGGCTGATGGTTTACATTGATGATATCATCATATTCTCTAAAATATTTAAGGACCATCTTAGCCACCTGTGTAAATTTTCCATAAGATGGATGAGATAAATATGACACTTTGAAGAAATGCAAATTTGGTTTTCATTCCTTAAAAGTGCTTGGTCATGTTGTCTCAGGTTTACAGATATGTGTTGACCAAAACAAAGTGGCAGCCATTCAACAGGTGAAGGCCCCTACCACATTTAGAGAGCTCCAGAGTTTTTGGGGATGTGTGAATACTATAGACAGTATATTAAAAATTATCAAGTCATAGAATTACCCCTAACCAAATTAAGAAGGAAAGATGTTGCTTTTGTCTGGAACAGTGAAAGACAAAGAGCTTTTGACACTATGTTAAATTGTTTGATGTCAGCACCAATTTTTGCTTTGCCTGACTTTAATCAGCCATTTGTTTTATACACTGATGCCAGTTTTAATGGTCTTGGTGCTGCTCTCCATCATGAACAAGTTATGAATGATAAAGTATCAGAAGTAGTAATTTGTTATATTTCAAGAACCTTGAGAAATAGTGAATTGAAATATGGTGCCACTCAACTGGAGTGTATAGCAGTAGTGTGGGCTCTAGAGAAGCTACATTATTACCTAGATAACCAGAAGTTTGAGCTTGTCACTGACTTCAGTCCAGTTAAATCCCCTATAAACTTGAAAACACCTAACAGACACATGTTCAGATGGTAGCTAGCTGTTCAAGAATAAAGAGGGAGGATGACAATAATTCATAGGGCTGGTATTATTCACTCAAATGTGGATATGTTATCAAGGTTACCTTTACCAAATGATGAATCAAATCCTGCATATGTTCCTGAAGATGAGATAGTTCACATTCATGGAATATATGTGGTTGATATGGAGGAGGAGCTATTACAGCTTATTCTGGATTCATATGATATAGACACTGACTTAAAAAAGTTATGTACAATATTAAATGATCCGAAGAATGCTTAAATAAAAGCATTAATTAAAACCCTTCCAACAAAGTACCAGAAGGCTTTGGAAAAAGTTAAATTTTCAATTGATGAAGGCTACCTCTATTATAGAAGAAATATGAGTAATGTTATTGTTATTCCTCCTTCTATGAAAGAGATCATCTTGAAGATTTGTCATGATGACATATTGGCTGGACATTTTGCTCTTGAGAAAACAATGATCAGAATTAAGAGCACTTCTTTGTGGGTTAATATGTCTGAAGAAACCAAACTATATGTTGAATCCTGTGATTCTTGCCAAAAATCAAAAAGATTGACTGGTAAAAGAGCTGGATTAATGCAACATATTGAAACTTCTGATGCACCATGGCAAATAATAAACATGGACTTTGTAGCAGGATTAACCATTTCTGGGAAAGAAAGTTATAACTCTTTCTAGGTTATTGTGGACAGATTCACAAAAATGTGTAAATTTATCCCTACCCACAAGGATTTTTCCACTAAAGAATTAGCTTTCTTGTGGTGGTCTCATATGTTTAATACTGCTGGTTTTCCTAAGGCCATAATCTCTGAAAGAGACCCTAAATCTACTTCTGAACTTTGGATGTCTCTGATGGATGTTTGTGGTTGTGATATGAAACTTTCTACTGCCCATCACCCCCAAACTGATAGATAAGCTATAAGAATGATTCAGACCTTGGAGGACATGATAAGAAGGTATTGTGCCTTTGGCCTTGAGTACAAAGAAAATGAAAGATTTACTCTTGATTGGGTTACCTTACTTCCTAGATTGGAATTTGCTTATAATAGCACTGTTCATTCTGTTACTCAGAAAAAACCTTTTAAGCTCTGGCTTGAATATGTTCTAAATACTTTTGCACAAATTCTCAATAATAAAATACCTAAATTAGATTTACATCCTTGTGTAAAATCTTTTCTTCAAATGATACAACTTTGCAGAAGTCATGCTCAAAAATATATTGAAAAATCTTTTGAATATGAGAAGAAGAGATGTGAAGAATCTCATAAAGAATACACCTTTAAAAAGGGTGATGAAGTACTTATCTTTACATTCCACTTCAATTTACAAGGTAATAACAAATTGAAAGACCCATTTGTAGGTCCATTTTTAGTCAGAAGAATGATTGGTTATAAAGCAGTTGAAGTTATCTTATATTCTTCATATGACAGAAAACATCCTGTTTTTCCAATATCTCTTTTGAAATCTTACACATCCAATAGTGATTTATTTCCCAAAAGGAGGGGAAGACCAAAGAAGACCCCTAATGAAATCACTGAGACAGCAGAAATTGATAAGATTCTAAATGACAGAATAGTTACTGCTGAAAAAGGTGCAGAATAATTATTGGGATTCAAGAATTAATCTTCTGAATATGATTTTTGGATACCTGGGAAGGAAATATCTAATCTTCCCACTCTGCTAAAGAAATATAAAAAAGAAAAAATCATAGCATTTTTTTTATTATTGTTTTTTTAGAGTGAGGGAGTGTCAGCCAGGCTGCTAGAATTACCCAGTAGAATAATTAATTATTTCCTGGGATGAAGCCACACCTTTTTATTTCTTATATATTATTATTGATATTATTATATTTACTTTAAATTTACTTGTAATAAATTAACTAGTTACAAAAAAGTAAATTTAGTAAAAAATTAAAATTAATATTAATTGTCTCATATATTTTATTTTTATTTCCTACACTGTGCTCAATTTCAGGTTAAACAAAATAAAAATTAAAATATTAAAATACAAATTAATATTAAAATAAAATT